>VDFB02058242.1:496158364-496659672 GCA_007258455.2 Sequoia sempervirens
CATGTGTCGCTAGGTCATTGTTTGGTATATACCATGTGCTGCTAGAAATCGGTAGATCAATGAGGCCATAGCATGATCAACACATCTAGTGACCTCGTATCCCCTAACTCCACGCATTATTTTGATAAAATGGAAAACAAGTGGCTTTTTATCATTTATTTGGTGACACTATCTTGTATTTGTTTAAGGGGAACGTCACCATGTACTTCTTCCCACATGCGGGAAAGAATAGCAGTCACTCTGTCTTGGGAATATGCACTAGTCCTCTCAAGTTCATCTTTTAGTTTTTCTAGACTATGCAATATTAACATGCATGGTTCACTATATATCCCCTCGGTTTGCACTCGGTGCTAATGCAATGAATCTCTTTAATTTTTTTATCTCATTACTAGTATTTGCAAACAAAGATTCTAGCATCAATGTGTGAAACATGATCTACATTTTCCTGCTATATATATACGCATTAACCTAAAAACAATGAGACTTTGGTAAATACATATCTAGATAAAAATACAAATCTAAAATAGAACTTGTAATTTAATTCATCTACTCATCAATAATATTTTCATACTATTAACTTGATTTAAAAAGAATTAAAGACAACTATAATCTATAACATAACATCCTTAAATGGTTCAAATTTTAAATGAAACTATGAAAGAAAGAATAAGAATACAATTACTAAAGATGTACAAAATGAGACCTTTACTAAATAAATTTCAAAATGCATCATTAAATGTATATTAACATCATCTGGTGACTCTAATTCAAAAAACAAACAACACGGAGCAAAAGAGATGAAATTAAAAAGTTCCAACTAATGATGTTATAATAATCCTCCCTGATCCTCTCATCCTAATCATCATACTTAATGTTTTGGTACTTGAATGTGTTGGTACTTGAATCATGTTTTGGTACTTAATGTTATGTTTTTTAAGAGGAAGCATTTTCTCTTTCTATTACCATAACGATTATTCTTGTTTTTGTAACTTGGTATTTCTATTTGTAGATTTTCAACTTTTTATTATGTAAATCATTCTTTGATACCCAAGTAGTCTAAAGGTTTTCTTGAATCTTATTTAGTTTTTAGATTTAAGTGCTTTGTCATTGTCTAATTTCTTAATCAAATCTAAACATTGTTTGATCCTTATTTCCTTCTAATACCAAAATCATCCTCTTTTCCTAACTATAAGAAGTCATAGTTCAATCCCACCATGGTTGTGAATCAAGCCAAAATTGGTATGATTGGGAATATGCATGATACTAAATTTATCATAATGGAGAAGAATCATTTGACCATGAGGCCCTTGTTGAGAAAATGGTAATCAAGATATAGCTTTGATGCACACAACCTTTCTTTGGATCTTGCAAATTTGGCTAGTAATATTAATCCTAGTAAATGATTGATCTCCTTCATATACTATGTTAGATTAATAAGCCATGTGGAAAGAAAGTACTTAAAGTTAAATAGGTAAAAGGATAAGCTCAACAATCCCTTTGAGTGATGTGCCATTTTCCCTCCATCCCAAGCTTCTTCTTCATGTATTCCTCCTTATTGTTTTACTCCTATCTATCTTATGCATTTATTTCTCCTTCCACCAAATCTCCCCAAATTTATCCTCTCCTTTTTCCTAGATCTCATCTCATGCTTACTTATTATGATGCACATAGTTCTCTTGTCTCCACATTAGTTCTCATTAGTTTTTGTTTACACTTCCCATGTTCCCCTCACTGTGATATTCCTAATGCAAGTCTTTTGTCACTCCACACTCATTTATTATGTCATGACAAATTTATACACCACCTTCCATTTCTCATCTTGCCACTTTCATTCATGTCCTTAATCCTAGTGTGCCTCTATCTACCTTGACATTAATTTTTAAAGGCTTGTTGAGATTAAAAGTAATGTTGATTCCTTACCTAATGGAAACAAAAAGACATACATATAAAAAATCAAACACAATTCAATTTCTATTAAAAATTTTACATATCCCTTTTGTTGGATTTTTTGGATCCTAGATTTGAGATGCACAATGTTAAAGGAGATCCAATGACACATTCAAGGTTCTTAGTGCTACATATTTGATTTTGTGTATGATGATAAGTTATTATTGGCTAAGTTCTTCCCATGAAATTTAATAGTATTATCTTCCATTTGGGTCTATTTTTTAATATTGAAATTGCCAATGCAAATATTGGGAATGTTAGATTGAAGTTTATTATTTTAGATTTTTTTGACTGTGAAACAAGGATCTACAAAGTATATACATTCTTAACATTTGCATGTGAAAGTGAGATGAATGTTAAGAACTAAAGTTGTTAGAGGCTACCACACTTAATTATGGATCTTCTAATGCTTCATATACATCATCCTACCCTTGTAAATTTGAAAAGAAAAATTATTTCCAAAAGGATAGTAAAAAATAATGGAAATGACCATTGTACAAACTATACATGCAAATGTTTAATATAATTATGACTCTAAAGCCTCCAACTTTTCCTTTGTAAAATGTGCTTCAAAATTTACTTAGTGCTTGCATGATTACACTTCCTCCTATTAGGCCATTAGATAAATCTAAAGTTATTCCCAAAAGATATAATGAGAAAGAATTTTATTATTAAATTGTAGAGTTAATTGTAATTATACTCAACATTTTATGGGATTAAAGAATAATTGATTAAAGATTTGATTCATAAAAAGAAAAATTAGGTTGAGGGGGTTAATATTGGGGTCAATCCTTCAATTGTTCCTCCTAATGAAAATTTAAATATTTTACACTAAATAAATCTAATAAAATGGTTTTATATGAGGGTCATGAGATTGAGGTACATATACATGTTGATGAGCTTGAAATCATTGATTCACCTATGTATGTGAGGAATGATAATTTGTTGGTATTAATAAAAATTATAAGGGTACTTATTCTTCTTCTTATGTACTAGTGATTGACTTTTATAGAAATTTCTATGGACTAACTATTATTCAAACTTAGGACCTCCCATTTGGTGTTAGGATGCTACTATTGAGCTAATGGCTCACATTGTGATGAGTCTTTTTTATGGCTTAGGTGTGTATCATTTCTCCAACACACTCCCTTGAGCCACAACATAGGTGTCAAATGCACCTAGCTTGGCTCTAATACCATACAAGAATAACAATTATGAGGACCTCCTATAAAAATATGACATGAAAAACCGTGAACAATATTTAAAAGATAATCCATAGTCTATCTTATTATTTATGCATATTTTCTAGGACCACCTATGCCCAAAACACAAAATAGTTTTTGTAAATACACCAATTAGATCTTATAAAATGCATTACTTAGATCAAATTATATGGTAAATTAAATATAATTAATGATTACTTTTTCTTTTAGTATGAAAGAGGTTAAATTCCAATATATGTTCTAGTGGGCTTGATTGAGTGACAAGGTGGAGTGATTGTTGTAATGAAGAACTTGCTAGGAAAGCTAACCAAGTTAAAATGTACACCTATACATACATCATTGTGGTAATATAGACCTATGTCATAAAACACAATTGAATCCTATTAGTTCCAAAGTATTTTAGCAAAGAAGAGATAGAGGAATTTCCAACATGAGGCATAATTCAATCATAATATAATAAAACCATTAATCCATAGTTCTATGTATAAATGGACTGTTGTAGAGGAAAAGATACACATTTAATTTGCAAGGCATAACTCAACAATATGAAAACATATAGTAGAATATTGTACATTATTCTCAGGATTTTTTCTTATTTGTGAGAAATGCAAACCTTCCATGCTAATTTTCTCTAAAACACACAAATATAGGGGGCAGTGTAATATCCCACCCTTTCCTAAATTTTTCCATAGCTAGTGATATGATAATATCCCAACAACTCTATGAATTTTAAAATTGAATGTTATGGACTATATTAAAATTATTTTGTGGACTAATAAACTAAAGAATATTCTTGATATTTAATTACACGTCTCTTGAGAAAAACAATGATTTAATATCTTATGAGTATTAAATTAGATTATGAGTATAATTTAAAGAATTATAGTCATGATTTTGTAATTGTCATGTAATAGACATAAATATCATTCCTTTTGTTGGTAAAACTACATATTTAGAGTAATATTATGAAGGTTAAATTTAAATGGTTTATCTAGCACTCAAATAATCATTCTAGACTAATATTTGATTTAAAATTTCTTTTACAATGATTATTGATTATATTTAATAAAAAATACTTGATATTCCCACCAAGTTATTAAGGGTGCAAATCAACTATTGACATGGACTAAACTATTGCAAACAAGGTAAATATATATAGTAGGAGTATCAACTAATGGTGAGGCACTTTAAGTCTAATCAAACATACAATATACCAAATAATATTAATGAAATAGTGGAGAAAATAAATAAATATTCAAACCTCATGAACACTAGAATTATATGGAGAAACCCTTTCAAAAAATCCCACTACTAAAGAGATATGAAGCTTTTATTAATATTCATAACAAGATTATAACAATCCAATCCACTCAATCTTCTTTAGTCTAATGTTTTGGCTATTTCTACATAACACTATTTAAACCTTATGTCATACATTAAATTATATATAGAGCAAGGGAAACAAGAAATGATCAATTAATTTATGTAATGAGTGGAAAAAAATCATGGTCCACAAGAAAAGAACCCATGCCCCACTATGCATTGGAACATGTACACAAAATATAAACGAACTAATGATATAGGACCTTAAATCCCATAACCTTGATAGTAACCACTCCCAATACTAGTGCTTTATGATGAAGATGTCAACTACAATAAGTCTCATCTATTATGAAAAGATGCTCCACTCTTCCCAATGTAACTCCTAGTACAATAATCATCACGATCTCCTTATTTAATTTTATTATAATAATATCTTGAGCCCATTGCTTACCTTTTCATTTTTTCTCACATATCACACTATAAAATTTTGGAGCTCATTTTCACTTTGCGAGAGTCTCTCGAGGGTTTTAATGGTGTCCAAATTGATATTTTTTAGCTTAATGCATCAAGCTCATTAATATTTTTAATTTTAAGAAAATATTAAAATCAAAGCTCTAGACTGTAATTTATGCCCTTTAGAAAGAATTTAGAAAAAAGCAACATTAAAGATAAGATTTTAAGTGAATGGAACACTAATCCCAACTTACACCAACCAAGTACAAATGGGTATTTAGCTTCATGGAGATTCATTCATGGTTGGTGATGGTGCATGAGTAGGCTAATAGAGGAAGAAAGACCATATGTTCATTAAGAAGAAATTGGGAGAAAAAATAAGCTAAGTTTAAATTTGTAATGATAAGAGGATCTTGATTGAATTATATATATATAGTTCATATGAGAACCAAGGATAACATACTAGAGTAAATAAGCTTCGATAATAAAGGAATCTTGTAAGTATGGGGAAGAAAAATATATCAAACTAAATGCACTACCAAAAGATAGATCAATTGGGATTTTTTTATAGGAAAGTGTGATATTTAATTGAAATCCTAATGTATTAATGTTGTATCTTCAACAATCTTGGAATGAGTACTTGGATGCCTATGTTGTCAAAAGATATTATTATTTTACTATTAATTCTCCTCATGTTGAAATTTCCATGAACTAGTTAGGATGCAAATCTCCACCACTAAGCTACCCACCCACTTTATGACAAGTCAATTTACGATTTAGGTATGCTAATTTTTTTGACACCTTTTTCACATTGTGAAATATTACCAAATAATTATAATGGTCATTTGGTTTTGTGTGGATCATGAACCATGTAAGGGTGTGTTTATTGATCTTACTCACCAATAAAATGTATGCATTGAATAATTTTTGTTTTATCATCATTTTATCAACAAGCATATGCATATTTGAGGGTTTATTTAAAATTGACTAATGATATGTTGATTGAAACTATAGGATACATTATTTTACCTTAATTTTTTGGTCTAAAAGATGAGGGAAGTTCTTATTCTATGTCATATTCTTTCTTCTTTAGATGTATCTCATATTTTACTTGGGTATCCATGGATAAAGCAATATCAAGCAACATCATCTATGTCATGCCATCAAGGTATCAAATATGTTTGAACACTGCAAGAGGTTACCTGTAAGAGATATATGCCTTTATTTTAGATTAAGTCATTTAACCTTAAATAATTTTAAGAACATACATAAGGATCCTCTATATAGTGCAAGGATTCTTTGCCTAATTTGTAAAAATTTCAAAAGGAATAACAATGGTGGGAAAATCAAGACAAGTGCAACAATTTATAATTCCTAAAGGGTTTACAATTATTAGAGCCAAAGTAGGTTATATGTAGGTTTTATATTATAAAATGATTCAAGAATCTATAAGGCCAAAAGAACCATAAGCATTGCAAACTTTAGTTTAGAAGCATAAGGGATTGGATATTTTCATTCCTAAACATGGTTTGCATAAAAAAGAATTACTCATGTAGCAAGCACACTATAGAATTCACAAAGAAGGTTAGGGTTTTTAGCTTCATTTGTTATATGGAGATATTTTATTGTAATGTACGTAATCAATGATATGATTCTTGATTTTTTATAAGATTTCATATTATAACACCTTAACAAACCAAGCTATGACTTTAATGGTTCACTCCTACATGTATGAAATTTAAATTTTCATCTACAAGTTTGACCCTAAATTTGTAGTTTTAAAATTATTTTGTGACCTTGACCCCTACACTTCTAGTCTTTAGGAATTTATTTATCTCCATTTTTTAGACTATGTTGAGAGCCATTATAATGTTTTTTTGCACTAACTTTGGGAGGAAACTCATTTTTCCTTACTCAAACCCTTGGATTATGCAAAACAAGGAAGCAAAATACTATATTGAAAATGCTTTAAAAAAATTCAAACAAGTGCAATTTGAATTCAACAAATTTAAAAAAATTTGCATATAGGGTTTCAAAATTAAACAAATACATGCATTTTGAACTCTAAAAAAATGGAATTTTAAATACCTCGTGCTCAATAGTGGTCGATATGCGAATTGGAATGATGAAGTTTGAAGAGAGGAACTGAAATTTACTTTCGCCTGTGAGAGAAACTTTGTTGAGTCACCGTCACAGATTATGTTCGCCGCGTGCACTAGGGAGACAGTGACTAGTAAAGTTCATAGTAAAAATGTGAAAATGAAACCTTTTTTTTTGTTTTAGTCATATTCAAGGGGTTCGGCCAAACCCAGGTTCGGTCGAACCCACTTAAATATTATTTTTTATTAGGGGCGATGACTGGTTCAGTCGAACCAATTAAATGGTTCGGTCAAACCATAGGGTTCGGTTGAACCCATTTGATATGAGGAATGGGAAAAAGTCGAATTTTCCTTCCTCTTAGAAAGTGTAAACCACTATTCTAAGGTGACCCTGTAGTATCATGGAGATAAAAATTCTTGATCTTGAATGATTTCAGAGTTGCTTTCAACATGCTTTGGATCAAGTTCTTGACATGGGTCAGTTTCAAAGGATGGATTGCTTACAAAGGGTGCTTAGATGTCATCATTAGACATGGTAAGTGGCTCAACATCCTCAAGTGTCAAGTTCAATGTTCCTTCAGTATCTATAGCCATGAGGTCGAAGGATGTCAATATGTCTTGGGAAGGACCATTGCTAGATTTTGGTGAAGGATTTTGATCATGCTTTGGCATAAATTCTTGAGATATATCCTCTAACTCATAAGGCTATGTAGAGACATTCTCAATATGATCATTGGTCAACGGATTGTGCATTATGTCAATTGGATCAAATAATCCTGACACTCCTTGAAAGAGATCACTAAAAAGTGGCTCTATATGTATGGTGAATTGATCATCGGATTGTGTAGATACATCCTCAATGTGCTCCTCGATGGAGAGGTTTCGATCATTTTTTTTGACAATTGTGGTGGAGAAATTGTGAATGTCTTCGACCATAGAGTCAAGTGATGTTGATATTTCTTGAATTGGCTCATTGTCAAGTATTGTTGGTGGATTTTGATCACGATTCAAAAGTTACTCTTGACATATGTCAATTTGATCATTGGATGAAGTAGATATAACTTCAAGGTGCTTAGTGATGGATTGATCTTGATCCTTGTTCTCAACAGTTCTCATTTTTTGTGTTTGTGCTTGTGTTTGTTGAGTAGCTTGAGAGGCTTGGGCAACTTGAGAGGATTGTTGCACTTGTTGAGCTTGTGTTGCTTGTTGCATGGCTAGATATTGCTGGAATCCCTTTTGAAAAGCAACTTGTAATGTCGTGTTGTATTGGCTTGATGTGGTGGTGGATTTAGAATCATGTTGGATGTAGTGACAAGTGTTTGAGATACACTCAGAGCGATCATGGTAGTGAAGGGTTGAGATGTGATGGGTGTGATAGTGGTGTTTGGAATGATTGAAGGGATAGTGATGGTTGGAATGACCGAGGTGATAGGTCCTTGGGAGACCATATTTTGATTTTTCAGGATTGATGTTGTTGTTTGATTAGATACCATCCATTGGTGTGATGTCGATGGTATATTCAAAGGATTTGACATGATGGCTTGATTGATGTTAGGTGGATTGATTTGGATGGAGTGATTGGTGCTAGGTAGAGGGAGAAGCCCTAAGCCAAGGAATGATGTTGATATTGGTAATGGTGGTGGAGATTTCCCTTGGCGCAATGCCTCAACTATTTCGGTAAGTGTAGCAATTTGATCTCGCCAAATTTGTTCTTGATTTCAATCTTGACTCCCTTGAGATAGTTGATTTGGATTTTGTTTAAGAAGATTTGTAGTGTGTAGTTGTGTTTGATTTTGGACAATATTCTGATTTGTGATGACACTCAGATTTGGCATGATAGGTTGAAATTGACCATTGTTCATGTTTGGAATATTCGCATGATTTGCAAATGTATCCATCCCAAAGTTTTAAGGATTCATGTTTCAAAAACTTGTACTTGGTACATTCTCATTTGGCATGTAAGGATTGGGTGGGATGACATCGTTCGTTTGAAGGCTCATGCTTTGATTGTTTGATTGGTGGATTTGAAGGTTTGGAACTGGGTTTAACATTGGGAAATGTGTTCCAATCTTTGATTTGGGCATACTCACACTGGTTGTTCTATTGACATTTGTTGAAGGTAATGGTCCCATGTATGTATTGTATAAGTGTGAGTTTTGATAATCAATCAAAATTGTAAGGTTTTGAAAGTTCAATTGATTTGGATTACTCATGATGTATGGATCGAGTTTGTATCCCATGTTCTCCTTGTGTTTTGACCTTGTTGCAAAGGTGACCTCTAAGGTTCCTAGGACCAATGACGAGATGAAGGATGAAATGTGTAAATGATATGAGTGTTGAACGTTTAGGAACTTTGGATCAATGCTAGACTTAGGGTTTGATTTTGGGTGGTTTGATTGGATAATGAACTTTTAAACCCTAAGATGTTGGATGTGATCTTTAGGATGAACTTTGTTCAAAGGATTTCCAATTCAATTAAATGTATGAGAAAGGATGCATTCCCATACATCTAACTAAACGAGGTGATTTTGATGACTTACCTAAGTCTAGAATGATGTTTCCAAAGATCTAAAGTTGTTTGTTGGGATGGGTTTTGATAAGTGTTTGGGGTGGATGAAGTGTTTGATTTTGATCCTAAGAGACTTAGAGAGACTTTGTTTACTAGGCCAAGGTATTGAAGAACATGCCTTTCTCCTAGAGTAATTCAAAATCAAAAGACCAATATTCGCATGAACACTCTACGACTAAAAGATGTCAAGCACATGTGTGGGGTCCAATTGATTTAATCTTTGCTTAATGGATTCTTTTTACCACAAACACACTCTTGATTAGGTTTTCAAATGAGTTTCCAATGTCTCAACTTTGTCTCATTTCACAAGGTACATTATGTGAAACTTTGATGAATTTAAGGCAAGGGTTACCTATTGTTTAACTTTAGTGGGCAAATTGAGATGTAAATTCAAGTGCTTAGAAACCTCTAAGGATGTAATCCCAAGGGAAATTAATAACACGAGAATTTGGTCAATGATATTTTCCTCCTAAAGGGTTTGAAATTTTGATGAAGATGTTAAGTGTTTGTTTCTCAATGTTTTCGAACAAGCAAAGTGTTTGATTCATAAGCAATATCACACCCTAGCTCAATTGGTACATTTTTCTTGGTGGGCTTGCCTCATGCCCTTCGTAGAAGAGATGATTTTACATGCAACCAAGGAAAAATATAAAGGTATGTTAAGAATGAAGTCTTAACCTCTATATTTCAACCAAGATCGGACATGGCAAGTAACTTCTTGGAATCTAAGTTCCAATGCACCACTTTGATAAACTTGCTCAATGGATCAATTGGTCACTACAAAACAAGGGTTCTATTTCAGACTTTCCGTTCATAGGAGTTGACCCAACGTGGCAAGAGTCCCCTTTTGGATCCATCTTGTTGGAGTCAATGGCGTGATATTGGCGTTTCTTCCAATATCCACATTTATATCCCAGCTAGAAATACTCTCGAGTTTAGAGTGTTACCGATTGAGCCGTTCCCTTGGGTGATTACTTTTTCCCACAAGGAAAGCCCTCTAAGATAAAAAAAAGCGAATGAAGAACAAAATCCGTAACTCGATCAATCTTTGATAGAAACAAAGAGAGAGAATGTATGCAAAAATGCCCCCACTCACACTCGCACAATAGTTTGTTCAATTTTAAGCCCGAATTGAAGTGTGGAGGTGATTGCTTTGTCTTAACCCAAAGTCATGGAAAAGACCTTTTGATTCTCAAGATCACTATAAAGCGCGAGAGAAGTGCATACGTCCTTTTCCAATGGCTTTAGTCTAAGTAAGCCCACACAAAAAACACAACTACACTTATTCTTTTTAAGCCTTCAAAGCAATATGTGAGTTGATTTTAGAGCACCAAATCACAAGAGAAAAGACATTTGTTCAATTGTTTAATCCATAAACGAAATCTAGTGAATTGCAGATCCCAAGATTCTTTTTTCTTTTTCTTTTTTTAAATCTGTTTGTGAGCAAAAAACAATAGTCCTTTTTAAATCCAAATAAAAGCTAGTGTTCTAAAGAAAGAAAAAGATGAAAAATTCCTTAAGGAAGTGTTAAACAACATTTAAGTGCTTAAAAACACTTTGATTAAATAAGATATCATCACCATGCTCCTTCTTTCTTTGCTTTTGGCTTCCAACCTACAAAGGAGAAAAACAATTAGATTCTAGAAAAAAATAGAGAAATAAAAACCAGAAAATAGAGTAAGAAGCAATCATAAATTAAAGCACGTGCTAAAAATTTATTTTCTCCCTTTTACTGTCTTCCAACATCTCAACTCGTGAAGGCATCACTGTTCTTTCCTTCCAGCGGTGCTATTTCAGCACCGCTTTACCAGTCAATAGTGCTCTATGTCATGACAGAGAGCATGATTGCGTCACTCTTTTCTCCCAGCGTCGCATTTTTTGAAAGCATCAGACTTTTAAAATTTTTGAAAACTGGTGCAGATCGGCGAGTCCAGCGGCGTAGTTTTAAATTTTAAATTTTTGGCGGGATGAGTCTAGCGGTGCTAAAATAGCAACGCTGGCAAGCCTATGGTGTTGAAACTGCGACACTGATGAGCCCATGGCGCAAAAACAGCGACACTAATGAACCCGCATTGGAATTTCCTGTGTGTGTAGAAAAGTAAAGAATTTTCATGAGAATGTTGAAATTTTTGACTCAAGCCCTCTTTCTAGCGCCAAAATGTGAACCCCAAATCTAGGTACATGCAAAACAACATGATTAAACAAGTTAAACAAGGAAATGCAAGACTAAACATGGATTCCCCATGAGATTCATTAACATAGCTCAAATTAGGAAGGAAATGATGAAAAATACAATGAAATCACAAAAAACAAGATTGAATCCAAATTAAGCAAGCAAACTCTTAATCCGATGGTGGAATTGGTGCCAATTTGATGTGAAAATTGGCCCTTTCCCAATCCCTAAGATACAAGTTGATGATTGTTGAGGAATGTTGATCCACTTTGATGATGAATGTGAGAGCTCCAAGCTAAATCTGCAAAAAATCCTAACTAAGAACTCAAATGATGGATGAGGATTGCTAAGTATTTTAGCATGGTAACTTTGCTTGGAATGTGGATGATCAAACAAGGATGTGAGCTCTTTATTTATAGATGAGATTGAAGGATGAATGTCCAAATTTGAGCAATGTGGGACTAACATTCATCCAATGGCAAGATGCCACTTGTCAACTTGTGAATGGAGGAAGCTTGAGCACATTTTGATCCATGTGCAAGTTTGAAATTTGAATTTGATGAGATGAAATGTTTAGGGGGGATGATAGATGAGTTAAATGCCAAGTGGGAGACATGTAAGAGACAATGTAAGAGCTTTAAATGCTTTGTTGGATGGACAAGTCTATTTGGGGGGAGATTTCAAATTTGAAGAATATTCCCACTTGGATGCCTTTTTTGAATGAAAATAGGGATTTATTAAATCAACTAAATGATTTAATTTTGCAAGTTGCAAAATCTAGAGGATTTTAGTGATTAGGATTAGCATTGATCATGATTTGATTAATTTAAGGGGAGATTTAGCTCATTTGACTATTTGATTTAGATTTTAGGATTGAAATAAATCAAAAAGAGATGAAAATGATTAAGACTTAGTTAAATAAATATTTTTGATTTATTTAACCAAAGGGGGTGATGTTAGAATAAATTAGATAAATTTTTGATTTATTTAATTTAATTAGATGAACTTTAGAAATTTAATAAAATAATATGGATTATTTAATTAAATAAAGATAGGAAGATGAAACGACCTAGCTAATTACACAAAGATAATGATTTAATCAAATCGAGGGATTTATTTAATTAAAAGGAGAATTATGATGACTTTAATCAAATAAGGCTATTTGATTAAATGGTTAGACAGAGGGATAATTTAGGATGAAGCGATGTTAGTAGATCAGGATTGAGTGTGTGATATCAATCTATATATTTTTGATGTCTACAGGACCTTATATTGTTATAGAAGCTTTTGGATCAGGAGCATACCAACTCTCTACTCCTAAAGGGGAACCATTGTCCTCACCAATCAATAGTCTGAATCTAAAGAAGTTTTGCGCATAGCTTCTGAGAGCCTTGTCATAATTAGCAAAAATACACCCTATCCTTGTACATACACCCTATCCCTGTACATAGTTCCTATCCTTGTACATACACCCTATCCTTGTATATATTACCTATCCTTGTCCCTATCATGAATCTTTCATAACTATCCCTTGTATATACCATTCATAATAAGTGGTAGTCTTTCCCATAACCTGAACGATTGACATCGAGTGCATTTCATATCCCCCATTTTACCCTATTCATAATCTATTGGTCTTATACTCGACTGGGGGAAAACAATTGACGTGCATCATATCGGTTCTTACATTGGCTATGGTGAAGACATAAAACCATAGAAAAATCCAAGAAACATCACAAAATCACCTAGGAAAACACAAAAACATCAGAAAACTTCAAAAAGACAAAAAATTCAAAACATTTCAAAAATCCAAAAATAGAGTCAAAGTCAGTCGCACTTGTCAGTCTTTGTTGTTTATTGAACTACATTGCCTCTGCGACTGGACGTAGGCAAGGCCATCTACCAATGTGCCCCTGAGACATTAGGTTAGTCTGTTTAGGTTTTTCTGTATAAAATAATGCTTTAGTCCATATATCTATATGACACGGTCATTGGTCATGTTGAAATACAAGGTCTCTGCGTGTATAGTGTAGGCAAGGCCATCAATCGATGAGCCCCCAAGGCCGCACTAGGTTAGTCCATTAGGGTTCATCACATTCACTTTCACACATGTCTTCTATTTGTAGTCAGTCTTGTTAGTCAAAGGGTGTGTGTAGGATCATCTTGGAAAAAACAGGCCCTTAAGTGGCAAAAAAATAAGAAAAATCAAAGTTCGACAACTTGACGTAAAAATTTGAATAATTTATCTCTATTATTTCAAAAATATGTAAGAATATAATTTGTAAGAAATTGAATTTAGTTTCTTAACTAATAGGTTTGTTTAAAAAAAAAAGATCTATTTGGTGAAAATTTGAAATTTCAATGTATTAGTACTTCAATTTTAGAGAAAAAATAAGTAGGTGTATGTCTAACCACCCTAACCATAATAAAATGATAATATTTTTTTATAAGATTTTAGATATAAGTAGAGGACTCATGTCCGGATGTGATGTATATTTTTTTGTAATTTTTTTTCAAGTAAATAATTAATTATGATTTTTTTATTACAACTTTTAAAAAATATAAAAAACTCGTATGTCTAACCACCTTAACTTGATAAAAAATTCATGAAATTCAATTTTTCATTTTTTAATCCTATAGTGTGTGAAGCATAGAATGTGACACATGTTTTGGATTCAAAAAATGTGATACCATTTGAAAGATATAGATGTTTTTCAATCAATCTATCAGTTAGGACTTTAGTCGCAATTTGAATAGAAAATGAATAATAATTAATTATTAAAGTCAAAGTAAAGCATAATTTATATTGGTTGAAAGCTGAGAATCTCCTTTAAAAACCCTTTTCATTTCATCAATTTTGGGTTAAAAAAAAATCGTCAACCACAATCCTATCATATTGCCACTTTTTGGCCCATCATGATCTTGCACATACCCCAAATTCAAGTCAAACTACGAGGTATCTATGTGTATAATGTAGGAAAGTCCATCAATCGATGAGCCCCTGAGGCTGCACTAGGTTGTTCCTTTAGGGTTTGTTGTCACACACAATCAATTGTCAACACATCATATCAAATCATGCATCAATCTGGTGAACAAGTCAGCAATGTCTCTAAGTCAAATCAAACAACTTTCCAAAGGAGACAATCAAAATAGATCAATCGATGTCTGCTATAGAATGTGTCCTTCCTGGAGATAGACATCATCAAAACAATTAACATTTATCTTCTTTAGGATGAGTCCTTCCTGAATATTGATATCAACAAAACAATCTATGTCTTGTACAAGATGAGTCCTTCCTACATAATCGACATTGTCAAACAATCAAACATAGCCTTACATAGGTTATCACATCAATGGCATCTGACTCAATGTCTTATACGATACATGTCCTTCTAAAACCAGGCTTTGTCATGCCTTATACAGATAGTCATAACGTCAAAACCAAACTCAAAGTCTTATCCGGTATGTGTATCTCCTTAAATCAGGCTTTATCAATCAATCCTTTTATCATTCAAAACGAATCAAACGAAAAAGATCAAGTTTTGGAAAATACTTCACTAGCTTTTTGACTTTATGGCTTATTTATCTTATCATTTATCTTGAATTTATGACTAGGAATTATGTTACTAGCTTTCTCAAGGATGTCCCATGAAGGATTTAGAGAAGCAATGATGTATCATAATTCTATTTTCTTTTACTGTTGTCTATCAATTGTCTTTTAAATTGGATTTTGAGTCATTTTACTAGTTTCCTCAAGGATGTCCCATGAAGGATTTAGAGGACTAATGATGTCTCATGACTTGTCTTTTACTTTGTTTGTTGTCAGTGGTTTGTCTTGACAAAAAGACTGGGGCAACTTGTGCCCTTAGTATGAGTTAACGACAATCCTTGTCTATGAATGTCTGTTATTAGCAAGTGGATGACATTGCACACCTTGATCCATGTCATATCATGGTGTTTTTCTCCATTTGTATTAGTCCCACCCAATGATGATAAAGTGCGATACCTTTTGTGATACAACGAAACATTGAAGATTTCTAATACTAACATCCATCTCATTTCTTTTATTATTTATCAATATTTCTTTATGCACTAACAGTTCTTATTTCTTCCATTATGATAGAGTCCTATGACATACAACAATATAAGTCATCCTGCATACACATTCATGTTAGAAAAATACATACATATAGGCATTTATCATATCTAGGACATCATGGCATAATAGCCATTCATCATCATACAATACATATCATAAGCATTCCATGTACAAAAAAAATATAAATACATGCATCACATTACATTTGTATAGCGTCACATGTAGCAAGCATTGTACATATAACATCATATTGCATCTCATAACTATAAACTACATACATCATATAGAATCAACATCACATAGAATCAACATTATATCATCAGCTCCATAAACACATCAAAAAATAGATATGATTATCCATTACATAGGCATATCATATAAACATCACATGTGTAAATAAATGACTGCATAATCAATAAATAGAAATGCATATCATGAGAATTGCTGCCAAAATCATATATATATATATATACATATATATCTCTCAACAGTGTCATATCACAATGTTATAATGTATCAATAAACATGGAAGCCCGCAGACTATAGAATCATAATACAATGTCTTAATACATATCAAGAAGTATCCCTATCCTGAACTGCCACTGCTGTCATGGCTAGAGAGTACAAATGATTGATGTCGGGAACCCGATGACCTGTGACCTAAGTGGGGCCTGTCGTATGGACTTGATCTACATGGCTACTCCACACCCTCTGTGCTCACTGTCCTGGAGTGGGTCCTTGTCTAAGACCTCTCACTGCATTCCTTTGAAAAGCTCAGAGCCCATCTCTCTAGAGGAACTACAGTCTCGTATAGATCCATGTAATAGATGGCTCTCTCTCCGGCTCTGAATAACTCTTAAGAAAAAGTAGTTGCTGGCCCAGTACTAAAGGATCTAATCTCTGAGAATCTTTGAGAATCTCTACTTTGTCTCATGCCTCTGAGCTATGGCCTGATCTCTGTCCATGATGGCCCTATCCCTCTCCATCTATGCCAAATGTCTCTTAGACATCATAACCCTCATCTGCTCCTCCAAGGATGCAATTTGGGCTCAAAGTATGATGGTGTCAGAATCAACTGCCTCTGTATCAACCTATCTGACCCTCGGTACACCATCATCCTCATCCTCCAAATCCTCTAGGATCCTATCTCAGATCTCCTGCTCATGATCATCATCCTCCTCGTCATCATCTTGGTAGGCACCTAGCAAGCCCAAGGCATCAATCTTTGCCTCCTCTCTGTCTGCCTCCTCCTCTATAGGGATATCTAGAATGGCCTCCTCTACTAGTTGCTCCTCCTCTCCACCGATCTCAACATCCACCTCCTCCCCTCCTCTGCTAATATTTGGCATGTCCATATCCTCCTCTCCCTGTCCCTCCTCACGTATCAGTGATAGTGGTGTCCCTTGTCCCCTCCTTCCATGTCTTCCTCTCCTACCACCTCGTTGACCACCCCGACCATCATCTCCACCATCACCACTGCCTCCTCCACCTCTCTACCCTCTACCTCTACCACGCCTGCCATGCGGTCTTGTCCCTCGCCGCTCTATCGGCCCTGGTTGATCTGGATCTGTGAAGGGAATTGGCCTATGCACAACCCACCACTGATCATAATCCTCTATGGTATCTAGGTCTACAAGACCATCTCTCCATCCCCAAGGAACTGCCTATAATGCATCAATGTCTGCCTCCGCAGTGGCCACTGGAATCTCTGGACCCCACAAAGGGATCTTGCGAAGATCTTCCGAACTCTACCCATCCTCTTAGCACATCCTGCACCTCTCTGAACTACCGCAATACATGATCTGGTAGGTGACATTCTATGATGTGGACATGTGACACAGTCCGTCCAATCAAGTACTGAGTCTAGTGGCAAAAAGGAAAATACTCATCCTCGTCTAACCACTCTATGCATCCCAAGTATGACCTCCATGTAAACTGAACCATTATGTCTATGGCATGCCTAAAGTACCCAATATCTCCCATGTGGTGCTGAGTGTTTTCCCCCACATAGTGGAAGGCATAGGGAGCTCCGTGCTGAACATCAACTGTCACTAGTGGCCGAAAGATAGTGATGTGTTCCCATGCCCATACCATCAGGAGCATGGTACCAAAACTCATAGACTGTGCCTCTCAGTAGGTAATATCATGCAAATGAAAGTACAACATGCCAAGGAGACAGGGACCCCATGCATATACCTCACATCTCTCTAGCATCCCTACTAGCATCTCCCCCCAACCCATGGGAAAACCATGACCTCGACGGTCAGGAAGCACTATGCCACCTATCAAGGTACACACTAGATAGTCTAGCCGTCTATACCTCTGGGCCAACACACACCACCTAATCTCATAGTGGTCGAACTCTAACTGTCTAATATTTGCATGTGCGTAATATCTGCACATCTTTGCAACACCCTGTTGGGTATCATAACTCACCCGTGTGCCTCTGATAATAAGTATGAGGATCCTGTAGACATCCTCCAAAGTAATTGTAGCCTCTCCAATAGGTAGGTAAAAGGAAGATGTCTTTGAGTGCCACCGCTCGCACAGTGCTGTCAATAAACCTTGGTTCGTCTGAATCTGGGGCATGTCTATAACATGAAGAAGACCTAGGTGCCATAGGAAACGTCGCTCTATGCTCCGCAAGTTATCTCGGAAGTGAAAAGTTGTAGGTCTCGACTCTCATGTATACAGTGTCTAACACAACCCGCAATGGCATTATACATGCCTCATGTCAGCATCAAACATCTATCCTAGTGCAAAATGACTAAATAAACTACTATTCAAATGTGTCATTGTTTTGCAAATGCATCATTTTTTTGCACATGCGTCGTTATTTTACATATGTGGTGATACAAATAAAATGTGTCATTTAATTACACATATGCGTCACTATTTGTCAAATGCATATTCGTGCATGATAACAAATGCATCTGTGAAAATAATTATTATTTGCAACTTCATAGTGAAATGCAAATGCGTTGAAATAAATGTGAATGCGTTGAAGTAAAATCAAATGTGTTGAACACTAAACATATGCGGCTAACTAAATTACATATGTGTTGTTCTATAACACATGCTTTCAACTAACCTACAAATGTGTTGAACCACACAAAAGCTACGCTACCCTATCTACGTGGTATTTCAAATGCGTTGATCCGCATGCAAATGCATCATTTGCACATTCACATGCGGCATTTTAATAAAGTGACACATAATGAAAATTTAAATTAAATTCATAAAAACATGCACAAATTAAAATTTTCAAAAGTCAAGTTTGAGGTACATACCGGGGGGTCCACGTCAACTGGCTGCATGAAGGTCCAGATCGTGTAAGCTCGATGATGGGTGTTCAGAATGGGAAACATCGTCGCTGTGGGTGCATAGCAAATTCTCAATTCTCAAAGCTAGGTGCTAGGTGAAAATGAATTGGTTTTTACCCCAATTTCTATATATACCTAGGGTTTTGGTGGCATTCTTTTCTATTGGTCGCGTCAACTTCCAATTTCAATCGACCTGTACCCGTCTGTACCATGTCCGACTTCAATTCCATCAACTCCACTACATTTCTGGCTATCCAATGGACTAATCGGGATCATTTTCAAAAAAAATTGAACTTTTTCGAAAATTTGTCAATTTTCCCGAGGGGGCATACCTTCACTTGTTTTACACCGGGGCATTATTGGGGCATATTTTTTATCAATTTTCTTTGACACAACGCCGAAATGACATTGTATCAAAGAGGGGCAAATGTAGACACCAAAATCTGGTTTAAGCCTACGACTTCAATATTCTTCATAATTCGTATTATTCATGGTCATGATTAAATAATGTCAATTATTTAATTATTCTCTATAATCTTCATTTCTTCTATTAATTAAATAATCTTAATTATTTAATTAATTTGCACTTTTCTTTATTCTATCTGATTAATTAAATAAATGCTTTTTATTTAATTATGTTACTAATTAACCTTATCCTTCTTGTCAAATTAAGTAAATTCTTATTTAATTTACTCTTTATCATACTTCAACTATAATTAAATAAATTCTTTATTTATTTAATTATTCATTTAAATCCCTTCATCACTTAATTAAATAAATCTTATTTATTTAATTATTCTTCAAATATCAAATCTTGAATTAAATGAATTATTTAATTCATGAATTCTATTTTAACGCATTCCTTTATATTTAGATAATTGTGTGAGTTATCTAAGTATTCACTTTTATTCGACTCAAAGATCTATTCAAATCACCCAGTTAACTCTGAATTTAATGTCTGAGTGGTGTTGTCGAGTAATCTCTTCATCAAATCATTCAATTGTCTAGTTCTAACTCATTTGCGTGTACATGCGGATTAATTAAATATTCCTATTTAATTAATTAAACCTTGTGCGTGCATTCGAACAAGAGTTGCTTTAATCCATCTTCATCTTTGTCATGCAAAGATAATTCTTTTGTTTTCGAATACCAAACTGGAAGATTAAATCATTTATTTAATCTTTAATTCTATTTCTAATTTATATCACTCATGTCATTACTAACTGTTATAAAAATGTATGACTAATTAGTCAATCTCAACCATTCGTTGATCTTTCAATCCTGGCCTGTCATTCGAATAATCAATTTTCTATAAATTGATCTAGTCTTCATCATTCCAATCTCTCTCGAAATCTTATGAATTTTTGGAGCAACTATCTTAAATCTTTGATGTTTTGCTAAATTACTATCTTAGGCTATACTTGCATGAACTTACGAGAAATCTGAAGGAAATTTTACTACTACAAGTGAAATGGAGGACAATGGAGATAAATCATGGAAGAATGTAGATTGGGTGAGATTGTTTCTTGATTTATGTTTTGAATTCCTTTGTACTTTGTTGATATGGCTTAGATTGCATTTAGATTTGTATTGCATGTTTGCTCTGATATGTTTCTTTTTGCACTTTCTAGACGTTACAACAACAATAGGCCATGGAATACTGGACCCAGTAATGGAGGAATTTCTCACAATTATCAAGTAGGAGACGAAAATCCGCACACTACTAATGTGGCAGACCTAAACCTTATGACCAATTGGTATAGACTACATGATACTGCAGTCCATTTTGAGGTAAATTGCCCAAAGATGGAAATGATGGTTAAGATAGCCCAAGCTAATGCTCCATTCCACAGTGCATCCAACAAATCTGGTGGATCAACGAATACTGCCATGGCATATCATATCTTTGAGGAAGAACTTCCATTTCCCAACCAGGAAGACAATGAAGCAATGGAATATGTGTATGATTCCCAAGCCTTCCAAACCAAGGGAGGCCATTTCCTTAAAAATTAGAATAGAGGGCCATTCACGACCTCTACCCCTCATAATAATATGGTCCTGCCAAATCAAAATATGGATAATAATCCACCACCACCAAAGGGACTATCAGATTCTCATAACAAAGGTAATTCACCTCCAATTCCTAAATATTAGGATAGGAATGATTCAAAATTTGATTTCATTATAGAGATGTTGATCCAGTGGATATTTTAGTGAAAATTGAAGTGTCTCATTTTTCTCCAAAATCCACACCACTAGAAAGAGCTATGTGTCCTGATTCCAATGCAACTCAAATGGAGTGAAAATGAGTCTGTTTGTGCAAGTTATGGCCAGTCAAACCTTGGGTCAAATTGGGATCGGGGGCATCCAGGAAGTAAAAATGGAATCATCAAAAGTTGTCAAAGTTGGCATCATCACAAAGAGCTCATCGCAAGCTTTCCAACGCAACTCGTTTCGTCGAAATCCGACATCGTATGCTCAAGTTACAAGCAGTCAAAGGTCGGTTGACTTGATGGTACAGTTGATGATGTCAGCAGGATGACGTGTTCATCCGTATAGTACAGAATTCAAGTGGTCGAATTTTGGCAAGACATGTGGCAGTCCGTACATCCGTACTCCCAGTCAGCAGGTATAGTCAGCATCCTCGTTGGCCTCCACATCAGCATCCTAGTCAGCATGTTCAGCGAATTGTATTCCGCCACGTGGTACCTCCTCGGCATGCCACATGGCCCAGGTATGCTACATCGACGGTTTTGAATTTTTAAGTTTGTTTCAAAATTTTTGTTGGGGGATTCGATCCCCCAACCTCCTACAAGCAACACCCACCTCCTACCAATCCGGCTACAAACTCGAACCTAACTCACAGGCATTAGCGGTTGGTTTTATTGTTATTTTGTTTTGGATTGGCTATTAAAAGCCAGCAGCCGGGTTGGAACCCACCACCGTCGGCTTACCAAAACAATAAGCCACCAATGTGCCAGCGAATATATTTGATATATTAGCGGCATGGATTTATTTTGTTGTTTAGTTAGGCCGGATCCCCAACTAATAGCCTTAAAATGGCTAAGTTTTATATTTTAAATAAAACAAACAAACAAACCCCCTAAACAATGAAAGCCCGAGAAAGGCTTAAAACAAGATTTTATTAAATTTGAAGGGGTTAAAATCAATTATGTAAGATTTTATGTAAAAGTAAGGAGGGATTTTCTGATTTTTATATGTAATTAGGGGATTTTGGGGGATTATGAAAATCTTATGGTTTTTCCTCCATATGGAAAACAAAATTGTATTTAAAGGGTGGTATAGGGAGGAGTTTGGCTAAGAGATCTTGGGAAAAATTTTTAAGGTGAAGAAATGCAAGTGATGAAGCTGAGGTGACAAGTGAATAGAGGAGTTTTCTTAGAGATTCTTGAAGACGATTCCGCACATTGGAGGCATGATATGCTAATGTGCTTAAGAGGAATAGTCTTGGTGCTTTTGTAATTGATTTTTGGAGTTAATTGGATTGGTCACACTCTATTGGAGCGGACCTAGAGATGTAGTCGCGTTTGTGACGAACTCCGTAATCAAACTTTGTTTGCATCTTTCTTTCTTTCCCTCACGTTCTTTCATTTTGTTATAATCACCTTGTTATTTCTTCTTTTTTTTATTTCCATAAGTTAATTTTGATTTTATTAGCTTGGAACAATCATTGTAAAAATTAAGCATTCAATACTGCATATAGTCTAGATCCTTTACAGATCAGATGTAGAGGTAGAAGACTTCAATGTCTTTCTTTGATATTTTGAAATGGTGCCTTGCTCAAAAGGAAATTTTGTTGAAAGCCTTGGGAGAAGCAGATAGGTCGAAAGGAAGAGAAGAGGAAACTCCTACTAATGAGATGAATGCAACACTCTATAAAGGTAAGACTGGGACTCCACCTTTCTTACGAAGTTTAAGAATTTTTGGAAAAAATTTACACAACTGTCTGCTAGATTTTGGGGTGTCGGGAGATGTCATGCCATTTTCAATTTGTAGGAAGTTATGTCTCAGTCCACTCCAGAAAAATAAAAAGGTCATTCAATTAGAAAAAACAAAAGTTAATGTGGTAGGAGAGCTTAAAAATATCCATGTACAGATTAGATCTGATCCAAGGATACAAACTTACGTGGATATCCAAGTCACAAATATCCCAGAAACCTATGGTATGCTCTTGACTAGAGACCTGATGAAAAGTCTTGGTGGATATTTGTCTTTGTATTTCTCACACTTGTGGCTGCCATGGAAAGGGATAGCAAGCCAGATACGAATTGAAAATGAGCCTAGGTTCAAACACATGATCACTGAGTATGATTCCCCTAATGAGGTAGCCTATTTCCAGACAAAGATAGGATTTTACAAGCAGGAGGAAATCATGACCTTTTCAGTACTTCATTCTGATGACTCACTCCTTTCAGAGAAAAATGACCCAATGATTACTATTAATCAACAAGTCCTAATAATGAAATTACAATAGGATAGGTCAGTACTAGGAGAGGAGGTTGATATGTGGAGTCTCCTACTTCCTAATTGGTGTAGGGTTCATTACCAGAATCATTCTGAGTTAACTTGCCAACCCTGTGTAGATATTTTAAAACATGTCTCCTGGGTAGAAGAAACTTGTGAAATTCAACCTCAAGCCTCTGCTAATGAATTTCCATTTCAAGCAAAGGATGAAATCATCCTTACAAGAGCCGACCTTTCTCAAAGGGAATCATCTTCTCAACTCGAGTAGACTCAGGTTACGTGTTTTGAACTACAACTAGAGATTGAGGAATCTTAGTCTTTGCCAATTATACTTACCTCAGAAACACTTCCAATGCCCAAGGAATTGGTGACAAAGGTACTAAATCATGACCTAACTCAAGAGGAGGTTCAGGAATCACTTCCTAAAAAAAATTTGAATATAGTAGAATCTTCTGATGAACTATGCCCCTAGTTACTTTCAAATACTGATGATCAACACCAATCTGATCCACCATATACTTCTTCCAAGCAAAAAATTGTAAGACAAAAAAAGAAAGAGATCCCAACCCGAGATCAATTATGGATTTTGAAATTTGATGGCTCTAAGTTGAAATCAGGAAGTGGAGCAGGGGTGGAATTAACCAATCCAAAGGGGAAGCCTTACTTTGCTTCCTATAGGCTACAGTTTGGTTGCACGAATAATGTGGCAAAGTACGAAGCACTTGTTGGGGGCTTAATTTTTCACATCAGAAGAAGGTCACATATCTTATGGTGATGGGGGAATATGAAGTCATTATCAAACAGGTTCGCAACCAATATACTTGCCATAATAATGGCTACTTATAGAAACAGAGTTTGGAATCTGATTGAGGACTTCGATGCTTTTAGAATTACTTTGATTCCTAGGGAACAAAATCAGATTGCAGATGCTTTGGAAGTTACTTCTAGTACTTTGGAGCCTATGCAAGACTCCAAATTGAAAATATTTTTAGTTGAATTAGTTTCAATCCCAGCAGTCCCTGATAATGTTATGAATTTTTCAGGTCTTTGATGACGACCAACACATACTCGCCTTCTTGGAAAGTTCAGATGTCTTCGAAGGGCAGATCATAGATGAATCAGATAGAGATCATGGAGAATGGGACCTTGAAGGTTGTGATACGAAAGGAGTTATGAACTTAAAGAATAACAACATCCACAAGGGGATGGTAGCCTTAGAAAGAATATTTGATTTTGATCCTTGGGCTTGGGAGAGAGTGCCAACAAAAAAGTGAAGGAGGGAAGTATGAATCTATTAATTTGGCTTATTTGGGTCCCGAAAGAAATGTCCTTATAAGCAAGACCTGCCTTGAGGAGATCATAAATGAAATAATTAAGGTGTTAAAATAAGATATTGCGGCAATTTCCTGGAGTTATGAAGGTTTGAAGACTTTTGACACCTCTGTGATCACACACACAATACCGCTGAAGCCAAAAGTTAAGCCCTTTTTTCAAAAGCAATGCCTGGTCAACACTTTACTTGAACCATTAATACAAAAGGAAGGGAAAAAACTTTTATTAGCGAGAATCATCTTCCTAGTAAGGCACTCCACGTGGGTTTCCAATCTAGTTCCAACACATAAGAAAAGTGGGGAGATCAGGCTGTGTGTTGACTTCAGGAACCTAAAAAAAGCCTCAGAGAAGGATAACTATCAACTTCCTTCTCTTGATGAGGTATTACAAAATATCATTGGATCTCAAATGATGTCATTCTTAGATGGCTATTCTAGGTATAACCAAGTGCTTGTCAGCCATGAGGACAGGATGAAGACTACCTTCACTACAAAATGGGGAACATTTTCCTATCGACGCATGTCATTTGGCCTCATTAATGTTGGAGCTACCTTTCAACATGCAATGGATGTGGCTTTTAAAGATTTGATAGGTAAGTGTATTATTATATAAGTGGATGACTTGAAAATATTTTCCAAGAAGAGAAAGGATCATGTTGTTTATTTAGCAAAGGTCCTTAAGAGATGTATCAGCTATGAAGTATCTCTAAACCCCAAGAAATGTGTCTTTGGAGTTTCTGAAGGGAAACTTCTAGGGCATGTGATATTAGAAAGAGGGATATCCATAGATCCTGATAGAGTCGAGGCCATTTTGGAATTGAAGATGCCAGGAAGTAAAAAGGAGATGAGGTCCTTCTTCAAGAGGATTAATTTTGTAAGGAAGTTCAAAATAGGGTTTGCATAAATTGTCAAATCCCTCAATGAGATGATGAAGAAAGATGCTAAAATTGAATGGATCAATGAGGCTAAATCTACATTTTCATAGATTAAGCAATCAATATCTGAGGCACCAGTCTTGACCAGCCTATATTACCTAAATCCCTTTTATATTTATTCATTTGCATCTAATCATTCATGTGCATCAGTCCTAACACAACACAAAGGTGAAGGAGATGAAAGGCCAATTTCCTTCATGAGCTCACCATTCAAGAATGCAGAAGTCAGGTACCCACCCTTGGAAAAATAGGCCTTTGCATTGGTACGAGCAGTAGAAAAATTTAGGCATTACATTCTGAGGAGCCAAGTTATTGCTATAGTGCCTGATCCAATGATTAAGTCTCTCCTTATGCAAAGTGAATTAGGGGAAAGAAGAGGAAAATGGATGGCTATCCTACAAGAGTATGATTTAGAGATCCATCGAATGAAACTTGTCTAAGGACAAGGTTTATCAAAGGCCATGGTAGATGTTGACAAGAATATTACCTGTCAACAATATACTGTGCACTCATTTACCAAGGACCCATGATATACTGACTTGATCTTCTTCCTTCTCAATAACAGATGTCCAAAAGGAATGAATGCTACCTAGAGGAGGGCACTAAGGATGAAGAGTGCTCATTACATGCTCAAAGGAGGGGATCTATACAGAAGAAATTATGAGGGGGTTTACCTACGATGTCTGGATTAGCAAGAAGCCAAGCATGCCATGGCTGAATTCCATTGTAGGCATGGCACATGACATGGATCTGCAAATTCTTTGGCCTATCAAATCCTCAGGTCAGGATATTATTGGCCCCATGTGTTCAGGGATGCACATCAATAGGTTAGGACATGTCATACATCTTAGACTTCTACATCAAAGGAGTGTAATCCAACAATGCCTCTACAACTAGTGTATGAGGTAAGACCATTTGCCTAATGGGCACTGAATTTTGTTGGGGTAATTAATCCAAATTATTTTGCAGGACACAAATTCATTCTAACTACTATAGACTATTGCACCTATTGGACTGAGGCTCAACCATGCAAGAACAACACCACTGAGGTGGTTATCAAATTTCTTACTAAAAACATTGTTACCAGGTTTGGAGTATCGTTCACCCTGGTATGTGACAATGGCCTTGCATTTTCATCTGTTGAATTCATACAATGGGCTTACAAACATAAAATCATTTTGAAATATTCCTCTAACTATTATCCTCAGGGAAATGGTGTAGTAGAGTCTACTAACAAGAACCTGCTAGAAGTGCTAAAGAAATTACTTGAAAGTAATCCTAGGGACTGGCATACCCAGTTGAAATTTTCCTTATGGGAAGATTGAACCCATATTAAGGTTGCTCTAGGAAATTCCCCTTTTAAATTAGTCTATAGCCAAGATCCGGTTTTCCCCATACACTTACAGATACATGTTCTAAAGTTTATGCAAGAGTTTTATACAAAAGTTGATCGGATTGAGGTAAGATTAAATAACCTTTTAAACATGGAAGAATAGAGAGACGATGCTCTACAACAATTTTTCAAGCATCAAGTTGTTGTCAAAAATTGGTTCGACAAAAGAGCCGAGTTTAAGGCATTTAGAATCTCAGATTTGGTGTTGCTGTGGGATAAGGCTAAGGAGAAAAAGGGGGATCACCAGAAATTTGATATACTCTCGCTAGGTCCGTATCAAGTAGACAAGATCTTGCATGAGAAGGCTTTTCATTTGACCACCTTGATGGGAGAACCTGTTCTATTGCCGGTCAATGGGAAGTTTCTCAAGCATTACTTCAGATCGTAAAGGTTTGAGTTTCTGAATTAATTGTATATATGTATTTTGTGTAATTACTGGTTCTTTTCTTTTGTTGGTTGTTTGTTTGTTTGTCTTTCTTTCTCTTTGTTTCCTTTGTTGTTTTGTGTCTGTTTTTGTTTTCTTCTTTGGGGATTCTCTTTTCTTTCCATCTTAAAATATTGGGGTTGTTATTCAAAGAATGTTGTAGGCACTAGGAGAGAAATTGGTTTAGGCATTTTTGGGCATATATGTCGAAATATTTTGTTCTCAAGCTCATGCCTTAAGGTCATTTTAGCATGAGTATGAAGGCTATTAGGAGTAAGGTATATTGTAGATAAGCTCCTGAACTATCATTGAAATATGTCACAAAATAGATAAAACATCCGACTATAAAGTGTCTATTCATCTTAGAGTGATTATATCTTCGATTCAAGTGAAAATTTTGTTTCATCAAAATTATCATAAGTTCCACTGTAGTTCTCAACCCACATCTCAAACTATTAATTTCCTTGTATTAAGAAGGTTTTTGAAAATAATTTTCACAAGGCCTGTAAAAGAAATAAGAAAAGAGAAGCACTAAAATAAAGGAAAACTCAATACTAAATGGGTAATTCAAGTATCTCTATCGAGCTATGGACACCTGACTGGTAGTAGAGTAATGCTTTGAGAGAACTAGAGGTATCTCCATTGGGGCTATGGATGCTTGACTGGTAGTAGAGCAATACCTGAGATTCCATTACATGATAGTCGAAGGACTCAATCCATGTAGCTTGGATCATAGTTATAGTTGCTTAGGTGTGGAGAAAGCTCAAGTAAAAAAGGATGCACCATAAACATGCACACACTCAGATTCAAGCAGTAGTTTATGTTGGTTCTACATTTGAGATTCCATCTCAACTTTACTTAAATATTCTTATCATTCTTAAGTTAACATGTCTCATAAATTATAAGTTTTGCGGTGACTAAATTCTTCAATATTTTAAAAATGGGTAAACTATTTTTCTAGCCGAGTTGCCATTTGTTATGCCTTGCATAATCACCCCATTTTATTTTATTTTGGAAAAAAATGGGTCCCCCTTTTCTTTTGTTTTGTTCACCTTTGGTTGTTTGGTTGGGTCTTAGGAGTTGTTTGTTTTGCTCCTAAGTTTGTCTTTTTCTCTATCGAAGGAAGGTCTGTAACCAAATCTAAACATGGAACTCTTTCAAGGTTTCTAATTCAGATTACATCTTCCCTTTTGTTTCTCCTCCTTTGCTTTGGTTGGTTGTTTTCAACAAAATCTTGGGTTGGCCCGTCCTCTTGTTTGTTGGTCGTTTCCTTGTGTTTTTTTGTTTGCTCCCATGGAAGCGGAGCCAAGATTGGAATGCTAGTATGAAATTTCAAGTTTCCATATTGTGTCCCCGTTCTGACTCCGTCTCCGCTCGTTTCCTTTCTCCTCATTTTTCTTTGTTGTTTGGGTCAGGTTTGGTGTTAGTTTTGGTCCTGCTTCCCTTGTGCTTGTATTTTGTTCTTTGCTTTTGGCCAAGACCAGATTCAGACTCAGAATCAAACTTCAAACTTTGTGAAGTTCCATTTTGGTTTTGTCTCCTCCCCCATCTCTAGTGTCGTGTTTTGGTTGGTCCTTTTGTCGAGACCAGATCCGGGGTTGGAAATTAAGGAACTTTGTGTGGGTTTCTTTATCTTTTCTCTAATCTAGATCTGTGTCTGCCTTACCTTTTGATGTTCTGTGGACTTGACTTAACTATCTGTTCACGTCGTTGGCTCCATTCCCGAATGACTACATTTATGGCATTAAATGCAGCTTGTTTGCACATGTGATTTAATTTTTAAAACATTTTATCATGTTTAAACTGGCTCATTATCATTATTATTTAAATTGTTTAAGCAAACCATGGCCAGGGAAGTCTTGAAGGAATTGATTTGATCATGGAGGCAAGTTGCGGAGCAAATCTTGGGTAAATTTTGGTCAGTACTGTGGAGCTGTTGGAGGATTAAACTATGCTATTCCTAGTTTTCTTTAAGCCCATGTGACCCAGGGTTTAAAGTTCATATGACTGTATCTTGTTTGAAATACTCTTCATTTCCTGGAATTATTTCTCTCCCATTCATTATGATGTCTTTATACCTTGTTCTTGGTCGGAACCGGAACCAAAATGGAAGTTGAATTTGGGAACTAATAATTAGTTTTGGTCTAGATCCCGTTTTGATCCCGCTTCTGACCCCATTTTGGTTCTTATCCCATTCTGATCTCACTTCCGACCTTGTTTTGGTTCTTATCCAGTTCCGATCCCAACCCTGCTACATGATAAAAAATATCTTTTATGCCTAATACTTCTACGGTTCTACCTCTGATAAAGGAAAATTTTGACTAAGTAAATATTATCTTAGGAGGATGGAGAAGAGATTATATGATTGACTAACCTGGATGTTTTGTTCATTTAATACAGGATGTTGCTACAGAAATAAAGAAATGTCAGGGGCATCAGATGAGGCCTCTTAGAGAAGCCAACTAGGTGAAACTTCATGGAAAGGAGTTAGACCGAAGAAGATCAAGGTGTAACAACTTCTGTATACCTTGAGATAAATTATGCAAAAAGGAGATGATGGGGAGAGTCTGTTATTAGATCAATTTATGGATATCAAGGAGGAGATAAGAACTGCTAGAAAGGAATTAATCAAGTTAAAGGAGATACAAATATTGGTTTATGTAGAATTTGAAAGGTTCAAATTTGAAGGTGATTGGTTGGATGGGCCAAATTTGGGTACTCTTCAACAAGTGCTCTCTAGTTATGACGAGTATATCATTGAGCATTCAGTGCAAAAGTGAACTGACTCTTTTCACCATATTCAATATCTTCTTTTCTCCTCTTTTGTGGGCTTTAACATAAGCTCAACTTTGAGTTTGATCCGTGGGTTTCAATTTCTTCTTGGAATATTAGATTTCTTTTTGGTACAATAGAGTGATCAGCCTTGAAATGGGGGTTCATTAGTCCATTTCTGTGTTCAGTTCTAGTTCCATTAATTGTGGATCTTGATTGATAATTGGGAAACTTGTGCATGTGGCACTCTATATGTATTATTAGGTTCTACTTTGTAAAGGTTAGCTAATTGAAAAAATATTAGCCACCTTATGATAGAAAATAGAGAGTAGATCTAGGATTTCTATGTTTTAGGAGAGATACTCTAAAAGTTCAGTAAAACTTGGTTATTTTATAGTTTTTCATACATCTTTATGTTATGGTTTTAAAGTGTGGATCTATTTTGATAAGGTTAATTGATCCGGTGGATATTTTCAATGAAAATTGAAGTGTCTCATTTCTCTCCAGAATCAGCACCATCAGAAAGAGCTCAGCGTCCTGATTCCAATGCAACTCAAATGGAGTGAAAAGGAGTCCGTTTGCACGAGTTATAGCCAGTCAAACCTTCGTTCAAACTGGGATCAGGGGGCATCCAGGAAGTGAAAAAATGATGTCGTCAAATTTTTTAAAAGTTGGCATCATCACGAAGAGCTCGTCAAGATGATTTCGACGACGTTCATTTCATCGAAATCTGACATCGTATGCTCAAGATACAGCTGGTCAAAGTTTCAGGTTGGCTTGGTGGACTTGAAGGTATAGTGATGATGTCATCATTCATACAGCTGACGTCAGCACTTGGTACGAAATCTGAAATGGACCAATCAGAAGTTGACATGTGGTAGTTCGTACATGGCATGATGATGTGGCAGGTGACATCAACAAGGTCAGCGAATCATGCGTTGACACATGTCATTCATACATCCATTCAGCAGATACATGGCAGGAACAGTCATCATCCGAGTCAGCAAGTGACGTGGATAGTTCGGTGAATTATCTCCTGACATGTGGCATCCGAGTCATCGATGGGTGGCAGTGATGTGTCGTAGTCAGCCAGTGAGGTGTTGCTGTGTGACAGTTTCCTTGTTCAGCGTGTGTTCTTCCCCCTCCCTCCGTCAGTGTTGGTCAAGTTCGTTTTATTCAACAAAAATGCTTAACAGGTTTGAACCTGTAACCTGCAATGTGTCCACAACCGTGGCTGGCTGTTGCACCATGTGCATGGCTCTAAGAATAAATGGTGATCGGTTTCCTTTATCATAGTATACAGTTTGAAAGGTTTGCAAAAAGCTAGCCGGCGGGGTTGGAACCCCGAACTGGCCGGCTAACAAAATATATAGCCACCAATATACCACCGATTGTGGTCTATTAAAGGTATGTGTTCAGTTTCTTTTGTTGGATGTTTGTTGGCCGAACCATAATATATGGCTAGTAAAGCCAAAAATAAGGACAACTACCCTATCTATCAAAACCAGAAGCTATTAGGGGACAAAAGGGATGTTGTACGAGATGTTAAGGGGGTGGTTATTCATTTAATATTTTGTTAAGCCTTTTTAGGCTAAAATTTAATGTATAAAAGAGGGGGGTATGCTCTTAGGAGCTAATCAGTTTTTTTCAGGTGATGAAGTCTTGAAGCTGAGGTGACATGAAAGAGAGGTCTTGTGGAGATTCTTTGAGCCATTCTTGTACGCCAGAGCACTGTTATGCTGCCGTAGTGCTTGAAGAATGGTTGTGGTGCTTTTGTAATTGATTTTTGGAGTTAATCTGATTGGTCTCTCTATTGGAGAAGACCCGGAGACGTAGTCACGTTTGTGACAAACTCCGTTATCAACTTGTTTGCACTTCTTCTCTCCTCTCTTATGTTCTAATTTTCACCTTACGTTTTCAGTTTGATGCATAATTTCGTTAATGTATGCATGAATTTGTAATTCCGCAAAGTTGTTTTAAATTAAGCATTCAATACTGCAAATAGTCTAGATCCTATACAGATCAAGTGGTATCAGAGCTCAGCTGACTATTATTGCAGTTATTTGTTTTTTTGAATGCTAACGAGATCCAGGATTCAGAAGGGTGAAGGCAAGCTCGAAGACTTTAATCCTGAGATTGGGAAGCGTAGAACATTTCCAAAGATGTTTTTTTCTGGAATGGAGGTTCCTGAAGAAATCAGTGAGTAGGAACTTCGAAGAGCATTCCTCGAGATGAAGGCTAAGGTGGACATTCTTTTTCAGGAGAGACAAGAATGGAAGGAACGTGAAGAAGGTTTGTCGAAGCAAGAAGATCGCAAAGACAAGAAAGAGAAACATCATGGAGATGGTGACAAGCAACTAGATCCACCCTCTTCTTCTTCTCCTCCTTCTTCTCCTTCTTCTCCATCTTCTCCTCATTCTACTTCTTTTAATCCTTTCAAGAGTGGGTATAAGCCTAAAATTAAACTGGATGTAAAATTTGATTTACCAAAGTATTGTGGTGAACTTAATGCTGAAAAATTGGATGATTGGATTCAACAAGTTGAAGTCTACTGTAGAGTCCAGAACCTATTTGATGATGTTGATAGGATGCAATTAGCTACTCTTCGTTTAGGAGGTACAACTTTAACCTGGTAGGAGAGTAAGACTAAGGTATAAATTTCACAACACAGTAGAGTCAGTTTAACTTGGGCAGAGTTTGTTAATGCTCTTAAGAAGCAGTTTTATCCCTTAGGACATATGCAACAGTTAATGATGGACTGGAAAATGTTTAGGGAAGGGAAGGGTCAATCTTTTCAAGAGTACACCCATGAATTTAGGAAAAGGGCTATTGCTTTGAATGTTCCTTTGTACACCCAAGACACTTTGTTGAAGTACATAGGAGGTCTGCATTCCTACCTTAGGCATTCTATTTTGGTTTTGAATCCTAACAACTTGGATGAAGTGTCTGTTCAAGCTACACACTTAGAGTCAAGGGGTAAAGGATCTTTTATTGATAAGTTTAATAATGATGTAAAGAAATCTTCTAAGAATGCAGATACAGGGAAAGGAAAGAAGGCAGCTACAGTTAAGAAGGATGAGAAACTTTCTTGCTCTCATTGTGACAAGAATGGTCATGATGAAGATCACTGTTGGAAGTTACATCTAGAATTGAAACCTAAGTGGGCTTAGAAACGTAATAAAAAATAGAAAGGTAAGGAGAAAGCCACGAATGTTGTTTTGGATCTTGGTTCAGATTTAGATGATGAGACTAAGATAACAGCTATGGGTTTGAAAGGTAAAGCTCCTAATTCCAGTGTTTCCTTTGATACTTGTGCTTCTACTTCTACGGTCAATGATTTCTCTGAAGATGTGAAAAGGAATGAGTTGTTTCATTTAAGGATTGTTGCTAAGAACACTAAAATTGATGCACTCATAGATAGTGGTTCTCAAGTGAATTTAATTTCTGAAAGTGTTGTAAAGAACATGGGATTAAAAACTACACAGCATAAGAAACCTTATCCACTAGGCTGGATTTGTGAAAATGATAAGTTGCAAGTAACAAGACAATGCACCTTAAGATTCGCAATCACTAGTAAGTTTGTGGATGAAGTACAGTTTGATGTGGTTCCACTGGATATCTGTGGGATAGTGCTTGGTAGCCCTTATCTTTATGACAAAAAAGCTATTTTCTATAGGGAAAAGATTCATTATCACTTGTTTAAAGATGGCATTCAGTATATTGTACATTCTCACAGGATTAAGACTGATTGTTCTTTTGCAAACACAGGGCAGTTAAAGAGGGTAATTAATGCAAGTAAAGAGTTAACTCTTATGTCTGTCAGTACAGGTGGTTCTACACTTGAACTTGGAGTAGCTAACCAGGGTCAAATGTTACAGGATGCACCCGCAGTACATCATCAGGGAATGATAATTGAAAGCATTGATGGATCCTTGGATAAAAATGTTCCTGTTGTGAAGGATCGATATCTTGTTGACTTATTCTCTTTCATTTCTGCATTATTGTTCAGCTTGATGCTAGTCAATTTTTGTTGGTTAGTGGCTACGACATTTGATGTAGAAGCTTATGGAAGTGATAAAGTTATGTTTATGTTCAACAATATTTCTATAGTCTTCATTGTGCTTGTGAGCTAGGTTTTCAAAGGTACAAATGATACAGGACAAGTGGGGAGGCCAAGTCCTCACTTATTGTCAGAGTAAATGTCACTTTTGGAGGTCCAAAAGGTCTTCAGTGGGGAGGCTTGATCTGGTGGATATTTTTAGTGAAAATTGAAGTGTCTCATTTCTCTCTAGAATCAGCACCATCAGAAAGAGCTCGGCATCCTGATTCCAATGCAACTCGAACAAAGCAAAAAGGAGTCTGTTTGCACAAGTTATAGCCAGTCAAACCTTGGGTCAAACTAGGATCAGGGGGCATCCAGGAAGCAAAAAATGATGTTATCAAAATTTTTCAAAGTTGGCATCATCGCGAAGAGCTCATCAAGACAATTCCGACGGCGTTCGTTTCGTCAAAATCTGACATCGTATGCTCAAGATACAGCTGGTCAAAGTTTTAGGTTGACTTGGTGGACTTGAAGGTACAGTGATGACGTCATCATCCGTACAGATGATGTCAGCATGTGGTATGAAATCCAAAATGGACCAATCAGAAGTTGACACATGGCAGTTCGTATGTGGCATGATGATGTGGCAGGTTATGTCAGCAAGGTCAGCGAATCATGCGTTGACACGTGTCATTCATCATCCAATCAGCAAATACGTGGTAGGAATAGTCATCATCTGAGTTAGCAAGTGACGTGGAAGGTACGGGGAATTATCTCCTGAGATGTGGCATCTGAGTCATCGACGGGTGGCAGTGATGTGTCGTAGTCAGCCAGTGAGGTGTTGTCGCGTGGCAGTTTCCTTGTTCGGCGTGTGTTCTTTCTCCTCCCTCCATTGGTGTCGATCAAGTTCGTTTTATTCAACAAAAATACTTAACGGGTTTGAACCCGTAACCTGCAATGTGTCCGCAACCGTGGCTGGCCGTTGCACCATGTGCACGGCTCTAAGGATAAATGGTGATCGGTTTCCTTTATCATAGTATACAGTTTGAATTGTTTGCAAAAAGCCAGCCGGCAGGGTTGGAACCCCGAATCGGCCGGCTAACAAAATATATAGCCACCAATATACCACTGACTGTGGTCTATTAAAGGTATGTGTTCAGTTTCTTTTGTTGGATGTTTGTTGGCCGAACCATAATATATGGCTAGTAAAGCCAAAAATAAGGACAACTACCCTATCTATCAAAACCAGAAGCTATTAGGGGACAAAAGGGATGTTGTACGAGATGTTAAGGGGGTGGTTATTCATTTAATATTTTGTTAAGCCTTTTTAGGCTAATTAAATGTATAAAAGAGGGGGGTATGCTCTTAGGAGCTAATCAGTTTTTTTCAGGTGATGAAGTCTTGAAGCTGAGGTGACACGAAAGAGAGGTCTTGTGGAGATTCTTTGAGCCATTCTTGTATGCCAGAGCACTGTTATGCTGCCGTAGTGCTTGAAGAATGGTTGTGGTGCTTTTGTAATTGATTTTTTGAGTTAATCCAATCGGTCTCTCTATTGGAGCAGACCCGGAGACGTAGTCACGTTTGTGATGAACTCCATTATCAACTTGTTTGCACTTCTTCTCTCCTCTCTTATGTTCTAATTTTCACCTTATGTTTTCAGTTTGATGCATAATTTCATTAATGTATGCATGAATTTGTAATTCCGCAAAGTTGTTTTAAATTAAGCATTCAATACTGCAAATAGTCTAGATCCTATACAGATCATTAATGGTACATGATCAATCCATATGCCAGTGATTTTGGTTGTTGTTAATTGTTTCTTATTTGATGAAATTCAATAGAAGGAACTAGATTCAAGATTATATCATTGGATTATCTGTGGGTGAAGTTGTTATCATATTCATTTGATCTGTGTTTTAGATGATGAGTGAGTGATTTGTTTGAAGTAAGTTTAGTGAATGTTGATGGTATTTGAATTATCATTATGGATGTATGCAATAGCATAGTTTATTCTATGGATTACATCTTGCTATAGTTGTGGTTAGGTGGGATAAACACTCATTATTGATATGCATGTCTGGATATGTAAGAATTTTACTCATGTTTCTTTGATTTAAAGCTTTGATTCATATTTTTCTTTTATTTAAACCCCCCCCCCCCCCCAACGTAGACTAATTTATGCTATGCAGTCTTGTTCCTTGTTACTAGCAAAGGCCCCTTGAACATTACAATTATATCAACCACTAAGTGATATCGACATAATTGAGAACCAATTACTAGGACCTTGGGAGTTAGGTCACCATGTGTTATATTTCTCTTTCTAGAGAAATAGAATAGCAATATTTTGTTTAATGTTGTTGTGTTGTTTTGACCCTCAATAGGCAGTTATAGAAAATGATTTAAACATCTTTATAAGGCCTTGTGAAGGTGAGCTTGAGATAGTTTCTTTTATCTTTGAAACCATTTTGAATAGAAAGAACCCTATTCTTTCAAAACAACATTTTTTTAATTATTTTCGAGCCTTGTATGGCCTATACAACACCACCAAGCCTTAAATTTTATTTCCTTTGGTCACATAGTGATTTAGCTATCCATTAAACTTGTTTTGGATGAATCTCGTTGAGTTTTTTTATCTATTTAGGTCATTTTATAGAAAACTGTTAGAAACCCTCCATTTAGGGGTTTGAGAGTCTAAGGAGGTTTAAAGCTACCATTCCACTAATGGAGGCTTAGTACATCAATGGAATGGAATAATAAAGAGTGTGGTTTGTGTTGTGTATGTTGGAAGGGAAGGGGAATTTATATTTGCAAAGTTTTGTTGTTGCTCCATTTAAAATTTCTAAGTTTTCTTAAGAAAAGTGATGGATCCAGAAACTGATGTAAATTCACTTAAAGAGGTTGGAAGTTGGTTCCTAGAACATATGCAAAAATATTAAAATATGATTGAAGTAGTGGCTAGTTGGAATGGGGTTTGGAAGGCATACTTTCACTAAACCCTCCTTATTTGGAGCATTGGTAAGCCTAGAATAGGGATTTGCATTTTGTGGCTTATGGAAAGACTTAAGCAATCAAAGGATTATCGATTTTGTAGACTCATAGCCTAGTCTAAGACTGTTTGTGGGTATTAAGGGTTGGTAAGTTGTTTAAGGGTGAAATTCTTTGTATTTTTGGCCTAATTAAGGCACTTTTACAATGGATAGTTACTTATTCTATGATACTTTCCAAAAAAAGTTAACCTATTGTTGAGGTATGTTTATATATGCAATAAAGGGTCCTTGAAAAGGTATTTGGTTTGAGGATTTTCAATGTGGTTGAAATGTTATGACCGAGTTTGAGTATATGGACTACTACTGGGAAATTAGTGCCATTGGTGCAAGTAATTGAAGGTCTGATAAAATAGTGGTATAAGTGAATGTCTTTGCTTTTATTTTTAGTCAATATAATGATGATCAAGGTGTTTTTGGGGTCTGTGGTGAGTTTGGTAACCTGATTGGATGATTTGTTGTCCTTTTGTCTTTATGGAAACAAGATGCAAAGAAGTGTAATTTGGTGAATGTTGGATATGTTGATTGATTCAGAGTTTTCCAATAGTTTTTTGCTTTGATTTAGTCAAATTGATGATTTTTAAGAGGTACTTGAGTTTGATAAAGGTTTGGAAGCTTGTTTTGATGGTTTGATGTATTAGCAGTTCAATGGAATTAAGATGGAAAGGAGTGAATTTTGGTGAAGTGTTTATTCATCTTCTCTAGTTTTGTATTTTGGGTCATTAGTAACCTTGAAGTGTGTAGATGCTATACATCAATTGTGGAAATTCAATTGTTTGTGTGCTTGATCATTTATCTTCCTAGATCTGAAGGAACTTTACAGTCACAACAAGGATAGCATGTGAGTACACAATCACATAAGAGGTTTAGATAGTTATATGGCATGATACAAGTATATATATATACAATGGTATTTTCTCTCATTCTAAGATCAAGGAGGATCAGGAAACCGATCCTAACTACAATTGCTACAAAATAAAATAAAACATAAGCTATTTCAAATGATTTTCTAAATTCTTGCCATGTTGAGGATACTTCACAGTATTAGGAATGAAATGACATTTTCCTTCTATCAACTCACAATGAGAAACATCACTCAGAACATAGAACGTTGGACAATAGAAATATCAAAGATGAACTATATTTCAAACAGACCCTGCACCTAATTTTTTTTCAATATTTCTTTAAGCTGCAAGATGAATGTAATGGCTACGAGATTAATCAAATGTATATTAGTAAAAGTCGCCTAAAAACTTACAAGAAAATTTGATATCGTAGGTTCCAACCCCAATTGTTCAACCATAATCTTGTTAGGAATACATGTGGTGGAATAGAAAATACAACCATATGAACATGCAAAAACCTTGAATCCACTACTCCTTTTTCCATAAGGAAATTACAGTGTGTCAAAAAGGAAGAGTCAAGCTCCTCATTTTCCAAATTTTATGTACATGCAATTGTTAATGAAAGCCCATTTCAGGAGCAATAATTATGTCGATGACCTCCAATTTCCAAGTTCTAAAGATATAACCCCACTTTCTTTAGCCATCTCCTCGTTCTTAATTCATTTTTACCATAATTTATATTTTATGCAAAGTAATGCGTAATTATTGTGCATGCATGAAATAGTTATTTGCAGTAATTATTGTGTTCTCTTTTGTTATCTTCTCAAATGATTCCCACTTCTTTAAATTAAAGAAAAGATGCTCCATATTAAATATATCCTTAGTTAAAATCTATCAAATCTTATTCTCATTTCTTTATATTTTAGTTTTACTTTTTGTTTAAGGTGAAAAATAGGGTAGACCAAAATGCATGAACAAGATGATCTACCACTAATTTTTCTAAGACCCTAAACACTCAAATTATGTAAAATAAGATGCAAATAACAATCATAAATGTTTCCTAACTGTTATAACAACTATGGGGGATGTTTTTAGAGCATAAAAATATGTGTACCTGGCCATAAAGTTGTTTTTTAGCTACATAGGACTCATTTTCCTTCAATGGAAACTGGGTCCTTTTAGGGTTTCAGAAAACTGATTTCAGGGTCTTGTTCCTTGATTTCTGCACTTTCAAATTCCTTATTATCAAGTTCTAAAAGTATGTATGCAATTATGTAGAACTCTTTTCATGATCTTGCAATGTATATGACAACTTTAGCAACTTTGCAACTTTGAAAAATTTTCTCCATATCTTGCTCAACATGATCTTCAACCTATAAATCTACAATCATACACTCAAGGGTAGAAAAAATTGTTGATTTTCTAGTGAATGGGGGTTTTCCTCAGTCAAACCCCTTATGCTTAATTAAACCAAATGATGAAATGAATGAAATGAAGCATGAACATGAAATAATGTAGTTGATGTCACCTTGGATGTTGTCTTGTGAAATAAATTTGCAAACTATCATGTAGTGGCCATGAAGAATGTAGATCTTGGATCCTTGAATATGATGTGAAAAATAGTTGTAAGTAGATCTTCAATGCTACATCCACTTCTTTAGCTCAACAACATGAATTAATGCATCAAACACTTGTCATGATGGTATGATCTTGAATTGGTGCAATAAACTCTTAAAATCTACCTTGAAATGCCTTATGAGTTCTCTTGCAATGTTGTAATGCTTGATCACTTGAATGCTTGAATGCTTGCTAGATTGTGTTAGGAGAAACCATGTGAATTAACCCCTTATTTATACTAAATTAGGAGATTAACCCTGAAATTCAAAGAATTAAGGCCGACATTGGATCTAGAAAGAAAGATAATTAAATTCTTGCTGGAATGAAATTCAAAAAGGGGGGTCTCATTAAGGGAGGACCCATTTTCCACTTTTGAACAAATGGGACTTGGCTTAGTTTACCAGGACCAAACCCTAGGGGATTGAAAGAGGGTTAAGAACCCACTCTAGATCAACTGAACAAGGGGGATCATGTTAAGGGAGGACCAATTCACCATCAAGGGTGAATCGGTCCTGGCTCAACTTACTAGGACCAAAATTTTTCCAATAAAATATTTCGTTAATTAAATTATGATTGCCGAGATAGATCTTCGAGAGGTGTCAAAATTAAGGCCTAAATTTGAATTAAAACAGGGTTAATTACTCCAATTAACCACAATTAATTAATGACCACCTAGATAAGTGTGAAAGTGCTTTATAACACTTTACAACACTTATAAAAGGTATACATTATGCACATTTTATTCAAAAAGGGGCCCATTATGCCTAATTAAGCAAATTCATCCTAGAAAGGTGTGAAAGTGTGTTACAACACTTTACAACACCCTTGAAAAAGATCAATTAAGGCATGTTTTAGTAAAATAAAGGTCCTTGAACAATGTGAATGTGTACAACACATTACAATGTCAAGGTATGTGCAGGATCATCATGGAAAAAATAGGCCCTTAAGTGGAAAAAAATTTAGAAAAATTAGAGTTAGATAACTTGACATAAAAATTTGAATAAGTTATCTATATTATTTAAAAAATATGTAAGAATAGAATCTGTAGCAAATTGAATGTAGTTTCTAAACTGCTAGGTTTTTTAAAAAATCTATTTAGTGAAAATTTGAAATTTCAATGTGATACTTAAATTTTAGGGGAAAAAGAAGTAGGTGTCCGTCTAACCACCCTAACCACAATAAAATGATAATTTTTATAAGATTTTAGATATAAGTAGAGGACTCATGTCCGATGTGATGCATATTTTTTGTAATTTTTTCCAAGTAAACAATTAATTATGATTTTTTATAACTTTTAAAAATATAAAAAATTGTATGTCCGACCACCTTAACTTGGTCAAAACTTGATGAAATTCAATTTTTATTTTTTAATCCTATAGTATGTGAAACATAGAATGTGATGCATGTTTTGGATTCAAAAAATGTGATACCAATTGAAAGCTATAGATTTTTTCAATCTATGTGAACCCCAACCTTGGTACCTACAAAACAACAAGAATAAACTAGTTAGACAAGAGATTGCAAGCCAAAACAAGGATTCCCCATGAAATTAATTTACAACATTCAAAATAGGAAGAAAATATTAAAAAACACAATGGAAATGATAAAACAAAGATTGAATCCTAATTAGATGTGCAAACTCATGATCCCATGGGGGAATTGGTGTCAATTGGATATGAAAATTGGCCCTTTCCCAATTCCTAAGATGCAAGATTGAGATGTTGATGATGATTGATCCACTTTGGTTGATGGAAGATGAAATCTTCAAGCCAAAATCTACAAAAACCTAGCTAAGAACTCAAGAGTTATGGATGAAATGGCTAAATATTTTAGCATAATAACTTTACATATTCTGTGGATGATCAAATGAGGATATAAGCATTTTATTTATAGAATGTCAAGATGGATGAATGTCCAAATTAGAGCAATGTCAGACTAACATTCATCCAATGGTATGATGCCACTTTTCAAGCTATGAATGGGTGAAGGATGTGTAAGATTTGGGGTTTGTCCAATAAATGCATAATTTTGAATTTCAAATTTGTTGAAATAACATGTAAGAGGGAAGGGAAAATGCAATAAATGCCACTTGGCTCAAGGCAAAAGACATGTAAGATGAATTTATTTCCTTGTTGGATGTACATGTTGACTTGGAATTTTTGAATTCAAATTGGGAGAATATTCCAAAAGATGCCTTGTGAGGAAAATAGAGATTTAATAAATGAATTAAATCTATTTTCATGTGCAACTTGCATTATCTAGAGGATGGGACATGAGATGAGATTAAATTAATCAAGGGTTAATTAATTTAATGAGAAAGGTTAGATGATGTGACCTATTTGACTCCAATTTATGGATTTATTTAAATCAAATAAGAGAGGCATATGATAAGAGATTAATTAAATAAAGATTCTGATTTATTTAATTAAAAGAGATGGTGTTAGATTTAAATCAAATAATATTTTAATTTATTTAATTTAATGGATAGAATTTAGAGATTCAATCAAATAAATTGATTATTTAATTAAATAGGGATAATTAGATCAGATAGATTGATTTAATTAACAAGAAAGAGTGACTTAATTAGATAAATGATTTATTCAATTAAGAGAGGCATATTGATCAATTTAATTAGATAAGGAGATTTGAATAAATGGTTAGACCGAGGAATGATTCAGAAAGAAATGAGGTTAGTAAGTCAGGATTAGATGCACAATGTCAATCAGTATATTTTACGTGTCTACATTTTGCCCCTCTTTGAAGCAATGCACTCATTGTGTTGGTTCAAAGAATAACGATCTCGATCAAAGCCAAACTTTTTTGATATTTTCTAAAAACTTCCCCACTGCTGCCTGGCGGAAGAGAATATGCCAATATAATGCACCCTCGAGAGATTGGACGAAAATTCCAATTTTTTGGGTGATCTTGCGAAAAAGGATGACAAAGTACCCAATATGTCTAAAAGGGCTCCAGGAGGCTAAAAACATGTCTAAACACAATAAAACAATGAAAAACAAGCCTCAGTCAGACAAAAACAGGTTTGAGAGTCCAAAACCCTAGCAGGACAGCTAAATAGGGTGAAAAAACCCTAATTTTTAGGCTTAACAGGGGCCCGAGGGGTCACATTCAAGTCATTTTCACACACCTTTGCTAGCAACCTTGAGATTTGAGCTCTGACCCTTCGGCGATATGGCACAACGACAACTTCCACTATACATCACTGATCAAGTTGAAATGTACCAACGACCACCTGGCATCAGGGCATCTGTATGTGACCCTTACCCCAGCTTCGTCCTTTCATTTAATGGCTTATTTAATGCTTTAAAGGGGCGTCTCACCTACAGCGGCACTATATAGTGCTGCTCAACAATCAAACTGCGTCACGCGATGCTATTTTGTGCCATAATGGTGCTGTTCAGAGTTTAAAAACACTGACATTGAGTTTGGGATCGGTGCACTGGTTTGATAAAGTGCGACGCGGCATCACTGAATTCACCCAAACTGCGACGCTAGAAGAGAAAGTGCACTGCGGCGGTGTTATATAGTTCTTTTTAGGGTCTAGTGTCAGAGTTTGATTAAAATCAAACTCCGATGCCATCACAAACTGTGCCACTGGGGAAGTTTCTGGAGTGTTCGACTAGAATTTTGTTTTCAAAATTTTTAACACACTGACCTTCCTTGATGCAGGATACGGTGAGGGAGCTCTACTCTAGGGAGCACTAGTTGCGAGATTTGGCTAGGGTCTTGCAATACCTGAGTGAGAAGGACCTAGATCGACTCAGGGTTGTGGGGTTGTGGCACATTACGTACATAGCGCTTGTACGCACTCACCTAGGGATGTTGTTAGCACTGGCTGAGAGGTGGCATAGTGAGACGTCGTCATTTCATCTCCCCACTAGTGAGGCTACCGTCAATCTAGAGGACATTTGGCATATTTTTCAATTGTCGATTCATGGCTGACAGGTGATTTTCAATATGGACGAGGGGCGTGAGGCCTGCTGTAGATTTCTCGCCACACGGGACATCATCTTTTTTGAGGGACAGATAGAGCTAGAGTGATACAGGGTCATATCACCTCCCTACCACTAGGTGGTTGCAGCTATCATTTCGGATCTTGTTACCTCAGATAGATGAGGGCGATATTTCAGTCCCGGCTAGGGGTATTACTGGGAGTGAATGGTCTGAGATAGGTTGGTTCATTTTTCATGAGGGCCTACTCTTCTAGCTTCACTTTACAGGGATCTCCATGAGTATGTCTACATGGACGGTAGAGCGTTGGGGGCTAGGGTGACTTTACTTCATGTTTGGGCATTGGAGTACATTTTTGTGCTATGTCCACGTGTCGTTCCAATTCTGATGGGGACAAACGATTCCCTTGTGGCACAATATAGAGGCAGTGTGTCCTTTACACACACTGGTGGGCACGGGATCCCCTACTAGAGGCGGGTCTTAGACGAGATGCTAGTTTTCACTTGGCGACTGTACCTTGATCAGCCCAGATGGGCCGACAATGTCGATCAACTATTCTATTGCCGCCAGGACTGGTATATGCAAGGGCAGGAGCATATTATGATTGAGAGGCACCTACTCGGGCGCATGCAATGTCAGTTTGAAGAGCCGTAGGATCGACCTGATGATGACTATGTAGCTGTCTTTGCTTGTAGCATGACACAGGTGTCATGGGGACAATAGATTCCTGCCTTAGAGGTAGTTAACAATTTTAGGCACTTGGTAGCCTGACCGTGGGCCTATGATTAGGGTTTAGCAGATCCAGGCACCACTCAGGCCTACAGGGACTGGTTCTAACCTCCACTTTGGCTGACTATTCTAGGTGATGACCTAGATCTGCATAGAGTTAGAGGTAGAGGGGGAGGACGAGGATGAGGATGAGGATGAGGACGAGGAAAGAGGTTTGAGATTCGACAGAATCTACCAATTGTGCCTCTAGTCCCACCAGGTCATGGAGATGTACACATGTAGGACCAGTAGCAAGAGCCACCATGAGATGAGGATCAGCCTCAGGTGTAACCACATGTGCAGCCATTAGGACAATTAGATGCTCAAGATGCGCTGATTGTGTAGTTGGAGGCCCAGGTCCAGGTCGTAACCACCGAGAGAGATCAGGTGAGGGCCGAGAGAGAGTAGCTCAGAGCAGAGAGAGATCAGGCTATGTAGCAGAGATAGGCTACAGAGCTATAGGTAGCGATTGAGTTAGATTGGAGGCAGCAGATAAAGAGTATGATAGCCTCCTCCTCCCAGGGTATAGTATTAGTTCGGTCCTATAGGGATGCCATCCGAAAGGCAGAGTATTATGAATGGGCTTATCATGAGACCATACCTAGAGCAGAGTGGGTCCCAAAGTATTTAGAGTGGGCCAGCCATAGGCCAGCAGAGGGTCATGGTGATAGAGGCGAGGGCAGCATTCACAGGGACTGAGCTTGATTGAGATGATATGATACCTTTTGTGCCTTATGGGCTCATTTTTGATAGCCCGATGGGCCTTTTGTACTGATTGACATATATGTATAGTGATCTGATTTATTCTTTGTACTATGTTAGTGATATTGATGACATATATATGAGTCGATGATGATTTTGATGCGATGTACCATGCTCTCTTTTATGCATGGATGGTTTATTTCTATATGCTTTGCAATGATGTCTTTATGGATGCATTTATTTCTGATGATGCATGCATTATGATTATGACTAATAGATTTATAATATGTTAACCTATGTAAATGTGATGGTCTTTTTATGATAATGCAAATGCGATGGTCTGATATGTGAAATGATATGATCTATAGTGCACATGCGAAATGATATGTAAATTGTGCTTATGAAATGTTTATGAATGGATGTATGCTTTGCATGTGATGGACTATTCCATTTATGCTTATGTGGGATGATTTATGCAATGAATGTTTAATGATGTTATTTGTGAGATGATTATGGATAATGAAATATGAATGTGATGGTCATGATATTGTGTAAAGAAAAATGATACTAATGCACAATGAGCTGGTTTTATGAGATGCTTAGAATAAAAAATGTTATTATCCTTGACTTTTTTACATGATGATGTAATGTATGTGATGCAAAGTAATATGAGGATGCGTAATGAATGTAATGTGATGTGATGATGTCATGATATTATGCAAGTATGTATGTCAATGAATTAAATGCCTATTTATTTATTATTTATGATTATGCAAAAAATGATTATGAAATGCTTTTGTTTACCTGATGATTTATATGATAGGTGGTAATGTGAAATGGTTATAAAATGCAGATGAATGTTATACAATGATTGATATAATGCCATGCAATGCAATGTAATGGGTTAAATGCAATGAAATGGATGCACCTATCTATGAAGAATCTTTATGATAACCTGTTTATATGATGTTTAAAATGTGATGTGTATGTTTCCTATATGATATGTTTATGCAATATGCTACTGATTTTTGGATGCAGGATCAATGACAATGATGGTGATGATGAAAAACTATCATAGTACCTTGTTAGTGCGGTTAGCAAGGAAAGAAGAATTCATTTCAACAAGACACAAGATGATGCAAATGCAAATGATGATGATGATGATGATTACTTGCCAAGGAATTGGGATTTTCAAAGGGCTGAATTTCCTTATGTTTGATAATGCACGTGGTATGATGCATCAAGGTATAGGGAACTAGGATGGCATTGTACCTAGTGTGATGGAATTTGAATTGACAAGTAGATAGGAGTATTCTTATTCACACTTGACATACGAAAAGCTTGCTAGGATGCACTTCAGAAGTTTCAGACGCCTCAGACCAAAACATGGAAAGGTAAACCTATCCATGCAATAGTCAACAAATTTCCCTAGCCCTCTTCCATACATACCTAACAAAGCAAGTATTCGCCAAGGTTATATTACAAGAACATCCAACAAGCATAGCAGACAAAATATAATGATCGTTGCCCCATTCCTATTTCTCTAAATCCTTTGTTTTGGGATATCATCGAGACGTCCTTGGAATGAGCGCAAATAAAATAAGTCAATAGATAAAAACCAAGTAAACAAACAACTTGATGCTCTTCAATACTTCTAACCAAAGGAGGATGTTTTTTCAAGGATAAGAACCGAAACTATTGCTAAAAGATAATTCCCATTGTAGGAAGGATTCATCCTAGGACATGTTAGTGGATGGCAACATGTCATTTCATTTATCCATAGTGTTCTTTCTGATAAATAATGCCCATTGTAGGAAGGATTCATCCTAGGACATGATGTTATCAGATGATTGATATGGGACCGTTTGGATGATGAGTTACTAATACGAAGAGATGATCAACTTGCTTACGCACTGACTTAGACTTAAGACTTGACATTTTGAATTTTCACTTTTAAGTTGCTAGACTTGTTTCTAGCTATTCCACCAAAGGTTGATGATGACGATTAGTGTATTATGGATGGTGTTATTGCGGGTGTGAGCGAGATGAGGTGAATGCTTTTTTCAAATATTTGGATGTTTTTAAAGTTTTGCAATGTTTTGAGGCTGTTTTTGGTGTTTTTTGAGGTTTTACAAACATTTTGATTTTCAATTTTCCAAATGTTTTTTGTAATTTTCTAAGATTTTGACCAAGAAACTAACCTAAGGACCTATCCTAGGGGTCTTGAGGGTTGATCAATAGATTAGCCTTTCCTACGTTATATACGCATAGACCACGTAGTTTGACTGGCGACTTGACCGATTTACGAATGAAGATATACATGATGAAATGTCAGTTTATTATGACAGACTCCTAAAGGACTAACCTAAGTGTCTCGGGGGATGATCAAAGATCAACCTTGCCTACATTCAAGCTCAGAGATGATGTAGTTTGACTAGAAAACTCTACTTTTGATCTTTTGACTGACTTTTTGACTTGTTTTTGGATTTTGATATGTTTTGATGTTTTTTGGATTTTCTGAGATTTGGGACTTTAAGATCATACACTAATCCAATCCAATAAGAATGTGCCCCCAACATGATGCAATCAAATACTCCAATAAAGGCAGGAAAAACTGACCTTGAGGATGGGCCAAGTAGTACTAAAAGGGATCATGATACGAAAATAGGACCAACCTATAGTGCGGATGCGAGTGGATGAGTGATAGATGGAGACTTGAATGCGATGGATGATGAAAGCGAAATGGATGGAAGATGCAGAACAAGCCGTAAAGATCCTGGTGGATGGAAATTACTTATTTACGCAAGGCTCCTGTTTGCCAGGTTTTCACCAAGGTACTTGTCTAAAATGCTACCAAAGTGGTTTTCACTAGAGGAAAATTTTTCTCTTTACTATTTTTCAATCCTTTTTCTGATTTTTTTAGATTTTTCGCTTTTTTTGATTTTTTTGTTGTCACCAAGATGCCTGTTTGCCAGGTTTTCGCCGAAGTAACCATTTTTTTAGGACCTTTTCTGATTTTTCAGATTTTTTGGTTCTATACCTTGAAAGATTTAGGAATAGAACTTTTTGAGATGGGAACTATTCATGGGCTCCTGCAGAGGTTCCCCTTTGGGTGTTGATAACTGATATGCCCCTGATTTGTAACTTGTTGTGATGATGAATGGTCCCAGCTAATTGGTTTCAAACTTTCCTTTGCTGCTTGGGTTTGGGACATTCTTCTAATTTTCTTTTAAGACCAGTTCTCTGACTTGGAACGTCCTGCTTCTGATTTTCTTATTGTAGCTCATTTGAGTCTATTTTGATAGACTTAAAGATGATTCAAAGCATCTCCACATCACTCATCCAGTAGCTCTAATGCATTTAGTCTTGATACCCGATACTCTTCATCCATGATGAGGTTTTGCAGTGATATCCTGAGGGATGGGAGCTTGATATTAATGGGGAGTACCACTTCTGATCTGTAGACCAAGGAGAAGGGGGTGGTGTCGGTGGATGTGCAGATGCTGGTGGCCTAGAGGACGGGATTAAGCTACAGATGCCAGTCACGACCTACATCATTGACTATTTTCTTGAGGATTTTCAAACTGGTTTTGTTTGTAGCTTCTACTTGGCCATTGCCTTGGGGATAATACGGGGTGGAGAAGTGATGTTGGATATTGAATTTCTCACACAAGTCATGGACCTCCTGATTTTTGAATGGTGTCCCATTATCTGAGATAATGGCTTGTGGGACACTATAGTAGAAAATGAGATAGTTCAAGATGAACATAGAAATTTGCTTCCCAGTTATATACATCATGGGTATGGCCTCCACACACTTAGTAAAGTACTCTGTTGTGGTTATGATGAATTTGTGGCTGTTAGATGAGGTGGTTGTGATTTTCCCAATGAGATCGAGTCCCCACTACAAAAAGGGCCATGGTGTGACGATAGGATGAAGCTCTTGAGCTGGAGCATGGATGAGGTCTCCATGCTGTTGAAATTGTAGACACCTTCTAGCATGATCATGTGCTTCTCTTTCCATTGTGGGCCAATAATAGCCCATCCTCAACAATTTATTAGCTATGGTCATTCCACTTGAGTGTGAACCACAAATACCATTGTGAACTTTAGTTAGAGCAGTCAATGTTTCCTCAGCATTTAGGTAGCATAGTAGGGTTCCTTTTATGCTCCTACGATATAGGGTATCTCCTAGGATGACAAATATGGATGCCTTTTTAAGAAAGGTTCTTTTTAGGTTTGATGGTAGGTTAGTCGGTATGACTCCTATACAAAGGTATGTGTAAATTTCATGATACCAAGGGTCACTGGGACCAACGATTTCGCACACGAATTATGATTCTGGTATCTTGAATGTAGGAATGAGAAGCTTCTCTATCAGAAATTCATATTCCAATTGTTGCCATGGCATCTGTTGCTCTGTTCTTGGTTCTAGGAATTTGCTCCCATGTAATTTCGATAAAGGATTCTTTGAGAGTCTCCACCAATTTCTTGTATGGAGTGAGCTTGTCATCCTTGGTTTGGTATTCATTGTTTACTTGATTTATGATCAACTGAGAGTCTCCATACACTTTCAAAGCTATGATGTTCCATTGTACTACTATCCTGAGACCTATAGTCAAAGCCTCATATTCTGCAATGTTGTTGGTGCAAGGAAATGCCAGTTTGTATGACCTTGGTATGCAATCCCCTTGTGGGGTGATGAAGAAGACACTAGCTCCTAATCTGTGCTGTGTGTATGAGCCATCGAAGCATAATTTCCAGTGGTCAGATACATTAAGGTTAAAAATGGATTCATTTGGAAACTCTGAGACAAGAGGATTCTCAGAATAAATAGTTGCCTCTGCTAGTTGATCTGCAATAACTTGACCCTTGATTTCTTTCATCTCCACATACTCAATGTCATATTTTGATAATATCATTACCCATTTTTCCATTCTTCCTGTGAGCATTTCCTTTGATAGCAGATACTTGAGGGGATCAATTTTCGCAATGAGCTTTATCTTGTGTCCCAACATGTAATGTCTGAATTTTTGGGATGCAAACACTACTGCAAGGTAGGCTTTCTCGATGAATGAATAGTTTAGCTCATTCCCAACCATTGTTTTGATGATATAGTAGATAGCCCTCTCAGTTTCATTTTTGTCATGCTGGGCTAAGAGAGCTCCAAGGGGCGCTATTGTTGCTGACACATATAAGATCATGGCTTTCTTGGGATGGGTGGCATTAAGACTGGAGGTGTTAGTAGATATTCCTTGATTTTGTTGAATTCCTCTTTGCATTTGGTATCCCATTTGTATGCTACTCCCTTGTGGAGTAGGTGAGAGTATGGATTATGTTTTTCTGCTAGTTGTGCGATGAATCGTCAGATGGATTGGAGTCTGCCTTGGAGACTTGTTAATTGTTTTAACATTTTCGGTGCCTCCATCTTGAGGATTGCTTTCACTTTTACTGGATCCACCTCAATACCCCTCATGGACACTATGTATCCTAGCAATTTACTTGATTGTACGCCGAAGATGCACTTTTTGGGATTTAGTCTGACTTTGTATTCCTCCAGTCTGTCAAAGATAGCACTTAGGGTTGCTATGTGATCTTTTCTTTTTTTGGATTTAGCTAGGATGTCGTCAACATAGTCTTCAACTATCTTATGGATCATGTCATGGAATACCAATGTCATGGCCCTTTGATATGTTGCTTCTGCATTCTTTAGGCCGAATGGCATCATGTTCCAATAGTAGGTCCCCCATGGACAAGTGAACGTTGTCTTATGTTGATCTTCTTTTGCTATCATTATTTGATTGTATCCTAAAAATCCATCCATTAGTGATAGCATCTCATGTCCTACTATCATGTCTACTATCATGTCGATGTTGGGAAGTGGGAAATCATCTTTTGGACATGCTTTGTTCAAATCTCTAAAGTCTGTACAAATTCTAATAGCTCCATTAGGTTTTGAAATAGGTACCAAATTTGACACCCATTCTAGATAATCTATTGGTCGTATGAATCTTGCATCTAGTAGCTTTTTCAGCTCCATTTTGACTAATAGAGCGATCTGAGGGTACATTTTTTGAAGATTTTGTTTGACCATCTTTGCTTCTAGATACTTTGCTAAGTGATGAACCATAGTCTCTAGATCAAGCCCTGGCATGTCAGCATAACTCCATGCGAATTTTATTTTCCTTTCCCTTAGGAATGCTGTTAGGAGTTCTTGCTCTTCTGATAATAGTGATTCCACATAGAATGTGATATGCAGGGTCTCCTCTATTCCTAGGTTGACAGGATTGCATTTTTTGGCCAAGACTGCTAACTTTTCCTGATGAATAGCTTTTAAAGGAAGATTGAATCCTTCATCCTTGGGTGCCTCAAAGAGGTTTTCACCATTGGATACATCCTTTATTTTTACTTTTTTCTTGTCGAAGAGTGCCACAGTGTGGTTTTCACACAAGGACTTGGATATGATTCTTAGTTTCTCACTTTTGTGAATGAAGGATTCAATCATTTCCCCATAATAGGCATGTGTGTCCAACTCTATTATAAACCCTACTTTATGATCCCCATCTAGAATGTTATCTTGCAATCCCATGAATTCTGAGAGTGCCTCATTGCTTTCGAATGTATCAAGAACCGGTGGTGCTTGTTGGTTGTAGTCAATGATTTGGGGATATACTAAACAGATCTCATGATTTTGATGGTCTATTTCAAAGGATATGGTACTAATAATGCAAAGAGTGGTATCCTTGAATAACCTAGGTAGATTGGTCACGGTATCCTCATCATCACTACTACTATAGACATCGGTTATATCAAAGGTATAGTTATCTAGAATATGACTTGTGGATAATGGTAATCATAGTTCTGCTATAGTTGGATGACAAGGTTTATTAATCACTCTAACCAGAGGACTTCGGCCATGTATGGTTATACTCGGAGGGGTACATCCAAGGCCAAGATTTGTTATTGGTCGTGTCTTTGGCATGATAGGTATTACCAGCCCATTGTCATTTTGTCCCAGTCTTTGAGCACTGTTGTAGCCCATTGCGAGCATCATTTGTAGGCCCTTGTTTCTCTCATCCATTGGTAATTCAGGTGTCAGTATTTCATCTTGATATAGAAAATGTGATAGATTTGCCTCAATAACCTCCTTGCCAAGGTCTCCCCAGCTTGTGAATTCGGGATATCCTTTAGGAGACATTTGTGATGTGGAAGCTTGGTTTTCTTGTGGATGTCCCCATGATCTAGGAGATTGTGGTAACTCTCCTACCACAAAAACATTGTTATGGAGTTTGTAGCTTCCACAACTATCATCTTGGATGATGAGATTGATGTTTGAAATGATGGGAGTGGCGGGAGTGGCGGGTTTCTCTGTCATAGAAGTGGACGCAAGAGTGGCGGGGTCGATGTACGGTGTGGATGGGCCCTCATCGTTTTTTGGCACTTGGGGTATTTTGTAATACTTTTCTTCAAGATTTTTGCATTATGAGAAAGGTTCGAGATCTCCATGGATGGTAAATTCTTGTCCATTATGTGTAAATTTCACACATTGGTGGAAGGTTGATGCTACTACTTTCATCGCATGGATCCATGGATGTCCTAGGAGGATGTTATATGGCAAGTCAAGGTCCAAGACTTGACAAGTGGTTTCCATGATGGTGGGCCCTACTTGAATAGGGAGTTTGATTGTACCCTGAGACACTCTTTCTTGGTCATCATATGCTCTTATAGTGATACCCTTTGTCGATAAAATCTTCTGATATTTTCAACTGGTTGATGAGGTTGAGAGAACAGATGTTCAAATATGCACCTCCATCCTCCAAGACCCTTTTGATTTTTCTCTTATGTACTATGGATTCCAAGTGAAGTGCACGGTTTTGAGATGGTTGGGTGGGGAAATATTGGTCAGAGAATGTAAGGAGATTAGGCATAATGATATTTTTGACCATAGCTTGGAATTGCTCTGCATCAAGATCCGTGGGGACAGTGGATGAGGCCAATGCTTCTTCGAGAATTTTCCTATGGGTAGATAAGATTTTTAACAACTCCATGATGGAGATGTGTGTTGGTATTCTCTTGAGTTTGTCTAGGACATTATAGCCATTAGGAATAGATCTAGATGGAAGGACTCTATTTGGTTGGGATGATCCCGCAATGGTGAATTTTCTGCCTCTTGTGGTGACTCCACAATCTTCAGCACGGGCGCCCTTGATGGTGATGACCATGCAATCTTCATTTAGGGAGGAAATGAATATTTCATATACATGATTTACATTTCCCTTCCCTTTATCATTTTTGTTCCTTTTGTTACCATGATTCGACATCAGATTCATATATATCTTAAGATCTTGATTTCCTGTAGGTTGTTCCATGTTTATGATTTTTTTATTGATGAGATCTTGGATGATGTTTTTGAGTCTCATGCAACTATTTTTGGTATGGCCTTTGATTTTATGAAATTTGAAAAGTTGATTCTCGTTATACCAAGGAGGTTTGACATTGGATTCTTGATAATTCTCAAATGTAGGAGGTTTGATGAGTTTTTTCGTCAATCAAATTTTTCATTATGTCTTCAAGTGGTTCCTCCAAAGTAGTGTATTTTCATTTGGGATAGCTTTTGTATTGGGGTGGTCCTCTTTGGTCATTGATATTATTGATGGTTAGATTGTTGTCTGGTTGGTATGTTATGTGATGAGTGTTTTGGTGTTGTGATTGGATTTGCTGTGTGGGTGTATTTTGGCGAGGACCACTAATGACCACCTTGGTATTGATGACACCATCATTAGTAAAAAAAAATTTCCTTGCCCACGTGTGAGGTTTATCATTGTAATTGGATGGTGGGCAGTTGCTTTGTTGTTCGTGGTATGATGTTGATTCTGCAGGTTGAGTTATAAGGGCTCTTTCGATGCTGAGCGCTTTAGAGATCAATTGATCATATGTGGTGATGCCTTGAACCTTGAGATGAAATTCCAAGTGGACTTCAAGGTTGGCTATGATGGTGTAAAATTTTTGTTCTTCTGGCATGGTCCACTTGCTCCGATTGGCCTTGGATCACCATCGTTGCAAAAATGAGGTGAATGATTCTCCATTTCCTTGTTTTAGAGCCGAAAGTTCTTCTAGACTAACATCCATTGCGATGATGCATGCATAATTTTTAATGAATGCATCCCTAATTTCTTGGAATGTTCTAATTCATAAAGGTAAGCAAGAGAACCATTCTATAGCGTGCCTTGCCAAGCTTCTAGGAAATAGCCACATCAGATAAGTATCATCGTATGTGACTTCCATGCAATGAACCTGGAATTCCCTAATGTGATCTTTAGGGTTTCCCGTCCCTCAATATTTGTCAAATTTGGGGATTTCAAATCCCTTAGGGAATGGTTTCATCTCTAAGCTCCCGTCGAATGGATACAGACACAAGTTGCTTTGTGTTTTCATTGTTCGCCCTGATTGAAGGTCGAGCACTTGTTGCGAGAGTAACCCGATTTGTGTCATGACATCATTTTGCAGATCAGGGGGTGGGATGAAAGTGTTTTGGGGTGTTTCAATCATGGGTTGAATGGGTGGGTTGGTCGGTGTGTTGTTCAATGGTATCTGTATGTTTTTTCGAGTGAGGTAGGCTTCCACTTGTTGTTGTATGAACAACACCTATTGTTGATCTTGTTGTTGCGCTTGTTGTTGTTCCAACAACACTCGTTGTTGTGCTTGTTGTTGTTCCAACAACACTTGTTGTTGGACTACTAGTTGTGCTTCTTCTTGCTACTCTTGATATTGCTTTAATGCTTGTTGATATGCTTGCAATTGTGCTACTTTTCTTTGTGCATGAAGTTGTGCTTGATATTGGGCTTGTGCTTGTGCTGCTTGTGCTTGTGCGGCTTGTTGTTGCAATAGAGCTTGTGCTTGAGCAACCTTTTGTGCTTGTAATTCTTGCAATGCCTGCGCATGGGCAACTTGTTGTTGTTTTTGCAATAAAGCTTGGGATTTTTGTGCTTGTTGCACTTGTAATGCGGCTTGTGCAGCTTGGGTAGCTTGCACAACTTAAGCAGCTTGTTGAATAGCTAGGTGTATGACTTTTTGTTTCTGCACTTTTTGGAATCCCTTTTGAAAAGCAGCTTGCAATGCCGCGTTGTATTGGTTTGATGTGGTGGAAGTTGGTGGTAGTGGGGGTGGTGGTGGTGAATGGTGATGGTGTGTTGATTATTTGATTGGTGGATGGTGTTGTTGGTGTGGTAAGTGGTGTCATTGATGTGATTGGCCCTTGGGAGACCATGCTTTGCAATGTTATGGGGGTGTTTGATTATGTTGCAATTGCTTGTGTGTTTTTCGCGCATTGTTGCGATGTCGACGAAAAGTTTTGACCATTTAGCATGATGTTTTGGTTGATAATTGGGATGTTGTTTTGATCAATACTTGGTAGAGGGGGAAGCCCTAAACCAAGGAGTCGTGTGGATGATAATGAAAATGGTGGGAGAGGTGGAAATGTAAGGGGGGTTAGTAGTTGTGAAAATGTCGCGGTGTCGAATATGCCCTCTGGTCCGAACATATCTCCCTCTTGTGAATTTGTGAGAAGAGGTGTTTGAGGTGTTGCATGAAAAAATGATGATGATGGATCATGATGGAAGGTAAGAGGAACATTTTTGTGTATTGGGTTTTGGGGTATGTTTTGTTCCAAGGTGGTGTTTGCATCCAAGTTTTTATTATTAACAAGGGGGTGTGCTTGAAGAGAATTGAGGAATGTGTTTCTCTTGTTTTCATTAGGTTGGGTTGGAGCAAAAGATGTTGTGATTTGTGCAATTTTTTGCGTGATGTTTTGAGATGGGGGTGTGGATGAAATGGGAATGGTGGATGAGATTGGAGGGAAAGATGTCTCCACTATAGTACTCACATCAAAATCTGAAGGTAACTTGGCCCCTTGTTTTCCTGGCTCAAGCATGTATAATGAAGGGTTGAGCCTCATCATGATATTGATGATTTTATGGTTCTCTAGATTTTGGAGCATTTCAGTCATTTCTTCATGAGAAATTCCAAAGGTAAGATCCTCTCCTTGGTTTTCTTCTTGCAGATTTTGAGATGATGAGAGGGTCAAAGGATTACTTGATTCAGTGGGATTCATTTTTGTGTTTGTTTGGCTAAGATCGCTTGAAGCGAGTGTTTCTTTGTTGGCTTCCATAATCTTCTTGTATTGAGATCTAGTTAGAACCATAAAACAAGGATCAATTTCTGAGAATATGGGAGATGAATCTCTTGATTCTTTGAATCGATCTTTATTTTATGCTCAAAGTAGAAAGTTTTAGGATGTCTTGAGGATCAAAGGTGATGATATGATGATGATGTTTAGGGATGAATGATACGGATGTTATGATCTTTGGTAAATCTTGAAGGATATACTAGGCTTTTTTTAAGACTTGCAGATTTTGATTTTTGATTTGATTTTGGATTTGGCATTTTTTCCTTGATTTTGATTTTGATTTTGATTTTGAACAAAAATACCTTAAGATGTTGGATGATGATCTTAAGGATATATTTTTTCAAAGAAGGATAATTTGGATATGTGTGGGGAAAAGGATGCATCTACCCATACCTATCCAAACAAGATGATAGTTTCACTAAGCATATGAAGAAGGGTTCATCCACATATACTAAGCAAAACAAGATGGTTTTGATAACTTTGGCTAAGCATGTGAAAAAGGATGCATCTACACATACCTAGCCAAAGGTGATTTTGATAATGTTTTCAAGGATTTAGTCTCAAGGATTTTGATGATTTTGATTTTTCCAAAAAGCCTAGCATTTAGGGATGATTTCAAGATTTTCCAAAAGGTGATGATGAGATGATTTTGTTTTGATTTTTTTGGAGGATAGATGAAAAATATTTTTATTTTATTTTATCCTAAGATGAACCTAAAAGGGACACTTTGTTTGTCTATACCTAGGTATTGAAGAGCATGCAAATGCTTCCTAAAGACCTTTGTAACCAAGAAATGATTTCATTTGAACAGTCATTTTCAGATTTCCAACCAATGATTTTTGTTTTGGGATTTGTGAGTCTTCAACACATATGAAAGTTCATTTTTCTTAGCTTTGATTAATGTCTTTATTTTACCAAAAACACTTTCTTTGATTAAATTTTTTCAAACTAAGGTGTCCAATGTCTTAATTTCTTCAAACCCCACAAGATATGTTATGTGGAAATTCAATGAACTTAAGGCAAGGGTTTTCCTATCGTTTACTTAAGGAGACAAATCGAGATATAATCCAATGCTTAGAAACCTATAAGGATGTGAATCCCAAGGGAAAGCGATAACATATGGATTGAGTCAATTGTATTTGTCCCCAAAAGGGTTTGAAATTTGGATGATTTTAAGTGTTTGTTTTTGAGACGTTTTCGATCAAGCAATGGATTTTGTAACCCAAGAATAAGTACAATCCTATAGATGTGTAAGACAATATTTGTTGGATTCCCACTTGGACAAGTCTAGCTACGCTTATCTCTTGCAAATGGTTAGATGCTTGACCCCACTGGCTCCCCTCCATGGCTCATTAATGTCAATCGGGGTAGCCAAGCATCAACATCCATGAAACTCCCATGGCATGTTTTCCATTTCTACTAGAAGACCGTAAAAGTGTGGGGTAGCTTCAAAACAACCGTTCTTGCACCAACAAATAGATTAAAGGATTTTGGAAAATTCTAGCACATGGGTTTTAATAAGGACTTTTCATTCATGGAGATTGACCCATACGGCAAGAGTTCCCTTTCAGGTCCATCTTGTTGGAATCAACCATGTGATATTGGTGTTTCTTCTAATATCCACATTTATATCCTAGGTGGAAATAATCTTGGCTTTAGAGTGTTACCAGTTGAGTTGTTCCCTTGGGTGAGTATTTTTTCCCCAAGGCAGGCCCTCTAGAATAAACAAAAGCAAATGAAGAACAATATTCATAACTCAATCAATCCTTGTTGGCAACAAGGAGAGAGAATATATGCAACAATGCCCCCACTCACACTCGTACAAGATGTTCAATTTTACACCCAAATCGAAGTGTGGAGGTGATTGCTTTGTCTCACCGTAAAGTCATGAAAAAGGCCTTTTGATTCTCAAGATCACTATAAAGTGCGAGAGAAGGGCATACATCCTTTTTCAATGCCTTTAGTTTAAGTAAGCCTTCATAAAAAACAAAATTGTACTTGTTCTTTTTAAATCCACAAAGCAAAATGTTAGTTGATTTTAAGCACCAAAAGACAAGTGAAAGACATTTGTTCAATTTTTTATTCCAAGAAACAAAATCTAGTAAGTTCTAATCCTAAAGTTCATTTTAGCCTTTGCAAGAAATGGAAAGATTCTTTTTAGACCAAAATGGAAACTAGTTTATTAAGGAAGAAAAAGATGAAAATTTCTTAACAAAGTGTTAAGAAAACACTATAGTGTTTAAAAGCTCTTTGATTTGGTGAACATCCTTCTCATTCTTCTCCTTCTTTTGATTTTGATTTCCTACCTACAATGAGGAGAAACCAGTCAGATTCTGGAAAAAAACAGAAATTAAAAAGTAAAAAACAAAGGAAAAATTAATCATAAATCAAAATCATGTGCTAAAATTAAATTTTTCCCTTTTACTCCCTTCCAACATCGCAACTTGTAACTGCGTCACAGTTTGATTTCTGAGCGGTGTCCTCACAGCGCCGCTTGCCAGTCAGCGTCACTCTGTGTCGGAACAAAGAACTCAACTGCATTACACTTTTCTCCTAGCGTCGCAATTTTTAAAATCTTGAAGATTCTTGCAAGTCAACGAGTCCATCGTCATAGTTTTAATTTTAAGTGGTGCTATATAGCGATGCTAAAGATCCAACGGTGCCAAAATAGCGACGCTGAGCTCCCAGCATTGGAATTTTCTGTGTGTGAGGAAAATGTGGAAATTATGGGAAAAGATGAGAAAGAATGATATCCAACCCTCCTTCTAGCGCCAAATGTGCGAACCCCAACCTTGGTACCTGCAAAACAATAAGAATAAACAAGTTAGACAAGAGATTGTAAGTCAAAACAAGGATTCCCCATGAAATCCATTTACAACATTCAAACTAGGAAGAAAATATTAAAGAACACAATGGAAATGATAAAACAAAGATTGAATCCTAATTAGATGTGCAAACTCATGATCCCATAGGGGAATTGGTGCCAATTTGATGTGAAAATTGGCCCTTTCCCAATTCCTAAGATGCAAGATTGAGATGTTGATGATGATTGATGCACTTTGGTTGATGGAAGATGAAAGCTTCAAGCAAAAATCTACAAAAACCTAGCTAAGTACTCAAGAGTTATGGATGAAATGGCTAAATATTTTAGCATAATAACTTTGCATATTTTGTGGATGATCAAATGAGAATATGAGCATTTTATTTATAGAATTCCAAGATGGATGAATGTCCAAATTAGAGTAATGTGGGACTAACATTCATTCAATGGCATGATGCCACTTGTCAAGCTATGAATGGGTGAAGGATGTGCAAGATTTGGGGTTTGTGCTAATAAATGCATAATTTTGAATTTCAAATTTGTTGAAATGACATGTAAGAGGGAAGGGAAAATGCAATAAAAGCCACTTGGCTCAAGGAAAAGGACATGTAAGATGAATTTATTGCCTTGTTGGATGTACATGTTGACTTGGAATTTTTGAATTCAAATTGAGAGAATATTCCAAAAGATGCCTTGTGAGGAAAATAGAGATTTAATAAATGAATTAAATCTATTTTCATGTGCAACTTGCATTATCTAGAGGATGGGACATGAGATGAGATTAAATTAATCAAGGGTTAATTAATTTAATGAGAAATGTTAGTTGATGTGACCTATTTGACTCCAATTTATGGATTTATTTAAATCAATTAAGAGTGGAATATTGATGAATTTAATCAGATAAGGAGGTTTGATTAAATGGTTAGACCAAGGGATGATTCAGGAAGAAATGATGTTAGTAAGTCAGGATCAGATGCACAATGTCAATCAGTATATTTTACGTGTCTACACAATCAATCTATCAATAAGGAATTTATTCATAATTTGAATAGAAAATGAATAATAATTACTTATTAAATTCAACTTAAAGCATAATTTATATTGGTGGAAAGATGAGAATCTCATTTAAAAACCCTTTTCGTTTCATCAATTTTGGGTAAAAAAAAATTCATCAGCCACATACCCATCATATTGCCACTTTTTGGCCCATCATCATCCTGCACATACCCAACACTACTCCAAGACATCATTAGTTCATCTTTAATGCCAAATACCAAACCAAGTAAGGAAAAAGGCTACTTTTCTCATTACTTTTTTTTTTAATTTTATTTTTTTATAGATAGTTGAGAAGATAAGAACAATTCTCATATAAAATTCCTACACATGGTTCCAATGATTTCAAGTATCTCTGATCAAGAATTCTCAATAAAATTTCTTTTTTTATTTTATTTATTCATTCATTTATTATTTACATATTTATTTTTTTTATTCAAGAAAAAGTGATATGACAAGCATACTCAAGTATCCACTTCAAATGCACATGTATCAACAATGGGATCATTTTTTGATTGACTATATTTTGAAAATCATCCTACATAGGTATGTACATCTTTCAAGGGACATTTTTATCTTGCATGTTTTCCTTTAACACATCCTCCACAAACCTCCTTGTGCTCTTCAACCTTAGGAAAACTATCAAAGTTAATTATTTTGATGTTAGATACTTCAAACTATGAAAATTCAAATCTCCATACCTAAGATGCCATAACCAAATTTTATCCTCATATGCCATATTAGCAAGATCACTATTATTCTCTCCAAAATTCAATGGGAAAATCCTATTCTTTGACATAGGCACAAATTTAATCACCCTATTGGGCCTTGATTCTTATCGTAAATTGTACATTGTTGATTTTCAAACACCACGTTATAATTCTTCTCACACAATTTTCTAACACTCAATAAATTGTGTTTTAATTATGGAATGTAATACATGTCCTTAACACTTTTCATACCTTCTTTATTATGGACTCCCATAGCTTATTTTGTAGTAACCTCCAATTTTTTTTCATCACCAAGTTTGATCTTGGATTTGAAAATTTCATACATTATAGAAAAACTTGTCATTCCTTGACATGTGATTAGAACATCCTGAATCTAAAGACAAAACATCTTTAGTGTCGTTTTCAGCTTTGGCATAAGATAAAAATAAATTGTGGAGAAGCCTCACCACTCTCTTGAGCATAATAAACACTTATATTATTATTACCTTCTTTTAATCTACACTCCCTTTCAAAGTGGCCATACCTATTACAGTGATAACAATGGATATTTCTCTTATCAAATTTTCCACTACATCTTCTTCTTGAACCACCTCCTTTATTTCCTCTTTCAAATAATTATGATTTTGTCTAGAATCTTCATTATTTGTAATTTTATTTTGGAAGAAAAATATTTCTCGTCACTTTCTCCAAATGAATCTCTCAATATTTCTTCATGAGACATTAGAGATCCAACTAGGTGATCAAACTAAAGGGTAGAAAAATCCTTACTTTCTCTAATGATTATAGCAACATGGTTCCACCTTGGTGTTAGAGACCTCAAAAAAAAAAAAATTACAACCTCATTGTTTATAATTTCTCCAAGAAGGGCCATTTTATTGACCAAATAATTTACTCTTACACAATAATCACTTATTTTCTCAATTTCTTGCATCTTCAAATTTTTGAAGTCTCTCTTTAATGTTTGTAGCTTGACAACTTTGACGTGGAAATTTCCTTGGTAAGCTTCTTGTAGAGTCTTCTAGACACTTATAGTTGAATTTTCACCTACAATTCTTGGAAATAAGCTCTTATCTAGCGCTATTTAAATATGAAATAAGGTTTGAACATTCCTCTTTTTAGCCTCCTTCTTAGTTGCTCTATCATTAGTTGTAAGAGTATTCCAATCTGGTGTCTTTTCATAACCTATTTCTACAATCTCCCACAAATATTTCCCTATCAAAAAGGTCAGCATCTTGATGCACCAATAATCATAATCACTTCCATTGAATTTAGGAATTGGAAAAGGATTTAGAGCTTGACATGATTATCCCCAAAAAAAGATAACTTGCTTTGATACCAAATGAAGAATCTAAATAGGCTCAATTCCTGAACTAACTAATTAAATGAATCTAACAATAACAAATAAAAAGAGTGATTAAGAAAATCACTTACAACTCTCAATAATACCACATACAAAATTTTGTAGTGAATAAAAAAAAATTGAATTGTTCAAAATTATTGAACATATATTTTATTTTGAGGACTGTTACAAAATAGTTTTATTGAAGCTTATTAAAAAATAATGATAAGGCTGAATATAAATAGACTTAGCAACCACTAAGAAATATTTTCTAGCTATAAAAAAGGGAAATAAACATGCACACCATATACAACATGCATTATCATCCATTATTCACTGACCTGGATGATTGACAGATAAACAGTGAAAGCAAGTCTTCTTAACTAAAACCTAAAATTTAAAAAATGCAAACTATGATTAAAACTAACTGTCTAAGCATGCAAATATGTGCATGATAGTGAAGTTTATTAGTATGCATGTGGTAATATTCATGCATCACTTGTTAATAAAAAAATCCTTCCTTGGAATGGAATTGCTCTCCATTGTCAACATTCAAACTCTAGACTTTATCATTACTTTCAAAACACATATTCCTCACCAAAAGTTTTGAAAAAATGGAAAGTTTGGATGCTTGTGTGAGGCACCAACATTTTAACCCCCTACTATCCCCTGATATACCCAATAATCTAAACTCATTTGACATGGAAGGTGATAAACTCATACCTTCTTTAGTATGTACTTTCATATCTCCTTTTGCAAAAATATATAGGGCTTTTTCATCACCAACCTTGGATTTGAAACTTTCATCCATTGTAAGAAAAGATTTCTATTTCATGAAATGTGGTTAGAACACCTTGAGTCTATATACCGGATATATTTAATAGTATTTTCAGCTTTGTCATAAGATAAAAAAAAAAAATTATTTGGAGAAGCCTTACCATCCTTATGAGCATAATTAAATTTTTACTTATTATTACCTAATTTTAATATGTAAGCCCTTTAAAATTCACCATACCTATTACAATGATAACGCTAGATATTTCTCTTATCAAATCTTCCTTTACCTCTTCATCTTGAATCACCTCCTCTTCCTCTATTTCCTCTTGATTTGTTTTCATTTTGACCTCTATCTTGGCATTGGTTTCTCTCGATGCTAGTTTTGACATCCTTATTCTTTATAATTTGTAATTTTACGAAAAAAATCCCCTCTCTCCAAAATCTCTCAATATTTCTTCATGATACATTAGAGATCAAACAAGGTGATAAAATTGAAGAGTACTCAAATATTCAATTTCTTCGATGATTATAGAAACATGGTTCCACCTAGGTGTTGAAGGCATCAACACCTTATTAACCACAACCTCTTTGTTCACAATTTTGTTACACCCCATTGTGTATTTACCTATTTACTATTACCTTGTTGGATAAAAAACTTGAATATGTGAATTTGATTGTAATCTTGTTGGAAATATAGGTGTTTGTTCTTTGATTCTATGTATCATTAGAAATATGATGAATAGATGGTTGATTCAATTTTTTTTTTCATAATGATTCTAACAATGAAATATATATGATGCAAATAGTTTTTTTTTGAATGACTAACTACTATTGCAATGTGCTAAGTTGAACGTAGGCATAGCAATTGATCCTCTGGAAGAGAGGGGAAGTATCAGTCAAGAGAAGAACTTGGTCTGGTAACCCTTAATAAGACCTAACTAAGCCTACACACACTCACATTTAGATTGGTTGAGTCGAGCTAGTGGTTTCAAGAAATGGCAAGTTACCTTAGTCTTGTTTCTGTGTGAATTAGAAGAAGTTATGGTTTTAATTATGAATGCCCTTAATATGGGCTAAGTGTTTGAGTGTCTATGATGCGTGAGTTATTTCTTATGTGTTTATATTTAATCAATGAAATATATACATAAAATGTATATATGTATATGTTAGCGATAAAATCATATACATGGGTAAGAACATACATGAGTCAGCACATGATCATGGATGAATTACCCATATGCATGGGAATATTGAATGGACAAGATGATACATATATGTATATATATGTGTGTGTGTGTGTCTATATATATATACTTCATGTATAAATGTCAGTCGATATGATTGCAAATATATATTTGTTTGATTATGGAGGAAATGATATATATAGTATATGCATATATATATTAATATGCACATGTGAATCAATGTAATGGGAACGTCCATACGGGTATATTAATATATGTATACATATGTGTATATGTATATATATACATGAGATATTATTGTGGAATATGAAAATATGAGTATAGACATTTGAATATTGAATGATGCATTTAATGAATATATGAGTTGATGAGTATATATCTACATATATATATATATACACATATATATAGACATATTATATTGTATATATATATTATATATAATATAATGATTTGATAGCATTTGCTATTATTTAAAGTGCATGAATAGAATAAAGTGAATGATATGCACATAGTATAAAGTGAAAAAATTAAATGATAGCACATAATGCAAAGGTTGCACATAAACTCTAAGCAATGTATAAGTAATTAATATGTTATGTAAATATAGGTAGCACTAATATATGTGCGTGAGATTTGAAGCCAAGTTAATATGTGAGAATAAAGTGCTAGTGTTATTCTAAAATGTATAAAGGAACTTTGACTTAGTCTTGAACTGAATAGAAACCCAAAAGAATAGGGCATATGATGTTTTGGTGGTGCCAAACTGTGAATAATTCAAACCAAATAGAAGTCTAATTTTTCAATACAAATTCTAGAATATGAAGCAAATTGAATATGAGAAATAGTCAAATAGGAAGCTACACAAAGTAAGTTGACCTATGGAGACAATAACCTTGGATTTCTTATTAAGATTCTTGTTGTCCATTAAATGAAGCACCTCATTCCCTATGGTGAAATCTGGTTGTGCATGTGTTTACTGTGCAATGATTTTAGCTGCCACCTTTCTTTTCTTGGCTGAGTCAAACCTTTTGGATTGAGAAGTCTCAGCTTTAATAGCTTGTTTTTAGCCTACAGTTGCTCACAATTTTGTATACAATAAATAGAGGTGTTTTCTACCTCATTTGGGATGCATATTTGCATTCTTTCCATTAATTTTTGAGTTGGTATTATTTGCATTTTTTGAGTTTAGAGTGTTCTAAGATTACTAAAAGAGAGTTAAAAGAGATTACTTTGTGAGGATTGGTCGAGTGAAATTGGAGTGAGTAAGAAGCTAAGCTGAGAAGGAGTTGCAAGATGATTTTGGTGAAGGCTATGCTAGGAACCCAAATTTTCCAAATTAGAGAATTGTATTAACAGGCATGTTGATTTATACTCTTTTAAACTTTATATGTATTCAAAAATATTGTGTGATAGTATTTTCCTTGTTCGGGGAAAATTGTTTAAATTGCTTATTAGGGAAGGGTTACTTTTCTTTATGTTATTGTGAATTTTTTCTTGTTATTCCTAGTCTAGAGAACTCTATTTTTTGAGTGACTATACATATTCCATATTAAGGAATGAGTGGATATAATAGTAGTAAATACTATAATAGAATAGAGCTTATATAGCTGAATTTTAAATTGTGAATCTAGGACATAGAATTACTTTGATATACTTAGTAAATGTGTTAAAGAGGTTATGGGTTGTTCCTCGAGTAGATAACCCAATGGAGGATATAGCTTATGAATAGATAGGAATGGTCAAATCCAAATTGAACTTGAGAAAGTGTATGAAATAAATGAATCTTGTATAAAGAATTATTTGGCCAAAGTAGTGTAACTGCCACTGATTACACTGTCAGTTCACTGTGATCTAGTTTAGCATACTAGACAAGGTCATTCATACATGTAGGTTGTAGCTATTGTATGTCAGCTCTAGCTATGTAGGACACAACACTAAGCTTAGGAAGGCTATTGTTATGTGGTTACCCTACCAATCTCTTCGTCAAAGGGAGGGCCATCTTACGATATGTGATAGATGTGTGGGGGACCACAATAAGTTTGTGGTTGGAAGAAAAGAACTTAGTGATAATCTCCTTATGAGTTGGTGGCCAAGGTTTGAGGGGGGCTACCTAGACCATTTGTATCTATTTCCAATGAAGATCAATGGAGCTATGTATGTTTTCTTATATCCATTGTTATGCAAGGTTGTAATGAATGAAATGTTATCTTGAGATTATATAAATCATTTCTTTAGAAAGATTGCAATATTCAATTATAATGCAATGGGAGAGTTTGGAATAAATGTTATTTCAAATGTGCATATTGTCTTTGAATTGCAAAGAAATTTTTTATTGCTATGTGTAGGCATATATAGTTTATTCACTTGAGGTTAAAACATAGAAAAATTATTGTGTAGAACAATCAACATATTACACGTGGTATCAGAGCTACTAGGTTGAGCATTGGAACCTATTTGCTTGCTATGTTTTCCCTTCCAACATTATATGAGTCTAGTGTTTGGAAATTCTTGTGCTAGGATGGTGTGTCTCAGGTTAACTGCAAGAAAGTCAGTAATCAGGAATGAGCGTAACCTAAGGGCCAAGAAGGAAAAGGAGGAAATTGTTCAAAAAATAGAGGGTACCAACTATGACAATGCTCTCTGGCTAAGTGATACCAAGACGATCAATTAATCTCTTTCACAAATTAGTCAAGAGAAGATAAGGATGAAAGAGGCCATCAATTTCAACTATGTACCTCCTATCTCTCCAGCCAAGTCAAACTCCTTGTCAGTTTCCAAGGATATTCTCTTGGAATGTAGTGTCAGTCTAGCATTAATATTTAGGGACCCTCAAGTTATACCTATGTATGAAATCATTTTTGTAGCCTCAAGTGATAAATCAGAGGGATATGTCCCCCAAAACTATGTGTCAGAAGATAAATCTGAGGGTTACTACCCATTTGAGGATAGATTTGAATGAAAGTATAAGGGGTATACCCCACTAAGCTATGTATCTAAGAGTGAATCCAATGGATACTCTCCTCTTAACTATCTGAATACTCATTCAATGTAATGGAAAGGATATTGAAATCCTTACAAATAAATGAAAAGTCATGTTTTTATTAGAACTTGTGTTATTTATTATATGCAAATACTTTCTCTTCCTGAATGTTTTTTCTATGCATTATGTAAGCCATTGTAGGATATAATTAAGATGAACCTCCAGGCATAATTGTTTTTTACAAAATGTTAAGGAAGAATTCAAGAAATTGGACAAGGTCTAGATAATGTCAAAGCAAAGTTTGACTGCATTTTTGCAATCATGGATGAAACCAATGCAAGGATAGGGAACCTTGAGCAAGAAGTGAGAGGAAAGGAAAAAGTGGAACAAGAAGTCCCATGCAATGAAGAAGAAGAAGTTCTCAACAATGAGGAAGAAGGATAGGATTCTCAAAATCATACTAAATATAGTGATCAAGAAAGTGATAGGTCACAATCATATTCTGAGGGAACCAAAAGGAATTTTTTGGAAACTGAATTATCTAGGGATATGAGGAAAATTACCCCTCTAAAATTTGAAGGAAGCACTAGCAAAGAAGTTGAGGCTTGGTTAATTCAAATAGAGAAGTACTTTGAAATAAGGAACTATTCAAAGGTCACCAAAGTTGTTTAGGGATCCCACTAGTTAGTAGGAGAAGCCTCTAACTGGTGGATGAACAAGAAGATGGAACTTGGTCTCAGTTCCCTAAAACTGACTTGGAATGAGTTTGTAGAATTTTTTTGGAATAGATGGTTACCACAACTCTTCTATGAACAAAAGCATGTTGATTTCTAGAATATGAAAGAGGAAGTATGTCAATAAATGAATACTAGGAGTTCACTTGTCTCTTAAGGTACATACCGATGTACCAGAAAGATGAGCAATTTTGTATAAGGAAATTCATTATGGGTCTACATGGCTAAATAGGAGGTGAGGTGGATGTACACAATCCAACCACTATGTACCCTGGTGGAACCTTCAAATTTTTTGAATTTGAACTTCCCTTTTAAAAAATTTTTCCTTTGCACACTAAGAAGTGCACCTAAAAAATTTGCCCAAGTGACCTCTTTTGGAGGGTCATAATTCAGTGCATGTTAATTTTCATGCTAAAACCATTTGTGGAAATATTTACTTGAAATATGTGAAAATTCATGTCAATTTTCAGCTTTGCATGATGAGTTTTGAAAAGCGAAGCTGGGGGGTTTTGGCACTTTTCTATTGTTTACAAACTTTCAATTTTGCGAAGTGGCCTCCTGTTCGAGTTGATATTTCATAGCTAGATGATTTTCAAGACAAAATTATTGTTGCTCTCCATTATCCCCACATTCATATGCTCCCTAGTCCAATTTTAGAGCCTCATGATCTAATTTTCTATTTTTTCGAGATCAAAAGCAAATGCAGTTTGTTTTGATTTTACATCTACATTTTTGACATGTTTTAAGTTGGTCAACTTTGACCCCTAATATTCTGTGAATAATGTTGATTCAAGAAAATCCCTCTTGCACATGTGCTCAGTGTACCTAAATTATCTAATGTTTCCAGTGGCAGTTTCCCAAAATTTGATATAATATTTTTTCAAAGTGGTGACTTGGTGAGCTTTAATTGGTTTTTAACAGGTGTAGTTGCAGGAAAGTCTGACTAAGCAACGTTGACATTGAATCTCTTGCACCTTGTGATATTTTTTCCCAAACAACTTGTTGCATTGAATTCTTGGGTTGAATTTCTACATGCCTATGAATTTTCATAGCTCTAGAAGGTCGTTTGACTAGTTTCCTTGGGTGATTCTAGAGCCCACCTAGCCAGTTTAGACCATTGAGCAAATATGCTAGAAAGCAAATTTTAATGACAACCCAGTTCATGTTTTCACCTCAAATGTATTCAAAGGTAGTCTTAAGGTCAATTGAAGATGATTTTTTTTAAACCAAAAAAAAAATAGTCGAGCCCACATGGGGACCCGAAATGCTTCACACAGTTAGGAGGTTGTAAATGTCTCAATGTTGGTAAAAGAAGCACATTGATTCCATGAAATACTCTCAGTGATGATTATGATTCAACTCAGCAATCAAAATCCTACAAGATGGATCAATCTAATGCATTTGTGATTCATCTAGTATGTCAAGTGAGACGAAAGTTTCTTACAACAAAGAGTGGAAGCAGAGGATTAATGAAAAAGGTGATGTTTCACTTTCAACCACCATGGATAAGGTCACAACCCTATTCACTCTTGCTTAGTTTTTTTAATAGCTACATGGTTGTTTCATCCCAGACACATATGCAAATGGACATTCATTTCTTGGAGCAAGATTGGTAGTGGATACTTCCTCTTCATGGTTCTTCCTATGCTTAAGTAGATCCATAAGGAACAGTGTTTGGAGCAAGAGGTAGAAGCTAGGATTCAAGGTGAAATGGTTAACCAAAAACTTTTATGATAGATGGAAAGGGATGGGAAGGTTATTATTCCTTCTCTTCCACTCTTAGGATCTTTCGCCTAAAAGGAGAGATAGAATCCCCTAAGGACACAATTCACCTATAAAAATTGAAGTGGTTCACTCAAATAGATGATGTATGATGTAATTAAAGCTAAATGTAATGTTGTAAATGCAACTAAATGATGAAATTGATTAACTATGAATGCAAAACTAATGTAAAATGCAATATTTGAAAACACAGTGAGATATGCAAAAGATTTATAAAGAAGAATAAAAATGTAAATGAGATCAAGCAAAAAATTGTAACTCAGAAATGTGTGCACCTATAAGTTTGATGGAGAATATAAATCAATCTAGAAATCTGGAAAATCTAACTTTTTTTCTTGATTGGGTTTGATTCGCCACCTTGGGCGAATCAGTCCCAGGTCAGGGTTTTCTGCCTTGAAACTAGTTTATGTTCACTAGAAACTAGAATCTGAAGTAAAATCTAAAAAAAACCTCTAGGAGGACTCATTTGCCATCCATGGAAAATCAATCCCTTTCCAAATTTATGCAAAATCAAATCTTAGATCTGAACCTTAACACCTATGCAACACTATCTGATGGAAACCCAAATTTGTATCATGGAAAATCCCTACAAAACAACTCAAAATTTGTTGTCTAATGGGGGGTTTGCCTCAGTCAAACCCCTAATTGGGTAATTAAACCTTGAATAGATAAAAATATGGACAAAACCCTAGTCTTAAGTGTGTTAAAGACTAGGAAAATTTGAATTAAACAAGATCCTATCCTATTGTGCTAGAATAAGATGAACAAATATGATTTAAGGGTATGTGCAGGATCATCATGGAAAAAACAAGCCCTTAAGTGGCAATTTTTTTGGAAAAATCAGAGTTAGGCAACTTGATGTAAATTTGAATAAGTTATCTATATTATTTCAAAAATATGTAAGAATAGAATCTATAGAAAATTGAATGTAGTTTCTAAACTACTAGGTTTGGTTTAAAAAAAAATCTATTTGGTGAAAATTTGAGATTTCAATGAAATGGTACTTAAATTTTAGGGAAAAAATAAGAAGTAGGTGTATGTCTAACCACCCTAACCACAATAAAATGATAATATTTTTTTACAAGATGTTAGTTATAAGTAGAGGACTCATGCCCCGATGTGATTCATAATTTTTATAATTTTTTTCTAAGTAAATAATTAATTATGAATTTTTTATTACAACTTTTTTAAAAATATAAAAAGTTGTATGTTTGACCACCTTAACTTGGTCAAAACTTCATGAAAATTATTTTTTATTTTTTTAATCCTATAGTATGAAAAGCATAGAATGTGACACATGTTCTGGATTCAAAAAATGTGATACCATTTGAAAGCTATAGATGTTTTTCAATCAACCTATCAATCAGGACTTTTGTCATTATTTGAATAGAAAATGAATAATAATTACTTATTAAATTCAAAATAAAGCATAATTTATATCAGTGGAAATTTGAGAATCTCCTTTAAAAACCCTTTTTGTTTCATCAATTTTGGGTAAGAAAATAATTGTCAGCCACATACCCATCATATTGCCACTTTTTGACTCATCATGATCCTGCACATACCCTTAAATGATGAAAGACTTTCAATCCAAGAAACCCTACAACATATCAAATAGATATAAATGACATAAAAATGAAATGCAAACTTTAAATATGAAGATAAAGAGTAATGGAAGATGGAATCACTTTGAAAACAAGTCCTTAGGTGTGATTTGATGGCTAGTTGCATCTCCTCAACCTAGATTTCTCCATGATTAACCATATGCATCCATCACAAACTATTTGCAATATTAGATCTTGAATGGAAAGTGAGCTTGAAGACTTGCAAGAACCCTAGTTTTTTGTCCTAAAGCTTCAACTTTTTTATAGAAAATGCTAATAAAACTTATTGAGGAAGACTCTTAATTCTTGGCTTTTGATTTTTTTTTGTAAAAATGACTAAAAGATGTGTAAAATGACCTAAAAGATGTATTTATAAGCATCAATACCTAATTTTCCCATTATTTAGACCTAAGAGGCTAACATCCTTTGAAAAATTAAGTTGAATTAATTAAATTCTTGCTCATATTTGAATTTCCCCCCAAAAGGGACTCATTCACCACCCATGGTGAATGGGTCCTACCAGAGGGGACTCATTCACCCAAGGTGGCGAATGGGTCCCACCAGAGGGGACTCATTCACCCAAGGTGGCGAATGGGTCCCACCATAGGGGACTCATTCACCCAAGGTGGCGAATGGGTCCCACTAGTGGTTTTTGATGGTGGGTTTTCAGGATATGAATGAATTAAGTGTTGTTTGTCAAGATTTAGATGATTTTTCAAGTAAAATGAGCCTCTAGATAAAAAATAATGGGTTTTAGCAGCCTATAAATGTTGTTTGAAGAATGGTTAATGCAAGGCTACTCAAAGGTAGGTCCAAATTAAGTGTGAAATTGTCTCTTTTCTCAAGAGTGTTCAATTTTATATGCTACAAATGGAGGCCAAGCATCACTTTTTTAGATTCTTGATGGGATCGAAGGTTGCATTTGAAGTGTTGACATGGAGGGGAAATAAAAATTTCTACAGTCTTGAGACACCAATGTTCAATGTCGGGGTAGTCGTTGTCCAAGTTGAAAGGTTTCATTTTAATATTGCAACAAATCTTTTTACTTGTTGTAGAGAATGCCTTCATTCTATTGCCCGAACTGCGGGTAAATCTCACACATAATCACCTTTCTAATAGAAAGCTATAGACCACACCTAGAATTTCTATATAGGTTGGGTAGATAGATAAATGTTGAGTCTAAGTCATGAATTGAGTTTGTAAACTGTAATTGCTAATTTCATGAGTAAATAAATATCAGTCATTTTTATGCAAGCAAAGCATGAATGTCATCAAATTGTCTCTAGATTTGTACACATTTGATGATATGAATTCAATAATATAAAGTATGTTTGAGTTTGTCATCTCAGTTTTCCTAAGATTGTATTATTTGTTCATGGTTCTATTTCAATGAAGTACTTAAATTACTTTGAGCAAATAATGGTGATTTCAAGTGTGCAAGGTGGATTTATAAGGAGAATTTGATTGACAATAGGAGTGGATCTATTGGTGTAATGTATTACTAGTTTGAATCCACTAGTTGAAGTCTATTTGTTGATGAAATTTTCTTTATGATTACATATTTGACTCCATGGCCTAGAATTGGGCATTGATTTTTCATTCAACTTAGTGCATTTTAGAAACAAGTTATAAATTCAAAATAATTTTAATTTTTGTTTTTGGTTTTAGGTTTAGTGTTAAATTCTACTTCCAAATTGTTGAGTGAGTGTTGAGATACCAATAATTTAGCCAAATTTGAAGTTGTCAATGCTTTCTTTGGTATATTTTCATTGGGAATTATCTTCTATAAAAGTCAATGTATGTGCATAATTGAATCGAGTCTATAGGAATTGTAAAGGGAGACCCACCTTGGTCCTATAGAGCCAAAAGTGTAGGAGATTTTAGTCTTTGATTGAATCTTGTCATTTGGCCAAATCCCTCTTTGAGTCTAAGCATTAGAAATTGGCTATTTTTTAGGACTCATTTAATTTTTTGTTTTGGAAACACCAAAAAATTGGTGACTCTGCTAGGGAGAACTTTGAATCTTTAATTGTAGAATATTCTATTACAAAGTCATATTATTTACTAATCTGAATTTGGTTCAAATATTGAAGTATTTCAAACTTGGAGAAAGAAATTGTTGTAGTGAACCTAAAAGTTTCATGATATGTGGTGCTCTGTTGGTGAAAGGAAGTCAAAAAGAGATTTATCTTTGAAGGAGCTTCATACTGCTTGAAGTTTAGTCCTCTATGAAGAGAGGTGGTGACTCTATCAAAAGAACCTGATGAAGATGTGAATACAGTTTCAGATCTACAATATTTCTAGTCAGGAAGAAGAATTTGCAGCAGCTGCAACATTTCCAAATATTCTTCACTTTTGGTTTTCAAGAAACTTATTTATGAAAACTATATTTGAAGTCTTGAAAAAAAAATTTGGTTCCCTATTGAGTGAATTAGTACTAAGAAAGGGAAAGGTATGTGCAGGATCATGATGGGCCAAAAAGTGGCAATATGATGGGTATTTGTAGGGTATGTGGCTAATGACTTTTTTTTTAACCCAAAATTGATGAAATGAAAAGGGTTTTTAAAGGAGATTCTCAACTTTCCACCAATATAAATTATGCTTTACTTTGAATTTAATAAATAATTATTATTCATTTTCTATTTAAATTATGACTAAAGTCCTGATTGATAGGCTGATTGAAAAACGTCTATAGCTTTCAAACGGTATCACATTTTTGGAATCCAAAACATGCATCACATTCAATACTTTGCATACTATAGGATTAAAAAAGAAAAATTGAATTTCATTAAGTTTTGACCAAGTTAAGGTAGTCGACATGAAGTTTTTATATTTTTAAAAGTTGTAATAAAAATTCATAATTAATTATTTACTTGGAAAAAAATTACAAAAAAATATTCATCACATCTGAACATGAGTCCTCTATTTATTTGTAAAATATTATAAAAAAATATTATCATTTTATTGTGGTTAGGGTCGACAGGACACCTATTTCTTGTTTTTCCCTGAAATTGAAGTACTACTACATTGAAATTTCAAATTTTTACCAAATAGATTTTTTTCTTTTGAAAATAAACCTAGTAGTTTAGAAACTACATTCAATTTTCTACAGATTCTATTCTTACATATTTTTGAAATAATATAGATAACTTATTCAAATTTTTTCGTCAAGTTGCCTAACTTTGATTTTTCTGAATTTTTTGCCACTTAAGGGCCTTTTTTTTCCATGATGATCCTACACATAGCCGGAAAGGAAAGTACTATTGAGTTTGTATACTTCTGAATTATAAATTGTAGCCTATGTATTATGTTGAAAGTATGATTTCTCTTGAAATTTTCCCACTAAATAGATCTTAGGCTTAGATGCATTTGAATTATGAATTGTGGTATTCTGAGGTCATGATGAAAGCTAGAAATAGGGTATTGAATTATCAATTATAGAGTTGATATGTGAAATTTGAAAAAGGCATGTCAAAATGCATCAATGTATGCATCCTTGTATGGTTCCTGGTGCAACCATGGTTTGTGATCAGCCCCAACCAGGCAAAAAAATTCCAGCATTGAAAGGTACCGAGCCATCAATTTCAGTGGGATTAGTGGTTACCCAAATGGCATTCCAAATCACTGCAAAAAAATAATCACTGCAAAAAATAAAGTCAGAGATAAATTTCCAAAATTCATTGGTGATAAGTCTAAATTAGCAAATAAACACCTGCAAGAATTCAATAATTTGATGGATGACTATGAGGTAGATCACGAGGATGTGATCATGAGGCTATTTGTTCAGTCTTTAAAAGGAGATGCAAGAGATTGGTTCTCATATCTACCACCATCCTCTATACATTCATTGGATGAGTTAAAATTAGTATTCATGGAGAAATTTGGTCAAAGGATTGATCCAATATTAATAAGATGAAAGTTGATGAGCATGGACAAAGAAGAAGATGAATTTTTCCCCTCTTTTAATCTCATATTTTCAAAGATCATAAGAGAGATCCCTAAAAGCATAAGACCAAATGTTGCAGAATGTTTGTTCATGTACTTAGGTGCATTTGATAAAAATATGAGTTATCTATTAAGAGATAAAGAGCCCACAACACTGAACCAAGCATATCAAATTTCCATAAATATTGAGAACAATTTGAAATATTCAATGATGAAAGGACATAGGGCTAGGAGTGTTGGTCATCCTAACACACTTCATGCAAATAGAACTCATGGATCAAATAGTAGAAATTCTTGTCAAGATGGTAATGCTACTGCTATTCTGATTTCTCCATCATCACAACATACAAAATCATTGTGAGCTCCAAGTTGAACGTCAACATAATTTGAGCAATGTTGATCAAACATCTTTTTTTCAAGGATTTTCTAAAATGAAAAGACACAAAGGAGAATCACCACATGATTTGTTCTCAAGGTTTTTGGATGCCTTGTTGAAAGTCCCCATAAGTTTTAGACCTAAGGATTGGGTGCTGCCACAATTGTGGTTTACAATTTCTAGGAGATCTTGATTTTTGCTAAAATCACATATTTTTAGAAAATATAATGATTTAAGCCTTCAAAATTTTTCATTTAAAGGATTAATCCAATTGAAAAGTGTTTGATCAAACCACCTTAGAACAAGACCCCTTGGATAGAACCCTGCTATTTTTAAACCATACCTATAATAGAGTCTCCTTTACACCTATCAAAATGCTGATAAAAAACAACTTTTGATTTACCTTTTAGAGGATCAAATGAATTCATTTAATTTTTATTTTTTTGTAAGTATGTATTCCTTATTATAAGCTCCCAAAAGAGTATAATTTTTAAAAAAATTAATTTGATTATTATATTTATTTTTTATTTCTTGTGAATGTAGGGTTTTCACCAAAAATCAAGCTCTCTATTCTACGTGTGGAAAAATAGCAAATTATAAAGAAAAAAATATATATGAGTGCACTAAATATTGAAGTTCTTGATCCAACAATAAAATAAAAATTGAATTTTGATACAGACAAAAAAAGTTATGCATTATACGGTCGCGCTATGCCTGAATTGTATTTGGTTTGACTTTGAAACTTGATTAAAGAAAAAATATAGAATAAAAAACTATCTAACCAAGTGGAAGCACTAGATATCAGAGTTATAAATATAAATTCAAAAGAACTAGAATTTTATCCTTCACGAAAAAAAATTTATGTGTTATACGGTGACTGTCAGTTTTTAAAAATGTTGTTTTCTAAAAAAAATAAGTTTTCAAAGGAGATGGAAAAAAAAATGCAATATGATTCCAAAAAATTGAAAAAAATATATTTAGAATCTACAGACAAAATTTCATGAAACTCTAGTTTGCATCATCTTCAAATTCCTCACCGTTTAGCCGATATAGGTGCCTAAAAGTGAAGATTTAGTTAAAAAAATTATTTCAGTGTCCAGTTTGGCCAAAAATTGTAAACCACTATTATGGGATCACCAGATTCAATGTGCAGGTATGTACAGGATCATCATGGAAAAAACTAGGCCCTTAAGTGGCAAAAAATTTAGAAAAATCAGAGTTAGGGAACTTGACATAAAAACTTGAATAAGTTATCTATATTATTTCAAAAATATATAAGGATAGAATTTCTAGAAAATTGAATGTAGTTTCTAAACTATTAGGTTTTTTTTTTTTTAAATCTATTTGGTGAAAATTTGAAATTTCAATGTAGTAGTACTTAAATTTCAAGAAAAAAAAAAGAAGTAGGTGTTTGTTTGACCACCCTATCCACCATAAAATGATAATATTTTTTCATAAGGTTTTAGATATAAGTAGATGAATCATGTCTGGATGTGATGCATATTTTTTTGTATTTTTTTCCAATTAAATAATTAATTATGATTTTTTTATTACAACTTATAAAAAATATAAAAACTTGTATGTCTGACCACCTTAACTTGGTCAAAACTTCATGAAATTCAAGTTCCTTTTTTTAATCCTATAGTATGCGAAGTATAAAATGTGACACATATTTCAAATTAAAAAAATGTGATACTGTTTGAAAGCTATAGATATTTTTAAATCAGCCTATCAATAAAGACTTTAGTCATAATTCAAATAGAAAATGAATAATAAATATTTATTAAATTCAAAGTAAAGCATAATTTATATTGGTGGAAAGCTGAAAATATCTTTTAAAAACCTTTTTCGTTTCATCAATTTTTGGTTAAAAAAAGTCGTCAGTCACATACCCTACACATACCCATCATATCACCACTTTTTGGCCCATCATGATCTTGCACATACCCATGCATTGATCTATTTTGTGAAATCTATGAGTCTAGGCTGAGTACTTTGCCAAAGGGGTTGAAGCCTCATAGTTTGGATTGACTAATTGATTGGATAAAGATTGTTGAGGGAGCCTAATGTAATTATGCACAAAATGTGATGTATCAAAATGAATATAGCAGTTGTCTTAGTGAAAAAAAATAGAACATGATACACAAAAATGGAAAGAGTGTATCAAAAAATGAAGATCCATGTTGTATGGATGATAATATTCATTGTAATCAACTCACAATCAACACATATGAAGAGTTGTACTGTTGTGATGGAGATGAAGATACATGGTATGATGAGAAAATAGATATGCATGAAAATTCTTCTTGCAATATCTTGGGTGATAAAGAAGTAAAAGAGATGCAAGATGTCATTCCATTTCATGTTTTGGTTAGTGAAAATAATGCAAGTGCTACTGACATCTCATCACAAATCAGTGATGAAGACATTGAAGATAAAAGTTCAAGTACTCATTTTGCAAAATTTGAGCATGGTTTATGTAGTGAAGAGTCTTCTTGTGATGGGGATTTTAATGACAACCAAACTGATTGCTCTTTTGATGATTATGAATGCTCCAATAAGGATGATCTAGAGGTACTTTCTTCACTTGAAGAATGTAAATATATGAATATTGATGAAGTCATTTGTCCACAAGTGAATGATCAAATTTCACTTCAAGCATACATGGAATGTAATCTAGGTTTTTCATCAATGTAATATGCTGATTTAGTGAATGATGAAGAATTTTAAGATAAGCATATGTGTGTTCAGTATGTTGATCTTGAACATAGTTCTAGAAGTGATAAAGATGTTGATGAATGTGCTTATGTCCCTACTTCTCATTATTGTTTATATGAAGTAGAGGTGGAAATTTTAGCTATGAATGAAGAGGATAATGATGTATACATTGATGAAGGAAGGATTTCATTATTGAATGAACAAGTTATGCATTATGACAAACACATGGATCTAGGATGAACATTATCACCCATAGATAGTGTGAAAAAATTTGATAGACTTTTAGATCATGTTGGAATTGCAAAAAATTTTGATCTATGTGTAGAGCAGCCATATGAATGCAAATTATAATGGGTGTGAAGTTAGTCAATATGAAATTGAATATAGTTCCTTCTTTGATGATCTTTCTCGTCTTCATAGTATGAAAATGGAAATGTTTGTTTTGAATGAGGAATGCATTAATTTGAAAGAGGATATAGGTTCTAGCTCTATTGCTAATGAACACTTTTTCAGATAATAGTTAGTCTTTGGCACATAGGTCAATATGCCTATTAGCTGAAAGTGCACATGAGGTTTCTAGTACACATGAAATTCTTTTTGCTAAACCTGTTAATCCTAAAAGTGATAGTCTTCAAAATTATTCAGGTATTCATATTGACATTGTGGAAAGTAATATTGAACATGCTATGAAAAATCAATGTAAAATTTTTCGCTTAGGATTAGATTCTGAATTATCTTAATCTTTATTTGAGACATTCCATATGGAATTGCATAGTGGTTTGAAGAATGAATTTGACATCATATGTGAACCTAGGATGGAAAACATTGTTTATGCATTGGAGGTTGATGTTTTTTATGAATACCCTGATTTGAATGTATATGAAGGTATTGTGGGTGTTGACAAATCTAATTTTCAGAATCTTGAAACACATGACAATGTGTTTGGGTTGTGTTGTTGGGATGATGAAAAAATGGCTTGTGATGTAATTGATTTGAAGGAATTACAATTGTATGAGAAATATTTTCTCAACACACAAGAGGATTGCATATTGTTTTTCAGCCATGATATCTCCTCTGAGCGTGATCATTATGAGGGGGTTAGTGAATGTGATAAGACTGTGTTTTCATGTGGTCTTGATCACTATCGTTAAATTTTGCCACTTGACACAAAATTAGAAAATGAATAGAGTGGTAGTGATGTGGCCTATGTAATTTGGTTTCCATGTGATAACAAAGCTAAACTAGGAGAAAGTTTCCACTTGTTCAAAGGAAGCTTGATACTTCTATTTGAAGAAATGCAGTTATTCATGTTGTTATGGTGTGACAGGGGAAAGCATGAGTTGAGGGAGATTAGCTCCTTTAACATATTGGTGTTTGACAGAGGTAAGAATTGACATCCCCTTTTTTTATTTGGTGGCCTAGGGTCACCAAGTGAAGTTGAAAAAGAAGGTTCAACAAAGGAGCAATTTGAGAGCACCTAATGGACTCAGCATTTGGTCTACTTGCCAGAGATCTATATTCTTGCTATGCCCACAGGGGGCATACATTCCCAGTCAGAGCCACTAATGGCACCTTCAAATTTTGTGAATTTGAAGTGCCCATATAAAAAAAAATCCTTCACACTTAGAAGTGCACCTAAAAATCTACCCAAGTGACCTACTTTGGAGGGTCATAATTCAGTGCTTGTTGATTTTCATGCTAAACCCCTTGGTGGACATATTTAATTGACATATGTGAACATGCATGTCAATTTTTAGTTTCCCATGATGAGTTTTGACAGGGTTTTGAAAAGCGAAGCTGGAGGGTTTTGGCACTTTTCTATCATTTGCAAACTTTTAGCTCTATGAAATGGCCTCTTGTTCGAGCTGATATTTCACAACCAAATGATTTTAAATACAAAAGGATTTTTTCTCTCCATTCTTCCCACATTCATATGCTTCCTGGTCTAGTTTTAGAGCCTCATGATCTGATTTGCTATTTTTTCGAGATCAAAAGCAAATGCACTTTGTTCTGATTTTAAATCTACATTTCTAACATGTTTCAAGGTGGTCAACTTTGATCCCTAATATTTTGTGAAGAATTTTTATTCAAGAAAATAATTCTTGCACAAGTGCTCAGTGTAGCTAAATCATCTAATGTTTCCAGTGGTGGCTTCCCAGGATTTGATTTGGTATTTTTTCAATGTGGTGACTTGGTGAGCTTTAATTGGTTTTGAACATGTGTAGTTGCATAAAAGTCTAACTGAGCAACTTTGACGTTGAATCTCTTGCACCTTGTGATCTATTTTGTTTTTAGCCGCTTGTTTTCTTCCATTCTCGAGTCAAATTTCTACATGCCTATAAATTTTCATAGCTCGAAAAGGTCATTTAACTAGTTTCCTAGGGCGATTCTAGAGCCCACCTGACTAGTTTCGACCATTGTGCAAATATGTTAGAAAGCAGATTTTAATGACAACCTAGTTCATGTTTTCACCTTAGATGCATTCAGAGGCAATCTCAAGGTCAATTGAGGATGAAATTTGTTTGAAAAATAAAAAAAAATTATCCAGGCCCACATGGGGACCCGACATGCTTCACACAGTTAGGAGGTTGTAAATGTCTCAATGTTGGTAAAAGAAGCACATTGATTCCAAGAAATACTCTTGGTGATGATTATGATTCACCTCAACAATCAGCATCCTACAAGATGGATCAATCTAATACATCTGTGATTCATCTAGTATGTCAAGTGAGATTGAAGTTTCTTACAATAAAGAGTGGATGCATAGGATTAATGAAAAAGGTGATGTTTCACTTTCAGCCACCATGGATAAGGTCACAACCCCATTCACTCTTACTTAGTTTTGAATACCCACATGGGTGTTTCATCCTAGGAACATATGCAAATGTACATGCATTTCTTGGAGAAATATTTGCAGTGGATACTTCATCTTCATGGTTCTTCATATGCTTAAGCAGATCCATAAGGAACAATGTTTGGAGTAGGAGGTAGAAGCTAGGATTCAAGGTGAAATGGAAACCAGGCATCACTTTTTTAGACTCTTGATGGGCTTGAAGGCTATATTTGAAGTGTTGACACAAAGGGGAAGTAAAATGTTCTATAGGAGACACCATTGTTAAATGTTGGGGCAACCGTTGTCCAAGCTAAAAGGGTTCATTTTAATATTGCAATGAATATTTTTACTTGCTACAAAGAATTCCTTCATTTTGTTACCCAAAATGTTGGTAAATCTCACACATAATCACCTTGCTAATAGAAATTTGCAGCCCACGCGTGGAAGGAAATATCATGGGAATTTGTGGGATTTGCCATGATCATAGGAGGAGTTTGCACCTACGGTGAAGATGTATCAAATTTGTTTGAGGAGATCTTTTTTACATAGATCACACAATGTCTTATAGGAATGGGGCAGCCACCATAAAACTTGGAAAAGGAGAATCAATTTGATATTGCATAATGTGTTCCTACATATATTTAATAAGCTACTTCATGTATTTTTTGTGCTTGGAAATTATTGAACTCGTTTCTTTGTGCATTAACAGCAGCCAAGCAAATATTTGGGTGCCATTGTTCAAGCTGTAAGGGGTGATCTGATGTTGCAAGGGAGCTGCCATATCCAAAGAGTAGTTACAGAATGTAGGAAGCAAGAAGTTAGGGAAAAGAAGGAAAATATCAACAGACAACAATGAACTTGAGATGCAACCAAATCCCCGCCATTCCTCATTGTCTCACAAGAGTTATGGTGACGTCAACAAAAAGGCTAAAAGGATGAGGCTTGATTAAAATATTTGTGGATTTCATTTTAATAGAAGGTTTTAAATATAAAGTGCAATTGGATTTTAAGTGGCCGATAAAATTTTAAAAAGCCCCATCATTTAGAAAAGGAAAATATTTTAAATGAATGTACAAATGAAAATCATGAGGGAAATTTAAGTGCTCCAACTTTTTAAAAGACAACTTTTTAAATGTTGCTAAAATTTGAAAAGGGGCAAAGAGTGGGGTTAATATTTTATGTGTTGGGAGGTAAGGTGAGTTGGTGATATTTTACTCAAAGGGAAAGTAAATAATTTCACTCAATTAATGAAGATATATTCACTAGAATAAAAATGAGTGAAAATTAAGGTAGGGAAAAATGAGAAGTATTTTCTTTAATTAAAATTTTAAATTGAGGTCTTATTTTCACATAGGTGAAAGTGTGTTACAGAGAAAAATAAAAGAAGATTAATTTCTACAAGGGACTAATTATGCAACAAGGTAACTATTTTCACAGGTGAATGTTTACTTTCTTGGGAAAAGCCAAGCATAGAAGGAGATAATATTGTATTTACATGTGAAATTTAAAGTGGGAAAATAGCCATAAGCACTTTTAAATGAACACTTTGGAAATAAGATTTATTTTTACATGAAGGGCATGGTGGAGTTTTATAAAACAAAGCCTATATGTTGGGCACATAAATGAAAAAAAAAATTGTAAAGTGCAACAAAGGGAGAAAATTAAAAAATTTCATGGGGGAAGAAATTATTTTCTCAAATGCAAAGCAAATGGTGAGATATTTTTCTGTTGCAAAATTGGTTTTCAGAACAAAGTGTGTTATTGCAAAGGGGAAGAAGATGAGATAAGCTTTTCTAGATTGAAGAAAGAAGCTTACAAGTGTCATCATCAGATCAATTTTGGATCTCAACCTTCTCCTATATCTTCTCATTCTCTTCTCATTGTAAAGGGTTCTAAGTTTCTGTTTTGGTTGGGTAGATAAAGAAATGCTAAGTTTGAGTCAGGAATTGAGTCTGTAAACTGTAATTGCTAATTTCATGAGTAAATAACAGTCATTTTGTGCAAGGAAAGCATGAATGTCATCAAATTGTCTCTAGATTTGCACACATTTGATCATATGAATTGAATAATACAAAGTATGTTTGAGTTTGTCATCTCAGTTTCCTTGAGATTGTATTATTTGTTCATGGTTCTATTTCAAGGAAGTAGTTAAATTACTTTGAGTAGATAATGGTGATTTCAAGTGTGTAGGGTGGATTTATAAGGAGAATTTGATTGAAAAAGGAGTGGATTTGTTGGTGTAATGCATTAGTAGTTTGAATCCACTGGTTGAAGTCTATTTGCTAATGAAATTTTCTTTATGCTTACATATTTGACTCCATGGCCCAAAATTAGTCAATGATTTGTCATTCAGCTTAGTGCATTTGAGAAACAAGTTATAAATTCAAAATCATTTTAATTTCTATTGTTGGGTTTAGGTTTAGTGTTGAATTTTTCTTCCCAATTGCTGAGTGAGTGTTGAGATATTGAGAATTTAGCCATATTTGAAGTTGTCAATGCTTTCTTTGGTATATTTTCATTGGGAATTATCTGCTATAAAAGGAAATGTCTATGCATAATTGAATTGAGTCTTTAGGAATTATAAAGGGAGACCCACCTTGGTCCTACAAAGCCAGAAGTGTAGGAGATTTCAGTCTTTGACTAAATCTTGTCAATTGGCCAAATCCCTCTTTGAGTCTAAGCATAAGAAATTGGCTATTCTTTAGGACTCATTTAATCTGTTGATTTGGAAACACCAATAAACCTAGTATATGAGAAGGAAATCGAGCAAGAGAAAAAGCTCAAATCCATCTCAATCTACCAGGAGAGTAGGAATCAAGAGAATTTTGGAGGACCTCAAGTTGATCAAGCTCCAAAGAGGAATAATGGAGGGTTGGTTTCTTTAAGGAAATGGGATAGGGGACCCCAAAAATATCTAGAGTGAACTAAGGAGGGGACACAAAGGAGATAGCTTCAACAATGGCAATTATAGCAACTTGAAAAATGTTGGATGGAATGCTAGTAGTTTCTAAAGGAGCATGAAAAAAAGAGGATTAGTGACAGGATGCTTCACATGTGGTGGAAATCATTATGCCAATCAATGCCCCAACAAACCTTCAAGATTTCAACATGGAAACCCTCTCCCTTCACAATGGATTTCATTCCAATAGGAGATCCATGCAATGGTGAATAATCACCAAGCAGAGTATCAGATCACTCCAATGGAAACTCTGAGTATTTTGTTTGGTAATACCTACTTCCATACTTATTTCAATACTAGAGCCACATAAAACTTTGTTTCACCTACAATAGCTAGAAAAATTTCTAAAAAGGTTGGTTTTAAAAAAAATTCTTGGGTTGTAGAGTATGCAAATGGTGTATGCTAACTCCAAGGTTTGCTTGCACTAAACAACAAGAAGACTTTACCTTGCCTTCCACAATGAACCTACCACTTTCTAGGCTTTGTTTTGGCTTAGATCATTAACTAAACCTTGCTTCAACTCTGTTCCAAGAGTTAAAATCCTTGTGCTTTAACCTTGGAGGACAAACACCTCTTGAACTTGTAACTTCTCTCTCAACACCTAGAAGAGTCTAGATGCCAACTTTATCATCCAACTTGAACTGTTTGCAGGGGAGTTAAGAGTACTATCCTCGTGCTTCTCACATCCAAATTGATCCATTTTGGTGAGTGTTAAAACTTCAAACCACCCACTTTCAAGAATATGCCTTTGAAGTGACCTAATCCTTGTAGCCCTTACCAGTTAGTTTTCTGACTTTTTCTCTCAAACTTGACAAACAATCTATCAAACAAAAGTCACTTCCAAGTACCCTTTTTGATCCTTTAAATCTTGCACTAGGTTTCAGAACTCTGTCTTTACCGTACAAGTGATTCCTACATTCAAGGAGGATTAGGGCTAATAGACCTAATTACTAGGGTTTTAGGAATTTCTTGCTGATTTCTCACTCTATTGGATTGTTCAAGCCTCAATCCTTTTCAACATGGAAAATTGTACCAAAACCTTCATGAAATTGTATAGATTCTATACTGTACTTTCTACCCCTGCCTGAGTTCTCAACTTTCCTCTACCAAACTCCTAACCGGGTTACAATAGCTCACCTAGGGTTTGGTTTTCAAAATGCTAGCTTCATTCCACATGGTTCCTAAAGCTAAGTATTTACAAGTGTGTGGCTCCCCTTCCATTTCCTGCTAGTCTCAGGAGGATCTCATAGACAGAGTTTAGAGGGGATCCATTTATTTACCAGACTGTTCAAACAAGGAAAATCAGTAAACTACATTCTAATCTATGATTTGGAAACAACAAATCTACCCTAAGCAACCTAAAAGTGAATTGGAAATTACTCTACACTATCTATTGAGCATAAATACAATGCTAAAACAGTAAAAATAAAGCCTTTGTTATCACTGTCTCCACAAAACACATGGGGTTTTCCAGAAAAACACAAAAATCTGCTAACAACTGTCTTCTATTCTTCACACCAAAATTTTGATTACAATTCAACTAAGTGCTTGCTACGAGCCATCACACCAATCTTGAAGTCTTTTCCATCATTCAAGGGGAAATTGCTCGCTTCCATATCCCTGATTTTAAGGGAATCCAAGACAACTACCAAATTGCATGCAACCTCTCATTATTGTCATGCAACTTGCAATATTCTTGCAACTTTACCATCACCCTTCTTTTTAGGATCTCTAACTCATTGATCTTGAGCCACAATCAACTAAACTGCCTCTTGGCATCTTCAAACAACGATGATGTGGTATTTAGTACCCTACTTTCAAACATAAGCTGTCTAAAACTACATAAAGCAAAACTTAACACTAATGATAACCTAATGAAGATTTTAGTCCTAGTGACTAACTCTTCACACACAAATGCAAGACCTTCTAAGGTTCAAAGCAAACACACAAACATATTAACACCCTAATTTGGCCAAGATCAGGTACAAGCCAAAATTGAGCAAACCAAATTGGGGTTTAGCCTAGGTGCTCCTGCACCAGCAAACCATACAAGGGAAATGGTGTAACAATGCTTGTTCAAAGTTAGGGTTGAAATTCCTAGTTTCTCTATGGAAGTGAACTTGTACATAGCACGCTTAGAATCTTATGATGTTATTCTAGGAATGAATTGTCTATGGAAGCACATAGCCAAATTAGATTGTCATTCCAAAACTATAGATTGTTTAGATGATCTAGGTAACTAGATAACATTTCAAGGGACACCTAGGGAAGTCTAGTTGTGGCTAATCTTTGCTATGTAGATGTATAGGGAAAAGAAGAAAGGTTGTAGACTCTTTACAATTAAAATGGAGAAACTTGAGGAATGTAAAGAGTTCATTTCTCAAGATGATGTTGTCTATTTTGCACTATGAAATAAACAAGAGGCTAAAGAAGGTGAAGTGATGGAATTTGGGAAATGGATATGGAGAAATATCCCATCTTATAGAAATTTGTGAACGTATTTCCAAAAGAATTACCTAGATTATTGACCAAAAGAGTATTTGATTTCTCCATCGATAGAGTGTCAGGGTCAGAACCTATATCCAAAATTCCTTACAGGATGACTACAATAGAGTTAATGAAACTCAAGGCACAACTGGAAGAGTTGTTGTTGAAGGGATTGATAAGAACCAATGTTTCACCTTGGGGAGCGCCAATAATCTTTGTGAAGAGGAAGGATGGTACACTGCATATGTGTATTGATTATCAAATGCTTAATAAAGCTACAATAAAGAATAAATATGCATTACCATGTATTGATGATCTTTTCAATCAAATGTGAGGAGTGGTTGTGTTTTTGAAGATTGATCTACGATCAAGTTACCATCAAGTAAGGATCAACGACAAATATATTTTCAAGACTCCCTTTAGAACTAGATAGGTCCATTATGAGTTCACAATCCTACCTTTCTTACTTATGAATGCATCTGCAACATTCATGAATCTAATGAATAATGTATTTAGAGACTTCCTAGATAGGTTTGTTTTGGTTTTCTTGGAAGATATCTTAATTTATTCCAAGAATGAAGAAGAGAATTGTAAACATTTAGATATTGTTCTCCAATGGTTGAGAGAGCACAAGTTAACTAGAAAACTCTCTAAGTGTACCTTCTTTTAGGAGAAAGTGTAGTACCTGGGTCACTTAATTTTGATTAACAACATTTTAGTTGATCCAACTAAAATTAAGGTGGTGTTAAAGTTCCCAGTACCTAAGAGTGTACCAGCGGTTAGAATTTTAATGGGTTTGGTTGGTTACTATCGAAAGTTTGTTGCAAAAATTTATAGGATAGCTTTTCCTATTACTTCATTGTAGAGGAAAGGGAAGAGATTTGAGTGGTTAGAAAAATTTCAAGTAGCATTTGACCTACTCAAGGAGAAGTCAACTATGACTGATATTTAAGGTACCCGATCCAAATGGTGATTTCACTATCATCATGGATGCATCGGGGGAAGGTTTAGGTGGAGTATTGATGCAAGAAGGGAAAGTCATACCTTATGAATCAAGGAAGTTGAACCCATATGAAAAGAATCATGCATCACATGATTTAGAGTTGGTAGTAGTAGTTCATGTGTTGCATATGTGGAGACACTATCTATTGGGAAAGCCATTCGAACAAAAGATCGATCACCATGGTCTAAATTGTTTTTTTACCCAACCTAATCTAAATGCATAGAAAAGGTGGTGGTTGGAGTTGATATTTGAAAATGAATTCAATATCATCTACATAAAGGGAAAAGATATTTGGGTTTTTGATGCCCTAAGTCAAAGAAGGAACATCGCCTCAATGGTATCAATTCAAACCAACTTTAAGGGAAAAGTGTTGCAAAAATTGAAGGGTGATGAATACTATGAGAAAGTTAAGAAAGATCTCTTGGACAATTCACAAGATTAAAGGTAAAAAATATTTTCACTTTGAACCTAATGAATTTCTAAGGTTTAAAGGAAGAATTTATGTGCCTAATTCTAAGGAATTAAGGAACTTGGTATGGAAGGAAGTACATGAAGCACCATACTTTGGACATCCTTGTGTGACTAAGATGTTGGCTGATGTGAAGCCATTATATTTCTCAAAAGGGATGAAAGGGGATGGTGCCAGATTTTTAGCAAGATTCTTAGAGTGTCAAAGGGTGATGGTTGAACATCATCAGGTCATGATGTTCCCAAGAGTAAGTGGAAAGTCATTAGCATAGACTTTGTGCAAGCTCTTCATATTTCAAGGAATAAGCATAATGCTATTTTGGTGGTGGTTGATAAGCTTACTAAGGTAGCACATTTAATTCTTGGGAATTTAACAGATGGAGCTCCTGCCATAGCTCAAAAATTCATTCGAGAGGTTTGTAGGTTGCATCAGATTCCTAAGAAGATTATCTCAGATAGGGATGCTCGTGTAACATCTAGGTTTTGGCAAAGCTTGTTCTCCTCGCTTAGGACACATTTGAACATAAGTTATGCGTATCATCTGAAAATAAAGAGACAAATTGAAAGGGTGAACTAGGTGCTAGAAGACCTACTAGGGATGTATTGCATGGATCAACAATACAAGTGGGAATAATACTTACCTTTAGTAGAATTTTCTTATAATAATTCTTATCATTCTGTAATTAAGATGGGTCCTTTCAAAGCATTATATGGCTGAAAATGTTGAAATCCTATAAGTTGGGATAAACTTGAGGATAGGATAAACCTTGGGACTAAGATGTTGATGAAAATGGAGGAGCAAGTGGGTATTACTAAGTAGAGGCTAGCAGAAGCCAATGATAGGTAGAAAAACTATGCATATTCTAAATGAGTACCTAGAAATTTTGTAGTAGGGGAAAAGGTGTTGTTGAGAGTAAAACCTCATAAGAGTTCCATCAAGTTTGGAAAGTCATCCAAACTAGCTCTGCACTATGTAGGTATGTTTGAGGTTCTTAAGGAAGTAAACCCTGTTGCTTACCGAATTGCATTCCCACTAGCTCTTGCTTGGATGCACAATGTCTTTTATGTCTCATACCTAAAGAAGTATATATACCACGTGATAATCGCGTTATTGATTGGAATTCTTTACAAGTGCATGATCCAAGAGTGGTAATATTCGAGCCTCTCAAGGTGCTCAGAACATGTAAGATCTACTTACGTAACAAAGACATTTTTTTAGTGCAAAGTCTAGTGGGACTAGTATGCAAACGATTTTTCCACTTAGGAAGACTATGTTGAGATGGAGCAAAACTTTCCACATGTATTGCATGCTTTTGAGATTTCTTGTAAACAATATTGTTATGTTTATGTTTTTTTGGTTTATATCTATGTCTACTCCTTAAAATCATCGGGGATGATGATTCACAAGGGGGGTATATGTTACACCCTGTTGTGTATTTACCTATTTACTATTACCCTATTGGATAAAATACTTGAATATGTGAATGTGATTGTAATCTTGTTGGAAATATAGGTGTTTGTACTTTTCCTATATGTATCATTGGAAATATGATGAATAAATGGTTGGTTCAATTTGATGTTTTCATAATGATTCTATTGACGAAATATATATGACTCAAAAGGTTATTCTATGAATGGTTAACTACTATTACAATATGCTAAGTTTAATATAGTCACATGAATCAATCCTCTGGAAGAGAGGGGAAGTATCAATTAGGAGAAGAACTTGATTTGGTAACCCTTAATAAGGCCTAACTAAGCCTACACACACTCACATTTAGATTGGTCGAGTTGATTCAATGGTTTCAAGAAATGGTAAGTTACCTTAGTCTTGTTTGTGCATTCATGAATTAGAAGAGGTTACGCTTTTAATTATGAACTTCCTTGATTTGGGTTAAGTGTTTGAGTCTCTATAATATGTGTGAGTTCTTTATTGTGTGTTTATATTTAATCGATGAGATATATACATAAATTATATTTATATATATATATATATATATATATGTACATGTCAATGATGAAATCGTATACATGAGTATACACAGATAGACATCTACGTATTCTCATGGACGGATTACCCATATGGATGGCAATATCAAATGGAAAAGGTGACATATATATATATATATATGCACATGTGAATCAATGTAATGGAAACATCCATATGGGTATATGGGTATATTAATATATCTAGATACATATGTTTGTTTATATATATATGCAATATTATTGCAGAATATGAAAATATGAGTATATACATTCGAATATAGAATGATGCATTTAATGAACATATGACTTGTTGAATATATATACATATATATAGACATATTATATTGTGTATATATATGTATATATATTATATATATTATATATATATAATATAATGATTTGATAGTGTTGGTTATTATTTAAAGCACATGAATAGAATAAAGTGCATGATATACACATAGTATAAAACATAGAAATTAAATCATAGTGCGTAATGCAGAAGTTGCGCATAAACTATAAGCAATGTATAAGTAATTAACATGTGTAAATATAGGCAACAATAATATATGTGCATGATATTTAAATCCAAGTTAATACGTGAGAATAAAGTGCAAGACAAAGTCAAATGATATGAAGGTAGTGTTATTCTGAAATGTATAAAGGAACTTTGACTTAGTCTTGAACTGAATAGCAACCCAAAAGAATAGGGCATGCGATGTTTTGGTCACACTAAACTATAAATAGTGTGAACTAGATATAAGTCTAAGTCTACAATAAAAATTCCAACATATGAAGCAAATTGAATATGATAAATAGTCAAATAGTAAGGTGGCCAAAGTAAGTCAATCTGTGGAGACAATAACCTTGCATTTTTTATTAAGATTCTTGTTGTCTATTGAATGAAGTGACTCATTCCTTATGGTGAAATGTGGCTATGCATGTGTTTGCTATGCAATTATTTTAGCTGTTGCCTTTTATTTTCTTGGCTAAGTCAAACCTTTTAGATTGAGAAGTGTCATCTTTGATAGCTTGTTTTTAGCCTAAATTTGCTCACAATTTTGTATAAATAGAGGTGATTTCTACCTCATTTGGGACACATATTTTCTCTCTTGTTGTTAATTTATGAGTTGGTATTGTTTTCATTTTTGAGTTTAGAGTGTTCTGAGATTATTGAAAGAGATTTTAGAGAGATTACTCTGTGAGGGTTGGTCAAGTGAAATTGGAGTTAGTAAGAAGCTAAGTTGAGGAGTTGCAAGCCAATTTTGGTGAAGGTTGTGCTAGGAACCCAGATCTATCAAATTGAAGCATTGCATTAATAGGCATGATCATTTCTACTCTTTTATACTTTTTATGTATTCAAAAAGATTGTGTGATAGTGTTTTCCTTGTTTGGGGAAAATTGTTTAAATTGTTTATTAGGGAAGGGTTATTCTTTTATTTATGTTAAAGTGAAATTTTTCTTGTTATTCCAAGTCTAAAGAACTATATTGTTAAACTAATTGTACATATTCAATATTAAGCAATGGGTGAATATAATAGTAGTAAATACTATAGTAGAATAGAGCTTATATGGCTAAAGTTTAAATTGTGAAGTCAGGATATAGAATTACTTTAATATACTTAGTAAATGTGTTAAAGAGGTTATAGGTTGTTCCTGGGGTAGATAACCCAATGGAGGGGATATCCTATGCATAGTATATGAATGGTCAAATGCAAATTGATCTCGGGAAAGTGTGTGAAATAGATGACTCTTTAATAAAGAATTCTTTGGACAAAGTAGTGTAAGTGCCACTGATTACACTGCCAATTCATTGTGATCTAGTTTAACTAGTGTAAATGCCACTAATTACATTATCAGTTCATTATGGTCTAGTTTAGCATACTAGATAGGGTTATTCATACATGTAGGTTGTAGCCATTGTATGTTAGTTCTACCTATGTAGGACACAACACTAAGCTCATGAAGGATATTGTTATGTGGTTACCCTACCAATATATTCTTCAAAGGGAGGGCCATCTTACCATATTTGGTAGATGTGCGGGGGACCACAATACATCCATGGTTGGAAAAAAAGTGCTTGAGTGATATTTCTCCTCATTAGTTGGCGGCTGAGATTTGAGGGGTACTCCCTGGACCATTTGTATCTATTTCCAATGAAGCTCAAAGGAGCTACATATGTTTTCTTATATGCATTTCTATGGAAGGTTTTTAAGGACAAAGTATTATTAGTGTGGGTCAATTACACTTGATCCATGATGAATCGAAGCATAATTTAGCCACTAAACCTCAATCTCAAATAAGATCATTCAAATTGAAAGTCTAAACTAAGCATTTATTGAAACTGAAAACTAAAAAATATGAAAGTAGTTAAATTCCTACTCTAACCCATTTAAAACTTATCCTATTTTGGGATTGGTGTCATGTTGATGTGAAATGATGACCCTTTCCCAATCTTGTGATCAAAAAGCTTGTTTCAATTGATTCTATTGAAGAGAATCAATGAAACTATTGTGATAAATTGATGAAAACATGATTTATATTGAATTGAACATGATGCAAACTAAATTAACATGATTTTTTGCTACAATTGATCTAAATATGCAATTTCTAAGCTAATCTAAGCTAATTCTAAGCTAAAATATTCAAACCCTAATTTATAAACAAGCTAAGATGGATGCATGCAAGCCATTAATGTATGTTTTAAGCAATAATGCAACTAAAAATGAACTAAACTATGCTAAAAGTGAGTAAAGTATGAGTGTGAGTGTGAGTTTGAATGAATTCAACAACATAAGTTTGCAATTGATAGATGGATCCATTTGTCTCCAAATATTGTCCTATTTATAGGAAAGCAAATGAGAAATGAAGGGTTGAGATTGAAAAGATCAATCAACAGTCAAGGATGGAGGAAATAGGAGGCATGGATCATGGATTCTCATCAGTGAGTGAGAATGAAAGATGAGATTTAATCAAGGGGTCACATTTGTTCCAAACAAACACACTTTTAACGTGCACACATAGGTCACAAGCTTAGCTTGTTTAAGAAGACAAGTGAGATGATTGGAGGAGAGAGAATATTCTTTGGAATATTCTCATGGGTGAGGATAAAGATATTTTGTAAATTAAAAGAAAGTTTTAACTGTGCAAAAAAGGAGATAAGGAATATTCCCATTTTGCAGGAAAATTATTTTAATTATTAATTAAACAAGGTTTAATCATGCAATTAGGGGATTAGAAGAATTAAAGGGATATTCATTAAATTAAATGATTTAATGAATGGGGGAAAGGTGAAATGACATTTAATTAAATAAATTAGGACCTTATGTAATTAAATAAGAAGACTTAGGGAATTAAATTAAATATTTTTATTTATTTAATTTAATGAGAGGAAATGTTAGTGTGAAAGGGGGGAATTAAGCTAATTTGATGTGTTAGGTTAATAGATGAAAATGATGCAATTAATTAATTACCTAGGATAATTCAATTAATTTAGTGAAAAGAGAATGTATTTGAGAGGAAATGATGATAGTATACCTGATTTGAGTGTATGATATCATTTAGGACATTTTTCAGTGTCTACATTTTTCCCCTCTTTGAAGTGAGGTACCTATTGCTTTAGTTCAAAGACTGATGCTCTTTGAGTTAAAATTTTTGCTTAAATCAAAAAATAATTTTTTTATGATTTTTTAGATGCCCTAGGGGAACGATAAACCTAATTCCTTGCCACATTGAGAAATTAGCAGAAATTTTGAATTTTGGGTTTATTTCTTGATAAAGGTGGCAAGCTACCCCAGGGGTCCAAAAAGGTTCTGGGATGCAAGAAATTATCCAAAAATGCAAAAAATGATGCAAAATAAGCTCCATTTTGGAAAAATTGGTGAAAATTATCATAAACCCTAGCTTGAAGGTTAAATTAGGGAAAAAAACCCTAATTTTCTAGCATAAATAAGCCAAGAAGGGTCACTTTCAATTCATTTGTGCATTCACACCTTGGAGATTCTTGCTATTTTGATATCTGACCCTCTAACGAAATGGCACGACGAGAGCTCCCTAGAAACATTTTCGATAGAGTTCGAGAGCATCAACAGATTCCAAGCTTAGGACCACCGATATGTAACTCCAAACTTGATTTGAAATTTAACTTTTTGATGCATTTATTGTGCTTTAAAGTTTAAAATTTGGCAGTGTTTCTATATAGCGATGACCATTTGAGAATCGACAATGCTAAAATGAATTATAGCGATGCATATGCATATAGCAACACACTTCCCAATTTAAAATTAGGGTTTCCAATTTTAAATTGCGATGCATGTGTATATAGCGACACACTTCTAGATTTGAAAATTAGAGTTAGGGTTTCCAAAGTTTAAATTACAATGCATATGTCTATAGCAACACAATTATTCCTTTGGGCATCACAATTTGGAATTCAAATATAGCGATGCTATTGTGATTTTTTGAGCTAAAAATTCCAAACTAAGTCAATTTTTTGTGAATTTTGACATTGTACACTTTGTGGGTGTAGGAGGTCATTCAACCAATGATGTCATGCGAGCATAGGCCCATAGTTTTGGAGAGACTGGGTGATTTATTTGAGTTGTGCCAGGAGTACCTAAGAGAGATTGACCTTTGGTATGTTGCATACATGCCCATCATTTAGACTCATCTAGCGATGATGGCTGCATTGTACAAGAGATGGCATAGTGAGACCTCATCATTTCACCTTCCCACTGGCAAGGTGACTGTTACCTTAGATGACATATGGAGGATTCTATGTTTTCCAATACAAGGAAAACAAGTGATTTTCAATGTCAATGCCAGATACGATTCTTGTCACAAAGTGATGGATATGGAGACCATCATTCTTGTGACCTATGAGATTGACCTTGAGTCATATAGAGATCACGTGCCCACATGTCAATTGATAATTGCAACCATCATTTTAGGTTTGGTCTCTCCTAATCGACAGAGTAGATGGTTCAGCTCAGGATGAGGCCTAGCATGGCACAATATGCTCCATGGGAGGAACTTATTTGCATGGGGTCCAGTGATGTTGGCCTCACTATATCATGATATGCATGAATTTGTTTATTGCGATGGAAGGGCTATTGGTACTAGGATGACCTTGCTTCATATTTGGGTTTGGGAGCATATAGTTTTGCTTCAAATGATTGTATAGATGGTTGACGTTGAGCTAGATCATCCCATGGTTTGGAGGTATAGAGGTTCTATTACCGTACGATACACTAGATAGATTGGGCTCCTCTACTGGTGGTGGGTACTGGATGACATGACAGTATTCAGATGGCGACCTTGGCTACAGATGCCAGGTGGTACAATGATGCACCATAGTTATTTTTTGCCAGACAGACCTGGTATATAAAGGGATGAGAGCATATGATCATAGAGTGATACCTGCTACACAAAGTGGCTCGATAGTTCAGCAAGAAGGACATGCCAGATGATGCTTACAGGGCCATTTTTGTGAGGTCAGCTCGAGAGGTTCCCACTTGGGGACCCATTATTCTAGCTCCAGAGGTAGTGGAGGGATTTAGACAGTTGGTGGCTCACCCATGGACCTATGACTAGGGTCAGGCAGTCACATAGATAATGCCAACTTATGATGCTTGGTTTACACCTCCCTGGAGACTGAAAGATCCAATAAGAGCTCCTCTAGGAGGGAGGCCTAGAGGTAGGGGAGTAGGTAGGGGAAAAGGACAAGGTGCCCAAGATTGCCATGATGGATAGATTTTGGGGGCTCCACTAGTTGGTCAATAGCCTCCATAGCAGCCTGTTGGTCAGTAGTAGCTCATACAACAACTCATACAACAACAACTAACACAATAGCCGACAAAACCACCACCACCAGATCCTATAGATGTACAAATCTAGCAGGTGAAGGTTATCACAAGTGAGCGGGATCAGGTCCACCACCATATTTTGGCTATTAATGTTGAGCGGGACTAGGCTAGATAGTAGGTTGTGTCCTTCACAATAGAGAGAGACCATGCGAGATAGTAGGTATAGGCTATGACTGCTGAGAAGGACTAGGAGATTGGTCAACGAAAATAGATAGAGGTGATGACAACAACCACTTAGGGAGGGACCATTTCTATGAGATTGTACAGAGAGGTCATGACTAAGGTGGCATATTATAGGATGCATTACCACTGTGATGTCCCATAGTCACTCTGGCAACTTGATTATTCACGGTGGAGTGATGCACAATCGAGGGTTGAGGATCAACTAGAGAGGCATGTCAGAGAAGTGAGTAGCATTAGGGCTAGCTCAATTTTGTGTAAACACTTTTTTATTTTGTTTCCCCATTCTTTCACATAGATATACATTCATGGGATCCTTTTTGACAGCCTCGTGGATATTGTATTTATGATCGATATACATACATTGATCCAGATATTTACCATGACATTCATTTTTTGAGATATATATGATACAGATATGGATTTGATATGATGTGTTCATCATATTTTATGCTTATGATGTATGGATGTATATGATATGAGATGCTTATATTTTATGATGTATGGATGTAATTTACTTATGCTTATGTGATATACAATGATACATGAGACGTAATGAGATGGATGCAATTTTATATTATTTTTCATTATGTTTTCATGATATGCCATGCGATATGATATGATATGCAAATGATATGGGTGAATTTTTTTCATCTATTTTCTATGCAATTTTATGATGTGATGTATGCAATGTGATGTATACTTATGATATATGATGCAATGATTTAAGATGCTTAGAATAACAAATCTATATTATTCATCAAAACTTAAATGATAATGACAATGCATAATGTATGGTAGGATATGCTATGATGATGCAAGATGTATATATACTAATGATTTTTGGATGCAGGATGGATGCATTGATGATTTTTTTGTTGACTATCATGATACCAGGCTAGCGCAGAGAGAAGACAAAAGAAACAAGAATGATTGACCATTGATTTTGATGATTACTTCAAAAGATCCAACAATTCTATGATCCACCAAGACTTTATTAGAGATGGTGATGATAAATGCAAGATTATGCATGCAAGATGATGATGTGCTCACTTTTCAGGATTGGGATTTTCCATCATTCCTTATTGTTTGATATAACACATAGACAAGATGCATCAAGGTATTGGTAACAAAGACAATGTTGTATCTAGTGTAATGGACTTCGACTCAAGGGAAACAAATAGGATAGTTCTTGTTCACATCTTGACATATGGAAACCTCATTGGAATGTAAGTTAGAAACTTAGAATATATTGGAACAAAGCATACACAATAGTCAACAATGTACCCCAAACACCTTTCCTACACACAACTAAGCAAGTATGTGCCAAGATTATTTTACAATAGTATCCACAAACACAACAAATGAAAGATAATGATCGATGCCCCATTCCTTTCTCTCTAAATTTTTTTAGATAGACATCATCGAGAGGTCTTTGGAATGGGTCAATGAGATAAATCATAAGAAAAGATCAAAGAAAAACAATTAGTGTTATCTATATCTCTTGCCTAGTTTAATTTAGCTAAGGTGATGTCTGATACTAATGTCCATCACAAGAAAGATACATCCTAGGACATGTTGATCAGGGGTTGTTTGATGTTAGGATGATGATGCTAAGATAAGATGTTGATATAAACTTCACTGACACATTTACCTATGATCTAGACTTTAGATTTTGATGATTAGGTTCGCACTTTATGACTCACTATACTTGTTTTTATTTTTTTTTCCAAAGGGTGAAGGTGACGATTGATTTATTATGTGAAGGTTTATTGCGGGTGAAAACAGAATGGGAAGGGTTGGCTTGAATTTTTTGGAATATTTCAATGTTTTTGGTATTTTGGAAATGTTTTGAGGTTGTTTTTGGTCCTTTTGAAAGTTTATGTGAATGCTTTTGTTTTTGATTTATTTGAGGTTTTTTAGGTCTTTTGAATGTTTTCCAATGCTTTTTGATTTTATGAGTTTTCAAATGTTTTTTGAATTTTTTGTTATTTTGAATGTTTTTGTGTTTTCTGATATTTGAATGTTTAGGTTTTTTCAAAGATTTTACAAATATTTATAGATTTTTGAGAGAATATTTGGATGTTTTTGTGTTTTCTATTATTTTGATGTTTTAGGGTTTTCGAGATTTTTCCAACCAAGAACCTAACCTAAAGACCTATCCTTGGGGCCTGGGGGGCTGATCAAAGATAAGCATTGCCTACGTTATACATGCAGAGACCATGTAGTTCGACTGACTCGACTTAGAGATATGAACAATTGAGGAATGTTAGTTTATTATGATAAACTCTTAAAGGACTAACCTAGGGTGTCTTGGGGGCACATCGATGATGTCCTTGCCTACGTTCAAGCTCAAAGATGACGTAGTTCGACAAGGGTATTGTTTTTGGATTTTTTTATGTTTGACCTTTCTAGGGTTTTTGGTATTTTTTGGAAGTTTTGGATTTTGACTTTAAAATTTTCTAAATGTTTTTGGATTTTAGCTGTACACAATTTTGCAAATTTTTTTGGATTTTTGATGAGATTTTATGAATGTTTTTGGTGTTTTCAATGAGATTTTATGATTTTTTAATTTTCTGATAATCATTATGATAGACAAGAACCTAATATGATCCATAATGAATTTCCCCCAATGTGACATGCTAGACTACTTTGATAAAGACATGAAAATTTGACTTTTGGAATATTCCGAGTAGTACTAAAGGGATTGCAATACTTCACAACATCAAGCTATGATAAGGATGCATATAGGAAATGGATATGATAAATGATGCAATGGATGGAGGGTGATGTAAAGAATGGTATGATAAAGAGCGAAAGAATAGATGGATGTGATTTATTTGTGCAAGGCTCCTATTTACCAAGTTTTCACCAAGGTACTTTCCCAAAGTGTGACCGAAGTGGTTTTCACTAGAGGATGATTGTTTTTCTTTACTTTTTCAATCATTTTTCTCTCTTTTTTTTTGTTTGTATTTTCAAATTTACACCCTTCAAGACTAGGCATAAAAAAATTTAAGATGCAAGCTATTAGTTGGTTCCTACAAGGGTTCCCCTTCAGGTGTTGATACTTGGTATGCTCCTGATCCATAGCTTGTTGTGATGATGAAATGACCCAACCAGTAAGGTTCAAACTTCCACTTGTTGTCCTAATCTAGAAGGTTCTTATGACTTTTCTTTAAGATGAGATCCCCTACCTAGAAAGACCAACATTTGATCTTCTTGTTATAGCTCTGTTTTAGTTTTGATATACATGCAACTGATTGAGGGCATTAACACAACACTTGTCCATGAATTCTAACTCGTTCAGTTGAGATAATCTGTATTCTTCAATTGTGATCAAGTTCTATAATGACACTTGCAATGATGGGAGCTCAACCTTAATAGGAAATATGGCTTTAGATCCATATACTAAGGAGAAAGGGATTACACCTATTGGCATGCAGATAATGGTTTGATTAGCCCAAAGAGTAGGATTTAGTTGTAGATGACAGTCGCGACCAGCTTCATTGACCATTTTCTTTGGGATTTTCAACATGGTTTTGTTTGTAGCCTCAACTTGACCATTTCCCTGGGGATAATACAAAGTAAAGAATAAGTGTTGGATGTTGAATCTTTAACAAATCTCCTTCACATCCTGATTCTTAAAAGGGGTTCAATTATCTGAGATGAGAGTTTGTGGAACAACATAACGATAGATTAGGTAGTTCAAGATAAAATTAGTAATTTTCTTTCCCATTATGTAGGTCATAGGAATGGCTTCAACCCACTCATCAAAGTACTCAGTGGATGTTATGATAAACTTGTAGTCATTGGATGAGGTTGGGGTGATATTTCTTATGAGGTCAATCCCCCACTACAAAAAAGGCCAAGGTGTGATCATGAGTTGCAACTCTTGTGTCAGAGCATGAATCAGATCTCCATACTATTGACATTGGAAACATTTCTGCACATACTAATGAGCTTCCTTTTCTATGGTGTTGAGATTATGGATGCACAGTCCTTGAAGCTGTAGTCTTCGATGGAGGACCTTTAAACCAGGAAATATGATCAACCACCTAGAAAGTGTTGCAACAATGGAATGTTGATTAAAGATTCTATTGATATGATGAAAAAGATATTGGATATATTACAAATGAACAAGATTCCTAATTATATAGGCAATAGGTAAACCCTAATATGCATGAGATGTTGCCATGTGTCTTGATCTAACAACATGTGACAACATGTGAACCCTATCTAGATGATCATTAAATGTTGAGATAAGTTCTAGAAGGACAACTCATCTTCTAGAAGGAATCTTATCTCCTACAAATAAGGAAGGGAATATTATCCCATTTATTAAATGATTTATCTAATAATGCAACCTAGGACTTAATGATTAAATGCAAGACCTAAGTTAACTTATGCTAGTGTAATAATTAATTAATTACACTAACATCCCCCCATAAGTGCAACTTAGGGAAGAAAATGCAATGATTATGCAAGATGATGATGGGTCCCAGCTACAAGGCCATGTTATGTACCCATGTACATGAAGATGCAGAAAATCTCCCACAACCGGAGAAAAGGGGAAAAACCATTAGGAACAAAACCCCTCCCCAAAAAGGAGATAAAAAGAAAGAATGTGAGATAGGATTGGAAGGATGGAGGACTCCCAAATACCCCCCAAGTATACCATCCGTCACATGGATACAATAGAGAGAGACTAGATAGCCCCCCCAAAAGATGTGATCACCTGCAAAGAAGGGAAGTGTTTGAAGACAGAACAAGATCCAATGTCGAAAAACAACTTGTCTCCCTTTCAGAAGAAACAAAACCATTTGCAAGTGGAGAGATGCTTCCCATTCTGGATAGGAATTGAAGGAAGGAAGGATGAAGGTGGATGTCTTTGAACTCTGCTCAAATGTCTCCTTGCCTAAAGATGAAGATGCCACAATCAAAGAAGAGAGTGACAAACTAGGACGATTCAAAAAATGATGTTGAATAATATCCAAAGACAAAGATGGAATGAATATGATGGATGTGATGGAGACTATATAGCCCCCCTTGAATGAAGTGTCCTCAAAACCACTAAAATAAGTTTGAAGCAAATCCAATGGTGGATACTGAAGAAACCTCAAATCCTGAAAGGAGTAACAAGGAAGAAGTCTCGGATATGAAATATCTGAAGAGAAACCAAGTGCCTCCAAGATAGTGTCTGAATTCCCAATCAAGGTTGAGAAAAAGAAATGAGGAGACTCAGAACAACTCTCCAAAGTGAAATCTGAATAGAGGAGTGATATCCCCTCAAGAATGTCCTCCAAACCTGTAGAAGTAGCCAAGTCAGTGATACCTGAAACAAAGCCATACTATGAAGCCAAGTCTGAAAAATATAATGTGTCCTGATGGATAGAGATGATGGTGGAAGCATCAATCAATGATTTTGGACAAGGAATCATTGAATGTGAAGGGATACCAACTGTCTCTGATGAAGAAGAAGCATGAAAAGGGACCTTGTCAACCTCTTTAGAAAGATCAAGGCAATCAACCTCCTACACAACAATAGCATCATGGGGTACATGATCTAAAGTAGGACATTCTGAATCATGACCATCGGGGAATGGTGGAGTGTCTGAATCTCTGTAGATCTCCCAAAGCTTAATCCAAAGGATATGAGGACAATCACAATGATCAATAGTACTCAGGACATCACAATCAACTTCCATCGAAATGATCTCCAAAATAGTGTATCTGCTGCAACTCCAAGCAAACTCATGAATACCTTCACTTGGATGAGGAACTATACCAAATAGATGTGGTAATAAATCAAGTGATCAAAGATGGTGGCAGATCCCATCTCGCCATTGGGAATAGTTACCCTTGTGCAACATAATGAAATTTCTCCACAAAAAAAAGACACTGACCTTCAATGGAAAATAAAAGCTTCTAAATATGATGTACAACTGAAGGGATGCTAACCAAATCAAAAAATCTTGTCCCAAGCTTCAGAATAACCAGGGTATTGATCAAATGCACCAAATTAAAAAAAATATCATGCAAGAGTACCTAGAGCTGAAACTGATCAAGGGGCTGAACTGATAGAAAAAAGCTCTGAATCACCTTCTTGATGCTGCTGGAATCACCGAAATCCAATGAACGGTTGCGAAGATACAAGCCTTTATGTCCAAATTAGGGTTTGGACTTCAGTTAGATGTAGAAATTTCTGTGAGAAAAATTTCACAAAACTGATGTCACCACTAGAAAGTAGATAGAAAGACCTTTCCGATGGTATATTGTTTGCAAAAATTTGATTCACTGGGTGAAAGTTATGATAAAATGAAAAAAATGCCTATTTGAGGCACTTGCAGGCTAAATTGGTGCAAAAAATAAGCACCCTCGGACTTAGCTCTAGGTCGCTGATATGACTGCAGTCCAAATGTTGGCAAAAAAAGGGGCACCACCAGCTGGGTGGCGGTGGGGTGGAGAGATGGCAGCGCCGCTAGGCTTGCCTTGTCGGCATTGGCATCGGTCAGCGGTGAACAAAGATGGTTGGCAACAAATTCTGATTGACTTCGATGAAGCAATCACTGGTGGGCAACGGTCGGCAGTTAACGGAGGGTCGGCGGTAGAACTACGCCAGCGATGGTACAAGGTAGACAGCCAATGGGGTCAACCCCTCCAAATGGGCCGACAAACCTGCAAAAGAACCAAATACAGCCGATGGGGGGATTTCACATACCGATGGTGCCATGTGATATGACGGCGAATGATGATGAACGTACCTCCCTGCAAAAACAATGAATAGGCTGATGAAACTGAATATTGTTGCAGACAATAAATTTATATATAGCGGACAATATAAATTTATATTTTTGAATATTGCTTTAATATCAATTCAAAAAATATGAGTATCGACGGTGATGTAGCCCGATGCTGACAATGATATTTATGCAGAATAAAAAAAAATACCAAATGCTGACGACGAATATAATACCAAGTCGCCCGAATTTTTTTAATTCTTCTGCAAACTATAGCAGAAACCTAAAATATTTTTTTTGCCAAAACAAATAATAAAGCCCTGATTTTTTGAAAAACAAAAATGGCCTGCATATAATTTTTTTTTTCCTCAGAGGACAATTGACCGGGATGATTTTTTTTGCTGCAAATTGTACGGATAGTACGATTGATTTTGTAAACCCTAAAAATACCTCTGAAGCTCCCAAGTTGATGTATCTGATTTTGATGAATGGGTAGGCAATCCTAGGGTTTCGAGGCCTTCTGAAGACAATGGCGAGCTCGGATCTGACTCAATCTGCTTCAGAAATTAGCTTGGTCCCCGGGTGGGAACAAGTAGCCTGCAATGGAAACCTTCAAGCCTGCAAAGAATCTCGCATACCAACTTTCTTGATCGAGGGTTGATGTTTCACTAGATAAGCTTTGATACCATGTTGAGATTATGGATGCACAGTCCTTGAAGCTACAGTCTTTGATGGAGGACCTTTGAACCAGGAAAGATGATCAACCACCCAGAAAGTGTTGCAACAATGGAATGCTAATTAAAGATTCTATTGATATGACGAAAAAGATATTGGATATATTACAAATGAACAAGATGCCTGATTATATAGGCAATAGGTAAACCCTAATATGCATGAGATGTTGCCATGTGTCTTGATCTAACAACATGTGAACCCTATCTAGAAGATCATTAAATGTTGAGATAAGTTGTAGAAGGACAACTCATCTTCTAGAAGGAATCTTATCTCCTACAAATAAGGAAGGGAATATTATCCCATTTAATGATTTATCTAATAATGCAACCTAGGACTTAATGATTAAATGCAAGACCTAAGTTAACTTATGCTAGTGTAATAATTAATTAATTACACTAACATATGGTTGGCCAATAGTACCCCATCCTCAACAATTTCTTAGCTAAAGTCATACTACTAGAATGGGACCCACATATGCCATCGTGTACCTCTGTTAAAGTGGTTAAGGCTTCCTCTTGGTTAAGACATCATAGCAATGTCCCCTCGATGCTTCGGTGGTAAAGGGTATCACCTAGGATCATGAATCAAATTTCTTTTAACAAAGTTATTTTTAAGGTTCGAGGTGATATCGGATAAAAGGGTTCCTTTGCTTAGTTAGGTAAAGATGTCATGGTACCGCGAGCATTTGAGACCAACAATGGAACACGTGCATTTTGATTTAGGGATCTCAAAATTTGGTACGAGAAGTTGTTCTACCAATAATTCACATTGGAGGACATTGTTCAACATGTCTAGTAGTGATCTAATTGTTTCCATGACATCTACTGCTCAATTGTTAATGCAAGGAATCTGCTCAAAAGTTATGTCCATAAAAAGGTCCTTGATACTTTCCACCATCTTTTTGTAAGGAGTGAGCTCATCATCCTCTGTTTGATAGTCATTATTGACTGGGTTGATAACCAACTATGAGTCTCCATAGACTTTCATCTCTTGTATCTACCATTGAACTGATATCCTTAGACCTATGATTAGGGTTGCGTACTTAGTAATGTTGTTAGTACAAGGGAAATCCAACTAGTATGACTTTGGGATGCAATCACCTTAAGGAGTGATGAAAAAAACTCCTACTCATGATCCATGTTGGGTGAACAATCCATCAAATTACATCTTCCACTTAGCTGTGAGATTGATAAGGAACACTGATTCATTAGGGAACTTAGATATTAGAAGGTTTTCAACATAGACATGTGCTTCTACTAGTTGTTCTGCAATCACTTTTCCTTTTATTGCTTCATTCTCTACATACTCTATGTCAAACTTTGTTAGAATCAACACCCATTTGGCCATTCATTTTGTGAAAGTTTCTTTAGATAACATGTATTTTAATGGGTCAATCTTTGCAATGACCTTGATTTGGTGTGACAACATGTAGTTTCTAAAATTTTGTGAAGAAAAAATACTACTAAGCATGCTTTCTCAATAGGTGAATAGTTCATTTCATAGCCTGCCAAAGTCCTACTGATGTAGTAGATAGCTCTTTCCTTTCCATTTTCATCATGTTGTGCCATAAGAGCTCCTAGTGCTGCTAGTGTTGTTGAGATATACAAGATCAGTGGTTTATTCGATATTGGTGGCATGAGAACTAGAGGTGTTAGTAGGTAGTCTTTGATTTGTAGAAAAGGTTTATCACACTTCTCATCCCACTTTAGGTTATCCCTTTATGAAGATATGAAAATGGGTGAATCTTATCTGATAGTTGTGCTATGAACCTCCTGATGGACTACAATCTTCCTTGTAACCCTCTCATCTACTTTAGTTTTTTCAGTGGTTCCATTTTGAGGATGGTTTTTACCTTTGTTGGATCAATTTCTATCCCTCTTTGTGAGATGATGAAGCCAAGAATTTTCCCTAATATGAACCCAAAGACACTTTTTGGATTTAGTCGTGCCTTGTATTCTTCCAGCCTATCAAAGATGGGTCCTAAGACTTGCATGTGCTCACTAGTTTTCTTTGATTTTTCCAAAATATCGTCCACATAATACCAACTATTTTGTGGATCATGTCATGGAAGATGAGGTTAATTTACCTTTGATAGGTTTCTCTTGCATTCTTTAGCCCAAATGGAATTACATTTGGGCAATAGGTTCCCATGGACAAGTGAATGCAGTTTTATGTTGATCTTCTTTAGCGATTATGATTTTATTGTAACCTGAAAAACCATCCATGTGTGACAAAATTTCATGCACAGCTATTAAGTCTACAATGAGGTCAATATTAGGAAGAGGAAAATCATCCTTCAGACACACCTTGTTTAAGTCTCTAAAATCAATACATATTTTTATGCCCCCAGTGGGTTTTGAGACTGGTACCATGTTTGAAACCCACTCAGGATAATCTATTGATCAGATGAATCCAATGTCAAGAAGCTTTTGTAAATCTAGTTTGACTGAGAGTGTTATCTGAGGATGCATCTTCCTTAATTTTTTCTTGTCTGGCTTAGCTTTAAGAGAGACTGCTAAGTGATGCACAACCACTTATGGTTCGATCCCTAGTATATTTGTGTATGACCATGCAAAGTTAGCTCTATGCTCCTTTAGGAATGTTGCTAGTTTCTTCTACTTTTCTTCCAACAAGGATTCAGCATAAAAAGTGACCTTTGGTGCTTCTTCGACACCCACATTGATTGGTGTATCCTTTTCTGCTAGTACTGTTGACTTCTCTGGATGCATTTCACTAAGGGGAAGATTGAATCCTTCATCCTTGGGAACCTCAAAGAGGTTTTCACCTGTGGATGCATCCTTTATTTTTACTTTTTTAGGATCAGAAAGTGCCACAATGTGGTTTTCACTTAAGGATCTGCATGTTAGTTGCATTTCATCAATTTTGTGACTTAAAGATTCAATCATCTCCCCATAGTATGCTTTTGTATCTAGCTCTATGTCAAAAATACTTTGTAATATTCCCATGGTAAGTTGTCCTAGAGTCCCATGAATTTTGACATTGCTACATCATTTTCAAATAAATCAAGAATTGGTAGTCCTTGTTGGTCCATGTCAATGAGTTGTGGGTAGACTAGGCATATTTCAGTTGGTTGATTGCTTGGAGCAAAGGATGTAATGGATATCATGAAGAGGGATTTTTTTTTCAAACAAGTGAACAACATCAAGGGGGAATTCATCTAAGGTTGTATCACGTGATGTAGGTAACCAAGAGGAAGCCTTAGTTTGTTTAGTGGAATTACCTTTACCAATAAGTGTGATCTTGCTAGTAGTACAACCTAAGCCAAGATTCTTTAGTCATTTCTTAGGAACGATGGGTTCTTATAAACCATTAGCATTCTATCCTAGATTTGTGTTCTTGTTATATCCCATTCCCTTAATTAACTATAATCCTTTGTTATTATCTTCCATAGGAGCAGGGATAGGTCATTCATTTTGATAGAGGAGCTTAGAGATATTGTCCTCATTGACATCTTGATTCAAATCCCCCCTTTTAGTGAAGGTAGTAGCTGACATCTTTATAGTTTCAGGATCTTTGCTATTAGTTTTAGGTTTCCAATGAGATTGAGGAGAAATAGGTAGCTCTCTTAAAAAAAGGGTGTTCATTAGCCTGTAGCTCCCACAACCATCATCTTGAATCACTTCTTTTATATCAGGTATGTTTTGCACTATGGGTACCTTCATTTTAGAGGTAGATGCAAGGGATGATGGGTCAACAAATGAGGTAGAAGGTGTAGGCCCTTCATCATTTTTAGGTACTTGGGGGATTTTATATAACTTGGCTTAAATATTTTCATGGATAGTAATCTCTCTTCCCTCAAAAGGAAACTTCATACATTGATGATAAGTCAAGGCTACAACTTTTAGAGCATGGATCCAAGGTTGACCACTTGTTGTATATTGTAGGGAAGATCCAGGTCAAGTACTTGGAATGTAGTTTTTGCAATGAGAAGGCCTAATTATATGGGAAGTGCAATGATACCTTGTGATACATGTTCTTGGTCATCATATTCCCTAATGGTGGTACTCTTTTCCTTCTCAATAATATCCTTTGAATAGCCCAAAATTTTGATCAGCTGAAGGGAGTAAATGTTTAATCCAACACCTCCATCTACTAAGACTCTTTTTAACTTGTTCTTATGAATGAAAACCTCAAGATGTAAAGCACAGTTATGAGATGGTTGTGACAGTAGGTATTGCTTTGAAAAGGTGATAAGGTGATTAGTGATATGGCCTACCATAGCTTGAAACTAATTGGTATCAATATCCTTGGGAACAAATGACTTTGATAAGGATTTTTCTAATATTTCCCTATGTGTGGGCGATATCCTCAATAGTTCTAGGATTGATATTAGTGTGGGAGTCTTCTTAAGTTTTTCTAGGAGATTATACTTGCTAGTACTTGTTTTTGGCTGAGTAGGTTGTGCCCTAGATTAGGGTGTGACTCCTTGAATGGTGTCTTTACCATGTCACGTGGTGACTCCACACTCTATACTATGCCCTTTGATGGTGATGATAGTGATGATGCTATCATAGGAAGAAACTACATTGGAATAGGTATGTTGTATGTTTATGTAATCCTTAGCTTTCCCAGTGTTTTTTTCTTTGTTATGATCCACCATAAGGTTCTTATATATCTTAAGATCCTGGTTCCTAGCTAGTACCTCAAAATATATAGTGTTATTCTCTATGAGGTCTTGGATAATGTTTTTGAGCCTCATGGAATTTTTTGTTTTATGTCCTTTGATCTTATGAAAGTCACCAAGGTCATTTTCATTGTACCAAGATGGTTTCTCTTGTGGTCCTTGGTCATTTTCAAAGTTGGGAAGTGTTATTAGATTTGAATCTACCACATTTTTCATGATAGTTTTGATGGGTTCAGATAGTTGTGTGTACTTGCATTTAGTATAGCTATTCTTGTTATGGGTTTGCTGCTACATTTCAATGTTATTGATTTGATTATTCGTAGGGGTGTTGTTTGTTGCATAGTTGGTTGGATGTTAGCAACTTGATTGTTGTTTGGCCTAGGAGCACTTAGGACTAGTTCAACATCTACCACACCATCGTTTGTTACGTTCTTGTTCTTATCCCAAAAATGAGGCTTGTCGTTTGAACTAGTTGATGGGTGGTTGTCTTTGTAAGCTTAATTATTTCCTTATGAGATTAGAGCTCTCTCGATGTTAAGGGCTCTAGGGAAAATCTCATCATAAGATGTGATGCACTACATTTTCAAGTGGAATGATAGATATGGATCTAGATTTTCTATGATGATTCTCACTTGTTGTTCATTGAGAAGAGGCCACTTTATTTTACTAGCTCTTTGTCTCCACCATTGTAAGAAATTAGTGAAAGTTTCTCCTTTTTTTTCTGAGAGTGTACAATTCCTCTAGATTGACATCCATGCCAATATTGAAGGAGAAGTGATCAATAAATTTATCAATAATTTATTGAAAGGTTTTGATACTGGGAGGTAGATGAGAAAACCAATCCATAGCAGGACCTGTTAAGCTTCGAGGAAAGAGGGACATTAAATATGAATCATTGTAAGAAACCTCCATACACATGAAATGGAATTCCTTGATATGGTCTACGAGACTTCCTCTCCCTTTATATTTATCAAATTTTGGGATTTCAAAACTAGGAGGGAACGATACCATTGCAATGTTTAGATCAAATGGATGACATAAGTTTTGTGTATGGGGATTCTTTTCCTTTCCCATGTGAAGGTCTTGTATTTCTTGTGATAGTGCCTTAAATTGTGATGCTAGATCATCTTGTATGTTTGGTGGAGGAACACGTGGTGGGATAATGGATGAGTTATGTGTGGGATTTTGATATGATGATGTGTTATATGGGGTGTATGGTGGGGTAGGATTTTGTGAAGGTGATTGGGGTATTGATGTATATGTTCCTAAAGTGTTTATATTGACTATGTGCGATTGAGGGTTATAATAGGAACCTTGTTGTTGCTATTATTGTTGTTGGGAATACTGTTGAGCTAGTAAGGCTTGTTGTTGAGCTTGTTGTTGTTGTTGCACCACTAGGGCTTATTATTGGGCATGTTGTTGTTGATGTGCTAATAGGGCTACTTGATGTTGTTTTTGTTGTTGTTCTAAGGCTACTTGTTGTTGTTGTTGTTGTTGTTGTGCTAAGGCGACTTGTTACACTGCTAAGGCAGCTTCTTCTTGTTGTTGTGCTACTAGGGTGGCATGCTATTATTTTTGTTGTTGTTGTGGTAAGGCTACTTGTTACACTGCTATGGTGGATTGTTGTTGTTGCTGGTATTGTTGTGCTAAGGCTGCTTGTTGTGCTACTAAGGTGGCTTGCTATTGTTGCTATTGTTGTGCTGCTAGAACTTGCTGATAGGATTTGTGTGCTTGTTGTAAGGCTAAGGCATGTGCTTGCAATGTAGGATCAAGTGGTTGTTGGGACATCAATGGATGATTGTGGGTGTTGATGTTTTTATTGGGTAAAGGATTGGTGATTGATAGGTTCAGAATTCCCTTTCCTTAACATTCCTTGTAAGATAGTGGATTGAGATGGAGGAATGTATGTTTGAGATCCTGTTTGATTTGGAATGGTAAAGGGGACTGTGGAAAAACATGAGGATGGTGTCATTATATTATGCAATAGATATGACACACTAGGACCTGTTGATGGGTGTTTTATGCACTTTCTCAACATAGGTAATGCATAGGGTGCATCACCTCTCTTGAAACGAAATCTCCAACAAGTTTTTGAAAATCACCCCAAGGTCTCTCAGGTATTAGGTCATGACATGCTTGGAATGTATTAGTTGTTATAATGTGATTTTGTTAGTAATCATAGGGCAGCATTACATAAGTTAATTTGGAGGGGAATTGGTTCTTCAAATTGAGTTCTTGAGATATGAAATTAATGTGCAATTGTTGCAAGTTCAAAACAACAGTCTTGAACTCCTATTTCAACTTCAAATTTGGCTTTACAATGTGCAATTAACCTTGTTCAAAGTTACTATTTAAAAGAAAACTTAAAAGGGTAAGGAAGAGAGGGAGTTCTTAGACCTGAAACTATCAATGAATAGTGATAATAGAGGACCCTATTGCAGACAGGCTTCCAAAAAATAAGTTCCAATTAACCATATTACTTCAAAGTCTCATGAAACTATTGCAATCTTCTAAGGACTAAAAATTTTCAACCATTCATTCACAACAAAGCATGAAGAAAAGATATAAGTTTAGTGCAACATTCAATTTATGCCCAAACTAACTTTACGCTATTGTTTATCATCAACAAACAACAAAAAGTATGGACAAGGAAGGTTATCAACTCACAACAAGATTCTTCAATACCAATGAACAACATTAACTGACTTACTAATAACATGCAAAACTCATAAACATTAATGTAAATCTATTCAAATTCAGTAATTAGGAGGAGAAGAATCATGGAACATGAAATTGGAACTCAAGAATCCACCAAATCAATGAACGTCAATTAAAATTCTAGCAGCATAGATCTTTATAACAACTCAACTCTCTCTTGAAAATGAGAGGAGACCCCCTATTTATAGCGTCCAAAAAGAAAAATGAATGGACAAGATTTAATCTCATTGTGTGGCCAAGATTGACTACAAATTAGGGTTTCACCTACCCCCAAATATTTTACAATATCAAATTCATTCTTGTCCTCTAGCCTATTTTGTCTTCTTGCGGCCAACACTATAGCTCTTTTTTCTTTTAGTTGATTTCCCTTTTTACTGTAGCTACACTATGACGAATTCATCATCTATGATTGGATTTCCTTCACTTTTCTTGATGGTGGCATATTCCATGAATTTTTCCATTAAAATTTGAAACTTATCCTTCTCAACGATCTCATATTGGAGGATTTGAAAGTGAAGCTTCTTGGAGAAATTGGCCACTTCCTCTACATGATTTGTATACCTCAGGGAAACCTTCACTATTTGTTCTGATAGAACAAATTCCCTAGTGGAAAAATCCATGAAGAGTGGAGAAAAGTAATCAATTTCACCCTCTTCCACCTTTTTATGGACGTATTCTTTAATCTTCTTCGCATCCAACTCTTTAGGAGATACGTCCTAATCAGTCATCAACTTGATATAATCTTCAATGTCTGCCCAGTGCTCTTTTGCTCATTCGAGATTAGGCTCAATCTTGTGCAACACTATTTCCAATACCTCACTCTAGTGGTCAAGGGCCACTTTCCATGTCTCAACTAACTAGTGATCATCTTTGACGATTCCAAACTCCTTTTCCCAGGCTTTCTAAGGTATTTTGAGGATAGCCTCAACCTTCAAGTTGGTGATTTTGTAGAATTCTGAGTAGCGGAGACATGATTTCTCCATATCCTCCAATTTTTGATGCAAGAGCTTGAATTTTTCAGTCATTCTAATGGCATGCACCCTAGGCCCATATCACCATTTTAGATTGCTTGTTGGAGCCATTCTTTAGTTTCCTTTGTCCAATTCTTCCTTCTTTCCAACTTGTCAATATGCTCTTTGGACTGTAGCTAAGGTGGTGTTGATGACATGGTAGGAAGCTCTTTAGCCGACGACCATTGTTGAATGTAGGCTATTAGATTCACCATCTATGATTTTAGCTCCTCCTTGGAGGTCTTATCTTTATGTATTTGATGCATAATGGAGGAAACAAATCCTGGAATATGGTCGATCTTCTGCGCCCTCGTGGTTGTCCCTAGATCAATGGTGGAGATGTTATAGCTAGCCCCTTTTTCTCCCACCATCGGTGTAGCTATCTACACAGTTCTTGATCCTGACACGTCCACTGTCAGATGGGATCTAACCTTTGGTTTCTTCTCCTTCTTCATGCTTATTTGTGCTCAAGCCAAAATGGCTTTGAGTCTTGTCTTTGGATCCATCGAGGTCGGGGTTTTCTTCTCTAACTGCTTCTCAATCCATTCAAGCATCTAAGACCCTTCCTTTGGTGACTTGTGATCACCCTCCCCTTCTTGGGTATACCGGATTTCTATTTCCTTAGTATCGGGAGCCTCTTGTTTTGTGTTTGCTTCTTCTTCTTCATTTGAATCTTGGATGAATACTATTTCTTTTTATGGGGATTTGGTGATCATGTTATTTGGGGCTATCTTCCCCTTCAAATGCCTTTTCTTTTTCTTCTTTTCATTGCCCATGTTCTTCAAGATGTTCCACTACTAGGCTCTTTCTTGTTTTAGCCTCTTCTTTAGGTTTATCCTCTTCTTTCTTTCCTTTTTCCTTTTCTTCTTCTTCATGTAGAGGAGGAATTTCTTCATCATGTTTGGGGCTATCCTCTTCTTCCCTAGTTGGAGGCTCAATGTTTACCTCCATTTCATCATCTGATTCCTTCTCTTCTTCTTTGGGATTCCTTTCAACTTCTTCTCTGGCATCTCTGTGTTGCTTGGAAAATTCCTCCTCAAGCTCTTGGTTAGAAGTTTCAGCGATATACTTGGTGCCAACATCTTCTTCAATGTCTTCTTCGGTGGATCCTATTTCTTCTTCCTCATGCACCACTTCATCAATTTTTAGGTGTTGATGCTCTGGGTGTTCAAGATATTCATCAACTTCTTCCTCCATTTCCCTTGTGGCTTCCATTTTTTCCTTTCCAGCTCCTCTGAAATCCCCATTGTTGTCTAAATTTTTGGTGGCTCAAGAAGAGGAGGCACTGGGAGACCAACAAAAACTTGTACTAGGACAACTTGCACAATTGGATTCATTAAAACCACATAAATATCCATTGGGATATTTTTCATATGTCGATAAAGAGCCTCTAGGAGCGAGATGGTAGGAATTGTGGTCATTGCGGTAGCCAGTGTAAGAGTTGTTGTCAGAGACATAGAGGAAGAAGAAAGTGGGGAAGTAGTGGCAGAGGAAGAGTCCATCACCAATACCTATGTAGTAGGTGGGGTGGAAGCAAGGTGGACTGATATGTCCACCGCAAGCAGAGAAGAAATGGTCATTGCTTGGGAGGCAAGCAGAGAAGTGACCACGATGGTAGTAATAGTGGAAATGAGGGTAGAGGTGGCAAGTGGTGACTTTGTCTACTCAATTTATCCTTTCTCTTGCTTGTGAAACGAGTCCTCTTCAATGGTGGGAATCTCTGCGAATCCACCCTTCTTCTTTTTCTTGGAAGGCTCACCTTCATTTTCTTTCCTTGAATATACTTTGTGTTTAGGTTGGTGTTCAACCACCTCTTTTCTCTTCTTCGACTAGGTAGTTGGAGGAGATGATGAAGTTTCTCTGGATGGGATAGCAATAGTTGCACCACCAATCTCACTCTTGGTTTCATCTTCAAGCTCACCATATGTTAGAGTGGCTCCTTGTAGTTTTAATTGAGAAATCTTCTCATCAGTCCATTGTTTTGTTCTTGCCTCTATAGGCTTCATCAAAAGATTGAGGTCACTGACCTCTTCCTCATCCCAATCAATCAAGGGTAGCAATAGATTAGCAACTACATTGTATCAAGGATCAACCATTGTGTTTTCATCCTCCACAATTTGGTCTGGCATTGGAAACAAATTGACTGTTTTGATAAAATAAGTTGTCATGGACATGTAGTTCCTCATTCATACTTCTTTGCAATCTCTGTAGTTCACCCAAAAATCCTCAACATTATGCACATGGGCGTATTCTAACCCAACCATCTTCTTGAGCTTTCCATATGGATCCATTCATGGCCAGGTAGTGTGAAGTTCTAGGTTGTATTCAACAAGCTCTTTCTCTGAATAATCCGTGTATGCGCCTAAAAATGGTCACATTATAATAAATCTGGTAATTAATTAAATACAAGTTATTTAGTTAAATCTCTAATTCAATCTACATATAAATAAATTTAATTATTTATTTATATTGTCCATTTTCTAATTCTTCTACCTTAATTAAATAAATAACTTTATTTAATTATTACCATCTCCATATTCCTCTTAATTAAATTAAATAAATTTTATAATTTATTTATATTAATTATCATTTTATTATAAATTTGAATATTTGAATTCAAATAATGGAATATTCCTCCAAACACTATCTTCATCTCATAGTTAAATTAAATATTATAAATATTTAATTTAATACCATTTCTCACTTCACAAATAAATTAAATATTTTTAAATATTTAATTACCTTCTAAAATCATCTCTCACACATAATTAAATATTACTTATTTAATTATGAAATTAATTTCAACTCATTCTTCAAATGGCAACCTTCCTTCAATTCTGAATGAGAAAAATTGAAGAAGAGGAAACCTTCTATCTCTCTCTCAACTCTCAAAAAAATCTCTTACTATTCATCTTACCAAACTGAATCTCAACCGTTGATCTTTTCCAACTAAGCTTTTGTCTTCGAAAACTCTATAAATCTAACCTTTCACAGGCCATTTGGATCAAATCTTCATCTAGTATCTTCACTCTGTCAAAATAATTCTTCAATACATCTCTATCATTCTTCATTGTCAAGTTGTTATGCTGCAGGAATGAGCATCCAACATTCATTCAACAATTAACCTTCAAAATCTTGCATCCTTGTGCAGGTGGAGAAGAGCCATGGAGATCAATCAACACTAGTTTGAAAATCGGTTTGCACATTCTTTGTTTATTATTTTTATTTTCATTCTAGTTTGTACTTCATGGTGCTTGATAGGATTTAATTTGTTTATTGTCTTCAATGCATTTAAACCTATTGCTTTTTATCCTATCTACAATCCGTACACTGGGATGTGGGAAGTGAATCCATTACTTGGACAAAGAAGAGGGGATATGGAATCCCCACCCTATGCTTATCACTTAGGAGAGTGTGAGCACACTGCAATTTCCTAGAGAGCTCTAGAAGTACCATCCGGTCATTTAGGTACCGAGGCAATTTATAGGGTCTCTCTCAAATCCCTCAGCTTAGATGTAGGTAAACTTGGGAAACTAGATAAATAGGAATCCAAACCAGTGGATGAACGTGTTAGCACTATGTGAGACCCTTCTTTCAAAATCACCTCCAAGCAATCTATTGATATGGTCAATGAAGGAATCATTGAATCTGCAGTAGTCCTTTTTAAAGTTCTTGTATTGGAGTTGTAGGTACTTATCATATACCTTCAATTCTCTTCCCAGAGTCTAGATTGGATCCGTAAACAAGCCTTTGTATTGCACACAGTTAGCAAGAAAATAGACCAGGTATGATGTTATGTAGAACTATGAGGTTCCCTTAAGAACCACAAACTGTTCATATAAGCAATGGCTAATCATTCCTGCCCAGTAGAATTTAGTTTCCCCTCAAAGAATTTATTCCATAAAATACATCCACTAGAAGAAAGTTGATGTCAGAATGCCCATAACTCTGCTCAATAAAGTTACCAATTCATGGTAATCTACATAGAAATCACTTATGAAGAGTTCTTGGGGCACTTTATTTGCACTGCCCCTCTTCTCCTTTAGCTAGTTTGATTAATGAGTTCCTTGCACTTGAGGGGGTCAACATTCCACATGGTCTTGGCACATTCCTTAGTCATCACTTCCATTTCTTTAAAGGTAGGAATGTGGAAGGTTTCCCTATTGATTTGGCAGATAGATCAACCAATATGTTGCCATCCTTGTCTAAAATTCTTCTTGTGTTCTCTTGATATGCCTCTCTGTAGGCCATCACAAGCTCAAGAGTGATAAGAGCAAGCGGGAAACCTACAACCTTGGCCAACCCACTCTTTCTGATATTTCTAGCATTCTCTATGGTCAGGTTGATAATGACCCCCCGTCTGAATTCATTGATGTCAATATGTCCCAAATTAGTATGTGATATCTCCTTCCAATTTGTGGTGACCTTTGAATTGAGGGGTTCCCCCTGGAACTTGTAATTCATTTGATTCTTATCTTCCTTCCCTCTTGGTGCCTTAGCAGTTTTCTTTCCTTTTTCCTTCTGTGGATGCCTCCAAAGGTCTAGCAGTTGGTTCCACATATCCTACAAGTGAAGGAGCAACAAGCATATTCAAGTGTAAAATAGGAAGAATGTTAGCCAAAATCATGTAAAATGATGTCAAATTAGATAATTCATCATTTAAGGGTCCTAACATCTCTTTCAGATTAGAATTGGCCTTTTATTTGAGGGAGTTATAAAAATGTGGGCCTAGGGGTGCAAACTTCCATAGGATGGCAACTATTTTATATGCAACTATGAACAGATGTCAATTAGGGCACGACGACCCACATGGTTCCACCCACGTCAAGATTTGACCACAAGATGGGGTCCAGTAAGAAGGTTAAGTCATTTTAGCACGTGGATCTGATCTATCTTTGAGTTCTAGAAGTGTTGAGATGATCATTCTAGCTCGTGGGCCCAAGGTATGTGGAGGCAGAAGGTGGCTTAGCCATTTGAGGCTCCACCATTAAAAATGGCACTAGCAAGGCAACACCCTGCAAGCAGCATTCTGCCATGCGAGATTTGTGGCTTGAATGGGTGATATCAGGGTTCACTTGAAGTTCAAGCCATTGTGGGTCAAAAGGTGAGGGGAGGCATTGGATGTTAGCCATCTGGAATGGCAGAGGCGAGATGAAGGTCTGCTAAGGGAGGCTCGCACCATTGGGTCCATAGGAGGTTGAATCATTAGTCATTTGTTGGTAGTGGTTGGGAGGAATTAGTGAAGCTCGGTCCCACATAGCAGGCTGATCAAGGTCCTTGGTCATTTTGAAGCAACGAGAGTGGGACAAAATCCCAAAAATGGGCTCCCACATGGGGTGTCCCACTTAGTGCTTGACACTTAATCATTTTTGCATTTAGGCTCACATGGAGGTGGCAACTATCAGCTCCATGAGCCAGAGAGACGGTCACCCAAGGTTGGTTTAAATGGCAGACAGGTTATGGTGCCCTACAAATAGAAGTTGGCAGGGTGAGGCCTACGAAAGAACCAACACAATTATTTTGGCATAGGGAATTAGACAACATCATTAAGATCAAGACCCGCTCATCAGAATGACCTTAGGGTTTTTCCATTTGGAAGGGTCATTAATGCGGTGGGGAAAGGGGAGCAAAAATCTGCAAAGCATGGTTCCCAAGAAACTTAATTGCTTTTGCTCTGAGCTTGGATGAAGGCCATGAAGGTGGGGTCCAATAGGTGGACAGATGGGTTGCGAAGGTCATTTGGAACGGCGAACCTAGGATGGAAACCCATGGAAAAAATACTGAAATAAGCACATACTTAGACATTTCGGCGTGATTGAGTTTGATTAGAAACCATGAGGGTGGGGCCCACCTTACAAAAGGGTTGAGTAAGTTATTCATTCGACATGATGGTGGTCAAAGTGCAATCTATGAGGGGCTGCCAGTGCTTGTGGACTCGAGAAGAGCGTCGGCTGATTTTGAAACTTGGAATTCTAAGGGGAAAACATCGGCGATAGGTGCATTGTGGGTCCGCAGGGTATGATGGCCCTAGTTGAAGAACGACCGCAAGGATTCCAAGTTTCAAATGAGCCTCATGAGCGATTTTTGATGGATTTCAAAATTCTAAGATATGGGTTTTGATCGCCCAGGGGTGCTCCAACTAGATTTCAAGTTTTCCTTCTTCAGATTTTAACCAATTTTAAGGAAATTAAAGAAAAGTTGAATTTTGAATGGTGACGGAAGACCAACTTGGAAAACCTAATGAAATCAGTGAAGATTCTGCAACAAAGACCTCAAATCAGCGAAGGAGATTAGTGAACACGAAGGTGACTAAGGCGAGAAGCTCTAACAAACTCCTAAAATTCATGATGGTGAAAATGATAGCTTGAATGGGCTATTTATAGAATTTTCAACATTTAATGCATGTCATTATTGTGGGCACAACAACGTACGCAGGGTAGACAGCTCCCCAGAATTGGCCATCAAGAAGGTTGGCAATTAGAAATGACGAAGGAGGATGTGGGTCTTGAGGGGTGGGAGGACATATAGAGATAGCCGTTTGTAATGGGAAAAATAGAATGGTGCTCGGCTAAGAGCGACCCGCGGGGGCAGACCAACAGTGCCCAAAGGACAACAATTTTAAAGTTTGAAGGAAAATTGCTAGGGGACTTCCGCAAAGGCCAAACACTTTGAAAATTTGAGGGTAGAAAAACTTGGTCAACTCAAGATTATTCTTCTAATAATCCTTGACCACTTAGGACTCAAAAACAAAGGGCACAAAAAATGAGGTAGTGACAAAGTAACCCTACAAAGTGAAAAGAGAGAGGGTCCCCAATCCGAACAGGGCATGTGTGCTATAGGCACAACAAATGGCAACACCACTGGGAACACTCCTAAGCATTCTAAGGATAAATGCTCATTTAGAACCCAAAATCTCTAGTTTCATAGACTAGGGGCCGGTTTCCAAAAGTGAACTAAGGGGTGCAAAGGAGAATGAGATCCTTAATTGAATCAAATCATGATATGTCTCAAAAGTGTGTGCGTATAGTGAATTCATTCCATTTCCTTAGATACTATGACCAATAGCTACTAATCAGGCTAAGCAAGCTACATGAATTATCTAACTTGTAAAGTAACTTGGACATTGCCCCGCTACTAGTCAAGCATCCATAGCCCCAATAGAGTTGTCGCTGTGATCCCATGAACATTTCTCTACTATCAGCCGAGCATCCATAGCCCCAGTAGAGTTGTCTACTCACCCACAAAGTTGCCTAATTTTGATATTTTCCATTTCTTCTTTTCCTTCTTTATTGTTTTACATTCAATATTGTTTTTTTTGCTCAACTGTGTAAGCATTGAAGCTCATCATGGGTTTGGAATCACAGTGGTCACTAGAGTAGAATTAATATTTTTTACTTTCCTCACCTTCATAATAGCCATTTTATAGTTCCTCAAAAACAATTAGTATGCATTTTGTACAAGATCCAAGATGAGTGTGAAAGGATTCAATGAAGGGTCAGGTTTTAGGTCAATCTTGAGTTAAAATAAGGAAACTTCCCCACAACAACAACTGAAGACCAATGGTCGAGAGTGAATTTTTATTCAAAGAACACAAAGATCAGATAGTAAAGTGAACCATTCATCAAACGAGCATGGCCACTGCATCAGAGATGAAGAGACACCCTCAACAAAACAAAATAGTCGAGAGACAAGCAAGACCGGAAGCGATGTGAAACAACAAAGAAAGGAAACCAAAAGCAACCTACACTAACCTATATACAGGTATTTACAAAGATCAAGCTCAAAAGAGCTCAGGAAAGAAAATAATGCTTGAGGTGTTTCCCGCTGACAGGAAACATGACATCTTCACTAGTTAATGTCTTGAGGTGGAAAACATTATCACCAAGGATTTCAGCAATTTGAAAGGGACCAAACCAAATCTTTTCGAATTTTTCATGTCCCCCTTTCTTCTCATGGGCCTCGTCCTAACATAGGACTAGATCAGTGATTCTAAAGGCCTTGACTTTGGCTCATCAATCGAACCATATTTTAACAATGCCCTGATGTTTGGAAAACATTTTAATGGCTCAGTCACACACTTCTTCTAGGTGGAGTAACTTAGCCAAATGGGCTTCCCGTCGATCCCCTTCTTCATAAAAAGTATTGATGAATTGGAGGGTTGGGATCTTGAGGTGTACAGGGAATACATTCTCTAAGCCATAAACAAGGTGAAATGCGGAATCACCCAAGGATTCCTTGTGGTGTGTGTGATTTTCCCAAAGGGAAAAACAAAGATGTGTGTACTAGTCCTTGGGATTCCTATCGAGTAGTTTTCTTATCATAGTGATTAAGTTCTTGTTTGTAGATTCCACTAGGTCATTCCCCTGAGGATAGTAATAGGATGAAAACTTAAGGTAAATCCCATAGTCAAAGGCCCAACTAGCGAATTTAAGTGAAGAGAAGGCAGGGCCATTATCACAAACTAGGGTGTATTGGCAAATGAAGTGATTTAAAATGATACTTTCAAGGAAATTGATAGCTACCTATGTGGTGCATTGCCTACATGTAATAGATTCTATTCATATAGTACAATAATCAGAGGCAGTTAGAATATACCTATGACCCATAGAAGATGGTCGGCTTATTAGACCAATGAAGTCAAGAGCCCATTGTAAAAACAACCTTACCTCTAGGACTAGCTGTAGCAGGACATCAACATCCCTTTCTCTAGTTGCTACAGTCTGGAGGACGTGGCATGTACAAACATGACTATGTGCATATTTGAAAACTATTGGCCAGTATTAGCCTACTCATAGAATTTGATGTGTGGTTGAAAGGCCAGATCCATGACCTGTGCCAAACTTATAATGAAATTCTTTCAACACCCATGTTGCTTCTTCATTACCAAGGCACCTCAGGTAAATGTTGTCATGATTCTTCTTATAAAGTATAGATCCTCAAAGCATGTAGCTACTTCTTTTCAGTTTAAGAGCACGCTTTTGGAGCCCTTGTAAATGATATGGGAATTTATTATTTAGCTACCAAGAGAGATGTATTCGAGTTGGTACTATTGAACCATAAATTCGGGTCCTACTTCGGCCACTGTATCAACTATTGTTTAGGTGAGGGCTTGTCCTGTCACTAGTTTCATCAGCTGAATTTCCATATCATATTCCTATAGTAGGGTAACCCACTTTTCTCTTCTTTCTCCTAACTCACTTTGCATCAACAACGTTTTCACTACTGGGTCAGGAACAATGGAAAATACCTTGTTTCGTAGAATGTAGTGCCTGAATTTCTTAACTCCCCTGATGAGGGCATACAATTTTTTTTCTATGTTGTCATATCTCAGCTCAACATCCTTTAAGGGAGCACTCATGAAGGCAATTAGGTGCTCACTCCCTTCATCATCTTTCTGAGTCAAAATGTTGGCACACAAGTGATCTGAAGCAAATGAGTATATGTAGAATGGCTTCAGATATTCAAGATTGAATAGCACGGGTGCTTCAAAAATATCTTTCTTAATTTCCTCAAATGCTTGCTTTTCTTCTAAGGTCCACTCAACTTTGGCATCTTGCTTGAACATGATATTGAGCGGCTTAACAATTTTTGCAAAGCCTATAATAATTTTTTTGATGAATTATCTTTTTGAAGAAAGACTTCAACTCTTTCTTGCTACCTAGCAGTTGAATCTTCAAGAGGGACTGAATACACTCGAGGTCTATAGAGATTTCTCTTTCTAAAATGATGTTCCTGAGCATCTTTCCTTTTATGACTCTGAAGATGCATTTCTTTAGATTAAGCAAAATTTGAATTCTCTGCATTTCTAAAAAACCTTACACAAATCAGAAAAATGGTCACCTCAGCTCTTTGAAAAAATAGTAAGGTCATCCATGTAGATGATAATGCATTTTCCAATCAGATATTTTAATACTATGTCCATGGTGAGTTGGAAGGTGGCACCGACATTGATAACTCTGAACAGTATTCTTTTGTACGCAAAGGTTCCCCACTTGGTGGTGAATGTTGTCTTATCACGATCTATATTGCATCATTACTTGATTGTACCCAGAGTACCCATCCAAGAAGGACATCATTTGCAAACCATTGATGATCTACAACACCTCATCCAATGAAGGTACCAGGTAGTTGTCTTTCTCTGATGCCCTGTTCAAGTTGTAGAAGTCTACACACAACTTGATTTCTCCATTCTTCTTCCTAACCAGGACCAAATTGGCCACCCATGTGGAGTGCCCAAATGGATATATGATCCAGGCTGAAATTAGCTTATGCACCTCCTTGTAAATGATGGGTTCCAATAAGGAATTAATGGGATGCTGCCTTTTCTAGAATGGGCACACATCTAGCTTAAGAGGGATGGTGTGTGTAATAATGATGTCATAAGTTTTCAAATCTTCATAACTCCATGCAACTACATTAGGATATTTCTGCAAAGCATCAATGATCCCTTCCTTTTCTTCTGGTGTATATACTTTTCCAATGAACACATTCTTGACTTCCTCAGCTGTCCCAAGGTTATGAGTATCAAACTAATTGTTAATGGAGACTTTCTTTGTCTGCTGGTCCTAATCTTAGATCTGATCCAAGTCAAATATGCATTCAAGCTGGACCATGCCTCTTGGAATAGTATTATTCTTGAGATTGATGACCCCTTCTATATCTAATTCAAATTCCTTAGGCTCAACCTCATCAATTATTTGGGTTGCAAACACATCAGAACCAATGATAAAATCCAAGATGTGCTTATTATCATTGAGCACCTAAAAGTGAGTAAAATTATCAGGCACAGACGAGTTGGAGGTAAGCTCGACAGTGAATTTGTTTAATCTAGATAGTGATAGGGGCTAGAGGGTATTGGTTGCTTGAACCAAGGCATTGATGATCTAATTTTTGGATCTAGGGATCAGCTGAATATTGAAGGCATCTAAGCTTTCTAAAAGATCCCAAACTCTGTTTCTATAGTTGGCTAGTCTTCTATCATGACAAGAATATAATTTTCTTACTTGTTTTACTACCAATTCTAAATCACTGAAGACTTACAACAACTTAACCTTTTCCCTTGAGGCCATGAAGAGACCATGGACTAATGCTTTGTACTCTGCTACATTATTTGTGTAATAGAATTAAATCCTATGAGCAACAAAGTAGGTCTTACCCATAGGGCTGATAAGTTCAAACCTGGATCCCGCTCCTTGCTTGGATTTGGATCCATCGAAGCGCAAATTCTAAAACTTGGAGGGTTCCTTGACTTCCAAGCCAATCAAGCATGCATTTTCTCTTGGCTACACATTTTCATATGCAACTTTTGGTGTAGGCACTGGCTTAGTATGGTTGATAGTAGGTTTTCTTGTCGAAAACTCCTTTTGAGATGTGACTCATCCCTTAATATTTTCCATTGTCTGAAACAAGCAACACCCAAATTTTGAGTGGGAAGCATTATGCATTTTGCACCAACTAGGCAACAAGAGTTCTTGAAAATCCATTCTTGCCCCCAAACTGAGCTGGTCTTGTATACACTTTTCTATGAAGTCCTGGAATCCATCTAGTAGTCCCAAATTATCATTGCTATAAGGTTCATCATCATTTGATTCTACTAGCATTTCAATGCTCTGGCGTGTATAGGGTAAGTTAGCCGAAGGACTGTATTGTACTAGAAAGACTTCTTCAGTCATCTCTTCTCCTTGATACTCCAACTCTTCCTGATACGCTAGGGGGGAGTAGTTTCCCAACACGATCTCAAAAAATAGCACCTCATTTGTGTTATTATATTCAGTGATCAATAATTTCATATGAGGCTCCTAATCTATGTAGATCTGATTGGGGAGCCCTTTCTAGGGCCGCCACATGTGGAAGTGATTCATTTCAGCATATCCATTCAACATCCTAGTGAAGTATCATCCTAGTATGTTCCCATAGGTTCCTGGGATTTCTACAACTTGAATATCAATGACCTGTTGCACCCTTGGGTCTGCAACGACCTACATCAAAATTTAGTTGATTTCCCCCACTTTATTGACCTTTTTTTTGTCCAGGTGGGTTACTTTCCTTTTGGAAGGAGTGGGGACTATGCCTAATGCATTGCAAAAAACCAGGGGAATGACATTGGTTGATGCTCCTGAGTCAAGCAGGTAGTTGTGTAAGTTCTTTCCAAATATCCTAATGGTGGAAAGGAAGGGAAGCATTTCCAACTTTCCTTGGAATAGGCCCATAGGTGTATCCACCTGGGCCACTTGAGCTTTGTTCTTGTCACCAGCCTTATCCTTAACCTGTACTAAATTTTTCTCTTTAGGATTCTATTTGTTACTTTGATCAGATTCATTTACTGATTGTTTACTCGCTTGTTAGTTTGGAGGTGGATCAATCCTCTTCTCATAAATTTGTTAAATTACAAGCTATCTTGGAGGGTCTTAGAATGAGACAATTTTAGCAAGTATATCTTGGGTAGTCTTTGAGGGAGGGATTACATTAATCATTCAAAAAAAGGCATTTCTAATTGTAGGAACTTTGAGTAATTTGAAGGCGAACAAGCTAATTTTAACTTTCTTAAACTCTTCAGTGAAATCTCGACTTGGAAGATCTTCATAGTTGTGAGGAATTTGAGGCAGTCCAACTTGGAGTGCCTATTTGTTTTTGGATCCGACACCTTCTGGACAAAGCTGCCTTAACGAGATACACACCACTATTTGTCTTTTTTGCATGAGCAGGCTGATCTAAAGGACTGGGAACACCTTCATTGTTTGGCCTTGTATTCCATGTCCTACTTTGTCTTTGGGATGGCCTCCTTTTGAAATTCTAATTATAGTTTTGTCATCTTTCATAGTTCTATCTTGATGAAGTGCCTATTTTCCCTATTTTCCCTATTGAGATTGGATTGAATGTTACACTGGGAAGCTTGTAGCTGATTATTCTGATTCATTAGATGTGTCATCTTTGTGGAAATCTTCTTGATCATTTATGATAGCTCGTCAAGAGTATCCTTCTCTATGTTATTCGGTTGTGAGGTTTTATTTTGAAGAAAGATGAGCTACACCGCGGGTTGGTTTTGTTGTGTTGGTGGAAATTTTGGCATTTGCAAATATGAGGGTATTTGAGGCTACTGAGAATAAATTCGTTGCTACTGTTGTGGCTACAAATAATGAGGCATGGGAGATGCTTGATTCATTGGATTTCCTATATGTGGCACTATGGGAAACTACAAAACATGATTCATTAGAGGCATTTGATGTTGTAGAGCTTGAGTGAGCCCTTGAACCTACATTGGGTGAGCTACCGACCCCAAAGATAGTAGTGGACCAGAGATGTTATGTCCCAAGTTGGTGTTGGCTATGATCGCTTCTGAGTAAGCATCCACCAACCTGGTGGGTGGTCGGTGCATCCTTTTCACCAACGCTGCAATGAGGTTGTCTAATGCTGCATAATAGACTGGTAGGGCAGCAACATAATTGAGTACATATGGACGTTGTAAATTCATATAGGAGCAATGGAATCAATCATTGAAAGAGTTGATCTACTCATTAACCTCTCTATAGATAGACATGAATTGGTGGTACAGCTCCGAAGGGCTAATTGGAATCTTGTATTTCTACAAGAAGGTGCTCATCAATAGGTCCTATATGAATTAATGGACCCCGCTAGAAAGTTAATGTACCAATAGAAGGCCTCTTCTCCCAAGGAATAAGGAAAATTTTAGCATGCCACATCCTCATGATCAATTTGCATATCTTTGATCATTTTTTGGAATATCTTGATGTGTTCTTCAATTATCCTTTGCAGATCCCAAGGATTGAACTTTGTGCAAAATCTCTTTGGGTTCTTGGGCATGTCATGGTAATCATTGAAGTGCAATGGAGAAGGGTTTCGTCCTATCCAAGCCATGAGGGGAGGTAGAGGTGGTTCTTGCTGCGGTGGAATAGTAACTTGGGATTGCACAAGGGTAGTGATAGTTGGGACTGTGCCTTGGACTTAGAGGGTAGGGGTAGGAGCTACACCCTAGCTATGGGAAGGATGAGGTTGGAAGGTAGTTTGAGATGGTTGAATGGACAAGGTAGAAGTGGAGGAAGTAGGAGTGTGGGGAAAATGAGTGGAAGAAGGAGGAGATGATAAAAGTGAAGTAGATGGAATGGATGAGGAGGAAGGAACTATGTCCCCTCCTTTAGTCTTCCTAGCCCTTGTAGGGTGTTGTAACTCTTGGAACTACCCTTTGTTTGGAGTTGTTGAAAATCACCCCAAGGTCTCTCGGGTGTCAGGTCATGGCATGCTTGGAATATCTTAGTTGTAACAATGTGATTTTTTTGGTAATCATAGGGCAGCCTTATGTAAGTTAAGTTGGAGGGGAATTGGTTCTTCAAATGGAGTTCTTGAGGTATGAAATTAATGTGCAATTGTTGCAGGTTCAAAACAACAATCTTGAACTCCTATTTCAACTTCAGATTTGGCTTTACAATGTGCAATGAACCTTGTTCAAAGTCACTATTTAAAATAAAATTCAAAAGGGTAGGGAAAAGAGGAGTTCCTATACTTGAAACTATCAATGAACAGTGATAATGGAGGACCCTACTATGGACAACCTTCCCAAAAATAAGTTCCACTTAACCAGATTACTTCACAGTCTCATGAAACTAGTGCAATCTTCTAAGGATTGTAGATTTTCAACCATTCATTCACCATAAAGCATGAACAAAAGATAGAAGTTTAGTGTAGCATTCAATTTATGCCCAAACTAACTTTACACTATTGTTTATCATCAACAAACAACAAAAATTATGGACAAGGAAGGTTATCAACTCACAATGGGATTATTCAATACCAATGAACAACATTAACTAACTTGTACTAATAACATGCAAAAATCATAAATAGCAATGCAAATCTATTCAAATTCACTAAATAGGAGGAGAATAATCATGTAACATGAAATTGGAACTCAAGAATCAACCAAATCAATGAACTTATATTAAAATTCCAGTAGCATGTATTTACAACAACTCAACTCTCTCTTGAAAATGAGAGGAGATCCCCTATTTATAGTGTCCAAAAAGAAAAATGAGTGGCCAAGATTTAATCTCATTGTGTGGCCAAGATTCACTGCAAATTAGGGTTTCACCTACCCCCAAATATTTTACAATATAAAATTCATTCTTTTCCCCTAGCCTATTTTATCTTCTTGTAGCCAATACTGTAGCTCTTTTGTCTTACAATTGATTTCCCTTTTTTCTGTAGCTACACTATGAGGAATTCATCATCTATGATTGGATTTCCTTCTCTTTTATTGATGGTGGCATATTCCATGAATTTTCCCATTAAAATTTGAAGCTTATCCTTCTCAACGATATTAGACTGGAGGATTTGAAAGTGAAGCTTCTTGGAGTGATTGGACACTTCCTTCACATGCTTTGTATACCTCGCGGAAACCTTCACTAGTTGTTCTGATAAAGAAAACGCCCTAGCGGAAAAATCCATGAAAAGAAGAGACAAGTCATCAATTGTACTCTCTTCCATCTTTTTATGGAAGTATTCTTAAATCTTCTTCACATCCAACTCTTCACCAGATATGTCTTGATTAGTCATCAACTTGATATAATCTTTGCTATCTACCCGGTGCTCTTTTTTCCATTCGAGATCAGGCTCGATCTCATGCAACACTCTTTCCAACACTCACTTCGGTGGTCAAGGGCCATTTTCCATGTCTCAACTAACAAGTGATTGTCTTTGATGATGCCAAACTCCTTTTCCCAGGTTTTCTAATGTATTTGGAGGATAGCCTCAACCTTCGGGTTGGTGATTCTATAGAATTTTGGGTAGCGGAGACATGTTCTCTCCATATCCTTTAATTGCTACCACACAAGCCTGAATACTTTAGTCATTCTAATGGCATGCCCTAGAACCACATCATCATTGTAGATTACTCGTCAGAGCCATTCTTCAGTTTCCTTTTTCCAATTCTTTCTTCTTTCCAACTTGTCGATATGATCTTTGGATAGTAGCTAAGGTGGTGTTGATGACATGGCAGGAAGCTCTTCAATCGATGACCATTGTTGAATGTAGGTTGTTAGATCTACCACCTGTGCTTTTAGCTCCTCCTTGGAGGTCTTATCTTTGTGCATTTGATGCACAATGGTGGCAACAGATCCTTGAAGATGGTTGATCTTCTACTCCCTCATGGCTATCCCTAGATCAATGGTGGAGATGTTATAGCTAACCCATTCTTCTCCCACCACTGATGTAGCGATCTCCATAGTTCTTGATCCTAACGTGTCCACTATCAGATGGGATCCTACCTTCAGTTTCTTCTCCTTCTTCGTGCTTATTTGTGCTCGAGCCAAGATGGCTTTGAGTCTTTCCTTCAGATCCATTGAGGTCAAGAATTTCTTCTCTAACTGCTTCTAAAGCCATTTAGGAATCTAATACCCCTCCTTTGGTGACTCGTGATCACCCTCCCCTTCCTGGGTACATTGTATTTCTATTTCCTTGTTACTGGGAGCCTCTTGTTCTATCTTTCCTTCTTCTTCATCTGAATCTTGGATGAATACTATTTATTTCTCTATGGATTTGGTGGTCATGTGTTCATTCAGGCTATCTTCGCCTTCGAAGGCCTTTTATTTTTCTTTTTCTCTTTGCCCATGTTCTATAGGATGTTCCACTACTAGGCTCTTTCTTGTTTCAACCTCTTCTTTAGGCTTATCCTCTTCTTTCTTTCCTACTTCCTTAAATCCTTCTTCTCCATGCAGAGGAGGAATTTATTCATCATGTTTGGGGCTCTCCTCTTGTTCCCTAGTTGGAGACTTAGTGTTTACCTCCATTTCATCATTTGATTCTTTCTCTTCTTCTTGGGGCTACCTTTCAACTTCTTCTTTGACATCTATGAGTTGTTTGGAAAATTCCTCCTCAAGCTCTTGGTCAAAATTTTCCACAATGTACTTGGTTCCGACATCTTCTTCAATGTCTTCTTTAGAGGATCCTATGTCTTCCTCCTCATGCACCACTTCATCAATTGTTAGGCGTTGATGCTCTGGGTGTTCATGATATTCATTAGCTTCTTCCTCCATTTCCCTTGTGGCTTCCCTTGTTTTCCTTTCTATCTCCTCAAAAATCTGCATTGTCGTCTCCATTTTTGGTGGCTCAAGAAGAGGAGGCACTGGGATGCCAACAATAGCTTGTGCTAAGGTGGCTTGCACAGTTGGATTCAATAAAACCATAGAAATCTCCATTGAGATATTCCACATATGTCAAGCAAGAGCCTCTGGGAGCAAGATGGTAGGCATTGCAGTTCCTATGATAGACAGTGGAAGAGTTGTTGTCAGAGACATAGACGAAGAAGGAAGTGGGGAAGTAGTGGTAGAGGAAGAGTCCATCACCAATACCTATGTAGTAGGTGGGGTGGAAGCAAGGTGGATTGATATGTCCACCACAGGCAGAGAAGAAATGGCCATTGCTTGGGAGGAAAGCAGAGGAGTGACCATTGTGGTAGAAATAGTGGCAATGAGGGTAGAGGTGACAAGTGGTGACTTTGGACACTCAATTTATCCTTTCTCTCCCTCATGAAACAGGTCCTCTTAATTGGTGGGAATCTATGTGAATAAACTTGACTTCTTTTGTTTCTTGGAAGGCTTACCTTCTAACACTTTCCTTGAATATACTTTCTATTTAGGCTGGCATTCAACCACCTCTTTTCTCTTCTTCGACCGAGTAATTGGAGGAGATGATGAATTTTCTCTAGACAGGGCAGTAGTAGTTGCACCATCGGTCTCACTCTCAGTTTCATCTTCAAGCTCACCATATGTTAGACTGGCTCTTTGCAGTTTTAATTGAGCAATCTACTCATCAATCCATTGCTTTGTTCTCACCTCTATAGGATTAATCAAAATATCAAGTTCATTGACCTCTTCCTCATCCGAATCAATCAAGGGCAGTGGTAGATTAGCAACTACATCGTATTGAGGATCAACCACTGTGTTTTCATCCTCCACAATTTGGTCTGGCACTAGAAACAACTTGACTATTTTGACGAAATACATTGTCATGCACATGTAGTGCCTCATTCATACTTCTTTGTCATCTCTATAGTTCACCCAAAAAACCTCAACATTAGGCACATGGGAATATTCTACCCTGAGCATCTTCTTGAGCTTTCCATATGGATCCATTCATGGCTAGGTAGTGTGAAGTTCTAGGTTGTACTCAACAAGTTCTTTCTGTAAATAATCTGCACATTGGGATGGGAGAAGTGAATACATTCCTTGGTTGAAGGTGAGGGGATAAGGAATCCCCACCCTATGCTTGCTACTAAGGAGGGTGTGAGCACATTGTAATTTCCTGGAGAGCTCTAGAAGTACCATTTGGTCATTTGGCTACTGGGGAAATTTATAAGGTCTCTTAAAAAATCCCTCAGCCCAGATGTAGGTAAACTTGGGAAAATGGATAAATAGGAAGTCGAACCAGTGGATGAAGGTGTTAGCACTATGTGAGACCCTTCTTTCAAAATCACCTCTGAGCAATCTAATGATATGGCCAATGAAGGCATCATTGAGTCTATAGTAGTCATTTTTAAAGTTCTTGTATTGGAGCTACGGGTACTTATCATATAACTTCAATTCTCTTCCCAAAGTCTGGCTTGGAGCCACAAACAAGCCTCTGTACTACACATGGTCAACAAGAAAATAGACCAAGTATGATGTCATGTAGAACTGCGAGGTTCTCTTTACAACCACAATCTGTTCATGTAAGCAATGACTAATCATTCCTGCCAAGTAGAATTTAGTTTCCCCTTGGAGAATTTCTTCCATGAAATACAACATCCAATCTTGGAAGAAAGTTGCAATTAGAAGGCCCATAACTCTGCTCAATAAAGTTTCCAAGTCATGGTGACCCATGTATATATCACTTTTGAAGATTTCTTGGGGCACTTTGTTTGCACTACCCCTCTTCTACTTTAGAAAGTATTGATTGATGAGTTTCTTGCACTTGAGGGGGTTAGCATCCCACATGGTCTTGGCATATTCCTTAGTCATCTCTTCCATTTCATTGAAGGTAGGAATGTGGAAGGTTTTCCCTATTGATTTAGTGGAGATCAACCAATATGTTGCCATCCTTGTCTACAATTCTTCTTGTGTTCTCTTGATATGCCTCTCCACATGCCATCACATGCTCGGGAGCAATAAGAACAGGCGGGCAACCAACAACCTTTTCCAACCCACTCTTTCTAATATTTTTGGAATTCTCTATGGTTGGGTTGATATTGACCCTCCTTTTAAATCCATCGATGTCAATATGTTCCAGATTAGTATTTGATATCTCCTTCCAGTCTATGGTGACCTTTGAATTGAGGGTTTCCCCCTAGAACTTGTACTTCATTTGATCCTTATCTTCCTTCCCTCTTGGTGCCTTAGCAACTTTCTTTCCTTTTTCCTTCTCCACGGATGCCTCCAAAGGTCTTGCAGCTAGTTCCACATATCCTACAAGTGAAGGAGAAACAAGCATATTCAAGTGTAAAATAGGAAGAACATTAGCCAAAATACTACAAAATGGTGTCAAATTAAATAATTCATCATTCAAGCGTCCTAAAATCTCTTTTAGATCAGCATTGGCCTTTTGCTAGAGGGAGTTATAACAATGCAGGCCCAGGGGTACAAACTTCCTTGGGCTGGTAGCCATTTTGTAGGTAGTTGTGAACAAATGACAATTAGGGCATGACAACCTGCATGGTTCCACCCGCGTCAAGATTTGGACAAAAGATGGGGTCCATTGAGAAGGTTAGGTCATTTTAGTATGTGGGTCAAATCTATCTTTGAGTTCTGGAAATGTTGAGATCATCATTCTAGCTCATGGGCCCAAGGTATGTGGAGGCAGAAGGTAGCTTAGTCATTTGAGGCTCCACCATTGAAAATGGCATTGGCAAGGCATCATCCTACAAGTGGGGTTATGCCATGCGGGACCCGTGGCTTATATCAAGGTTCAGTTGAAGTTCAAGCCATTGTGGGTTGGTAGGTGTGGGGAGGTGTTGGATGTTAGCTATTTGGAAAGGAAAAGGTGAGACGGGGGTCCGCTAAGGGAGGCCCACACTATTGGGTCCACATGAGGCTAAATCATCGGTTGTTTGTTGGAAGCAGCCAGGAGGAATCGGTGAAGTTGGGTCTCGTATAGTAGGTTGATGGAGGTCCTTGGTCATTTTGAAGCAGTGAGAGTGGGATGGAATCCCGCAAATGGCCACTCGCATGGGGTGGCCCGCTTAGTGCTTGAAACTTAGTCATTTTTCGCATTTGGGATTAGATAGAAGTGGCAACTACGGGTTTTGCAGGGCGTAGAGACAGTTACTCGAGGATATTTTAAATGGCAGACAGGTTATGGTGGCCCATGAACATAAGTCTACAAGGTGAGACATGTAAAAGAACCAACAAATTTATTTTGGCATGGGGAATTAGATGAAATCATTAAGATTAGGACCTACTTTCTGAAAGAACCTTAGGGTTTTTCTATTTGGAAAGGTCATCAACACAGCAGAAAAAGGGGAGCGGAAATCTGTAAAGGATGGTTCACAAGAAACTTAATTAATTTATCTTCGAGCTCAGATGGTAGTCATGAAGGTGGGGTCTGATAGGTGGATAGAAGGGTTGTGAAGCTCGTTTGGAATGGAAAACCTAGGACAAAAACCTGCAAACAAAATTCCGCAAGGAGAATTCCACAACAAGCATATACTTAGACATTTCGATGTGATTGGGTTTGATCGGAAATCATGAGGGTAGGGCTTGCCTAGTAGAAGGGTTGAGTAAGTTAGCCATTTGAGACAATGGTGCTCAAAGTGCAATTCACAAGGGGAGGCCCGCACATGCGGACCCGAGAAGGGCATCGGTCGATTTTGAAATTTGGCATTCTAACAGGAAAACATTGGTGATAGGTGCATTGTGGGCCCACAAGGTATGATGGCCTTGGTTGAAGAATGACCATGGGCAGTCCAATTTTTGCACATGCCTCATGAGTGGTTTTTGATGAATTTCAAAATTCTAAGATATGGGTTTTGATTGTGCGGGGGTGCTCCAACTAGATTTTGCATTTTCCTTCTTCATATTTTAACCAATTTTAAGGAAATAACTTAAAATACAAATGGGGATGGAAGACCAACCTAGAAAACCTGATGAAATCAATGAAGATTTTGTAACAAAGACCTTGAATCAATGAAGGAGCTCGGTGGGTGTGAAGGCGGCTAAGGTGGGTGGCTCTAACAAACACCTAGAATTTCTAACAACGAAAAATAACAACTCAAATGGGCTACATATAGAATTTTCAGCATTTAATGAATGTCATTAATGCAGGTATGAAAATGGCTAAGATTGGTGGGCATTTGTTTCAAAAAGGGCAGCGAGAATAGTGGGGTCCATAGGGAAAACGACTACCCGAACTTAGCCACCAGGCAGGTTGGCAATTGGAAATGACGAAGGAGGATGCAGGTCCCAAGGGGCGGGAGGACATGTTGAGATATCTATTTGAAACAAAAAAAAATACGACGATGCTCCACCAAGAGCGGCCCGCAGGGGTGGACCCGTAATGCCCAGAGGATGGTAGTTTTAAAGTTTCAAGGAAAAATGTTAGGGGACTTCCGCAAAGGCCAAAGGGTTTGAAAATTTGAGGGTAGGAAAACTTGGTAAACTCAAGATGATTCTTCTAAGAATCCTTGACCACTTAGGACTCAAAAACAAGGGGCACACAAAATGAGGCAATGACAAAGTGACCTGACAAAGAGAAAAGAGAGGGTCCCTATTCTGAATAGGGTGTGTGTGCTATAGGCACAACAGGACCTTGAGTCCATTAATAAAAAAAATTTCCTTGTCCCATGTCTCAAGGATTCCCTTGTGTGAGGGATCATGTGGTTAATGTATTACATGTATTGACAAGACTTATCACCAACGGATTGCTTTGGGATGAGTTGATAATGGATGGGACGGATGTGTTTTACAAAACTAATGGTATAGATGAACCAATTATAGGAATGGATGAAGATTTCCCAATCTTCATTAAGGGTTGATTCTATGGTATGGTATCAATATGTCCTTGTGTGCTATTTTGAGATACTGGATCCACATTGCTTTGCATGATGGTAGGCACACTTTTGGTACTCATGGGTATGTATGAAGAGGTATGTCCCCAATATGTTGAAGTAGTTGTGAAATAATGAAGTTCAAGAGGTGTGTATGAATGTTTAGGATCTTTGGGAATGGGAGGAGCACCAAATGTAGGTGTCCAAGTGGTTGTTGGAGGTTGAGGGTTGGTTTCAAGTGTACCCACAAGTGTGTTGTTTTCAAATGAAAGAGCATGACCAAAGTCTTCGGCAAGGCTTGTTGCAATAATAGGAATGTAGGTTTGATGTAGCCCTAGTGATGGATTCATGGAGCCCTATGTCAAATTCTATGCAACAAATGATGGGGAGATAGGAGCTACATTTTCAAAGGCTTGATGTTCCATGAGTTCTTCCCTAGTGAGTTCAAATAGATTGTTTTTTGTCTTCTATCTCATATGGACCTGATGGTGATGAAGGTTGTTGTGATGGAGTAGCTTGACTTCCTGGATCAAATTATAAAGGATTTGGATCACTTGACATAAATGTAACTTTTTTTTTCTCCATGATTCTCTTGTGTTTTGATCTCGTCTTTACCATAAATTTCGTGTCACCTTTGGGAGAGTTGTGTTGTGATTTTGATGTTTGAACTCTCTAGTTGACTCAAATCTAGGTAAAAGGGATGCTCTAAGTCTTTTGGGAGAAATTGTGATAATGGGGGAAGAAAAGATGGATGATATGGAGAGTGATCTTTGTAAATGTTTTGGGAAAACACTTTTGACTTAAGTTTGATGTTTTGATGTTGGGATAAAGGATGTTGATGAATGTGTAAATATTTAGGGTAGACTTGTGACCTTTAAGATGAACCAGTTCAAATATGATAACTAACTTGTCCAAATGCATGGAAAAAGATACATTTCACATACAAAATAGCCAAGTTAGGGGTTGGTTTGATTTATGTTAAGTCCAAAAGTGGTGTGTTTAAAATTTTGTAAAGTTTGGTGAAGTGAAGGATGAAATTTGATGGAGTGAATGAAATGTTTGACCTAATGTTGACCTAAAGTGAACCTTTGTTTTGACAAGACCAAGGTAGTGAGAAACATGCTAGAACTATAAAGTTTTCCAATCCCAAAGACTAATGTTGGCCTAAATGAGAGGATAGATATGGGTAGGTAAGGCTATTTAGTTCCTCCTAGCTCAAGCATAATAGTTACTTAACAAGAGGCTATGGATTTGATAAATTATTAAGGCCCACTTCCTACCAAACTTGGAATTATGATGCCTATGTCTATAATGGCGAGATATAGATCTTCCCCTATGGATTTTGACTATGTGATAGATCATGTGAAAAATTGAAAATGTTGGAAAAGATGAGGATTCTGATAGTAATAGAAGGAATACAAGTTTGGATTGTTTCTTGAAGCACGTTTGTAAAATTTATACACCAACCTAGTTCTAGTTTTTTGAAGTACCCAAAGGTTTTGTTTGAGAGATTTTGGACTAAGATGTCTAAGTTTGAAATTATGACGTATAGACCTTACTTTAGGGATCTTGACTTTGTGTGAGATCATTTAGAAAAGTTCAAGTTCATGTAAGAAAGGAAGATATTTATTGCCACGCGGGTGGTGGTAATATGGGCCTTCTAGCCTCAATATCAACCTTTTCCTCTTTTGTCTAAAATGGTTTCTATGTTTCTCCATTGGGTAGGTGTTTCTTTTGTTTCAAAAGTGAAGCTTCTCAAACTGCTCATGAGATCAGAGAAATAAGATCATTTTTTTCTCTGTTAATGAGTTCAAAGTTTGGTTGAATGATAGCACCTGGAAGATCAAGCTATTCAATGGAAGAAATCAGTCTCCAAATAGTCATGTGGAGTTCAATTATTATTTTATCTTTCTTAAGTGAATTTATTTTACCACAAACACTTGTGTTGATTATGTTTTCATACTAAATGTTTATGTCAAGAACGTCATAACTTTCACAATGTCCATTTCATGAAAATCATGAGGTTGAAGCCATAATTACCTATGTTGTCTTTGGGAAATATGGATTGAGATATAATTCAAGATATTTAGAAATTTCTAAGGATAAATCTAGGTATGTGGAGGATCATAATGGGACAAAAAGTGGCAATATGATGGGTATGTGTAGGGTATGTGGCTGACGATTTTTTTTTTACCCAAAATTGATGAAACGAAAAGTTTTTTTAAAGGAGATTCTCAGCTTTCCACCAATATAAATTATGTTTTACTTTGAATTTAATAAATAATTATTATTCATTTTCTTTTTGAATTACGACTAAAGTCCTGATTGATAGGCTGATTGAAAAACATCTATAGCTTTCAAATGGTATCACATATTTTGAATCTAAAACATGTGTCACATTCTATGCTTTGTATACTATAGGATTAAAAAAATGAATTTCATGAAGTTTTGACCAAGTTAAGGTGGTTAGACATACGGGTTTTTTATATTTTTTAAAAGTTGTAAAAAAAATTCATAATTAATTATTTGCTTGGAAAAAATTACAAAAAAATATGCATAACATCAAGACATGAGTCCTCTATTTATATCTAAAATCTTATAAAAAAATATTATCATTTTATTGTGGCTAGGATGGTCAGACAGACACCTACTTATTTTTTCCCCGAAATTTAAGTACTACTGCATTGAAATTTCAAATTTTCACCAAATAGATTTTTTTTTAAATAAACCTAGTAGTTTAGAAACTACATTCAATTTGTTACAGATTATATTCTTACATATTTTTGAAATAATATAGATAACTTATTCAAACTTTTACGTCAAGTTTCCTAACTCTTATTTTTTAGAATTTTTTCACCTCTTAAGGGCCTATTTTTTCCATGATGATCCTACACATACCCACCCTTAGGACAAGCAATAATATCAAGGCTAATTCAAGAGGTATCCATATTTAGGCCAAAGTGTTTGAAATTTTGAGGAAGATAGTGAATGTTTATTTTTGTAACATTTAAGAACCAAGCAATGTATCAAAATGAATCACAATTATTTACAACCTTAAGTTCGAAATGGCTATACTTGTTGAGTCCCCACTTGGGTTTCTCCAAACACTAAACAATGTGAACAGTTAGATATTTGGTGACACTAGCTCCCCTCTATGGCACACACTTCTCAGGACCACCAAATCTCAAAATCCTTAAAATTTGGAGATCAAAAGGATTTTTTTGTTTCTAGAAGTAAATAGTAAGAATGTAGGGTGGGGTATATGTAGGATCATCGTGGCAAAAACAAGCCCTTAAGTGGCAAAAAATTCAGAAAAATCAAAGTTAGGAAACTTGACATAAATTTTTTAATAAGTTATCTATATTATTTAAAAAATATGTAAGAATAGAGTTTGTAGAAAATTGAATGTAGTTTCTAAAATACTAGGTTTATTTAAAATAAAAAAAAATCTATTTGGTGAAAATTTGAACTTTCAATGCATTAGCACTTAAATTTTAGGGAAAAAATAAGAAGCAGGTGTCTATTCGACCACCATAACTACAATAAAATGATAATATTTTTTTATAATATTTAAGATATATGTAGAGGACTCATGTCCCGATGTGATGCATATTTTTTTATAAATTTTTTCCAAATAAATAATTAATTATGATTTTTTAATTAAAACTTTTTAAAAATATAAAAACATGTATGTCTAACCACCTTAACTTGGTCAAAACTTCATGAAATTCAATTTTACTTTTTTAATCCTATAGTATGTGAAGCATAGAATGTGACATATGTTTTGGATTCAAAAAATTTGATACCATTTGAAAGCTATAGATGTTTTTTAATCATCCTATCAATTAGGACTTTAGTCATAATTCAAATAGAAAATGAATAATAATTATTTATTAAATTCAAAATCAAGAATAATTTATATTGGTGGAAAGCTGAGAATATCCTTTAAAAACCCTTTTCATTTCATCAATTTTGGGTAAGAAAAGGATGTCAGCCACATACCCTACAGATACCCATCATATCGCCACTTTTTGGCCCATCATGATCCTAGACATACCCGATGGCTTCAGAATGACCATTCTTGCACCAAGTATTTTAGGATTTTGGCTTCTAGAGAAGTGGTTTGTAATAAGGGCTTCTAGTTTAGGGGATACTATGATAAACTCTCTCAAGAGGTCTCCCTACCCTTAGAACAAGGGTTTTCCACATCATAAAGATACTAGGGGAGACCTATCATGTACCTCATCCCATTGATCACAATTTTTATTGCAACCACACATTTATATAGTGGTTCAGAAGAACTTGGCTTGAATTTGTTACCACTTGGGTCATTCTCTCCTTTTGAAGCGAGGAGGTAGGCCCTCTAAATATAAATAATAGTGAGGAAGTACGTTTGTAGTTCAATCATCCCAATTTGCATAAAACAAGGAGAGAACACATACCACACCTTTTTCTCACACTCGCAAGGGGTTTAGTTTTAATCCAAATTGAAAGATGTAGGTGATTATACAAAGTGTCAAGGAATTTTTCTATTTCTCAAGGTCACCAAAGGGCACAAGAGAATTGCATACAAATTCAATAACAAAAGTGTAAATCACAAAACATAGCAAACAGTTGTAAATTTTAACCTCTAAGCTAAGATGAATTCATTTTATGCACCAAACAAAATATGAAGTTGTCTTGTTAAATTTTAAACCCAAAAGACATTGATGAGATGAGGGTTCAATTTTAGTCTCGTTTAAGTGTTCATTTTAAACCCAAATGAAATTTAGTGAGGTCCTAGAGCAAAATGTAAAAAGCGTAAGAAATTGGGTTATAATTGCCCCAAAGCGTCAAACACTTGTTACAATCAAGAAATCTTAAGATGATAACGCTTACTTCACTTTAGCTCCATGTCATCCAACCTACAAAACCCTATTAGTCTAACAACCAGAACAATGTTAGAAGTGCGTTAGTAACCTGATGAATCAAGAAAATTAAAGCACATGTTTTAAAAAAATCATAAAACTTCTTACCGAAGTTGGGCATCGTTTCACATGATATTGTCATGATTTTTCATTTGGGCGTCGCTATAGTGAATTGGCATCGCTCTACAATAAAAATAGAGAGCATGATAGTGTTGCAATTTTATCGGGTGTTGCTTTGGTGAATTTGGGGGTGTCACTGTTTGAAATCTTTGATACCTCTATATTAAATTAGTGTCATTATGTGTTTAATCAATGTGAATGCATTTAATCAACATCATGGTTTTGAACGGTGATAGCATCACTATATGGCGATCATGCACTTCAATGGTATTGCTACATTTGATTTGGGCATCACTATATCCTAAAAAAAGCAAATGAACGAAATTGAGCTAAAAATTTATTAAATTCACGGTTTTCCCTCCGTCTAGCGCTAGAATGTGGATCAAGGATTATCAGTGTAGGTTGATTATGCTTGATCCATGATGAATCGAGCATAATTTATCCACTAAACCTCAATCTCAAACAAGATCATTCAAATTGAAAGTCTAAACTCAGCATTTATTGAAACTGAAAAACTACAAAATATAATTTAGTAGTTAAATGCCTACTTAACCCATTTAAAACTTATTATGTTTTGGAATTGGTGTCATGTTGATGTGAAATGATGTCCCTTTCCCAATCCCGTGATCAGTGAGGTTGTTTCAATTGATTCTATAGAAGAGAATCGATGAAACTATTATGATAAACTGATGAAAACATGATTTATTTTGAATTGAACATGATGCAAGCTAAATCAACATTATTTTATGCTAAATTGATCCAAATATGAAATTTCTATGCTAATCTAAGCTAATTCTAAGCTAAAAGATTCAAACCTTAATTTATAAACAAGCTAAGATGGATGCATGGAAGCCATTAATGGATGTTTTCAGCTATTATGCAACTAATAATCAACGAAAAATATGCTAAAAGTGAGTAAAGTATGAGTCTGAGTGTGAGTGAATTAAAAATCATAAGTTTGCAATTGATAGATGGATCCATTTGTCTCGAAATAGTGTCATATTTATAGGAAAGCAAATGAGTAATGAAGGGTTGAGATAAAAAATATCAATCAATGGACAAGGATGGAGGAAATGAGAGGCATGGATCATGGATTCTCATCAATGGGTGAGAATTCAAGATGATATTTAATCAAGGGCTCACATTTTTTCCAAACAAACACACTTTTGACCTGCACACATACGTCACAAGGTGACTTGCTCAAGAGGTCACAATATTAGCTTGCTTAAGAACTCAAGTGAGATGATTGGAGGAGAGAAAATATTCTCATGGGTGAGGATAAAGATATTTTACAAATTAAAAGAAATTTTTAATTGTGCAAAAAAAGGAGATAAGGAATATTCCCTTTTTGGAGAAAAACTAGTTTAATTGTTACTTAAACAAGGTTTTCTCATGCAATTAGGGGATTAGAAGAATTAAAAGGATATTCATTAAATTAAATGATTGAATGAATGGGGGAAAGGTGAAATGACATTTAATTAAATAACTTAAGGTTATTTAATTAAATAAGAAGACTTAGGGAATTAAATTAAATAGTTTGATTTATTTCAATTTAATGAGATGAAATGTTAGCATGAAAGGGGGAATTAACCCGATTCGATGCTTTAGGTTAATAGACAAAAATGATGCAATTAATTAATTAGCTAGGCTAATTCAATTAATTTAGCGAAAATAGAATGGATTGGAGGGGAAATGATGTTAGTATACCTAATTTGAATGTATGATATCATTTAGGACATTTTTCAATGTCTATAGTTGTAATGAATGAAATGATAGCTTAAGATTATATAAATCATTGTTTTGGAAAGATTGTAAGATTAAATTATAATGCAATGGGAAAGTTTGAGTAAATGTTATTTCAAAAGTGCATAATGTCTTTGAATTGAAAAGAAATTTTTTATTGCTATGTGTAGGCATATATAGTTTATTCATTTGAGGTTTAAACATAGAAAAAATATTGTGTGGAATAATTGGCATGTTACATATTCTCCAAGAGTAGCCCTTATATTGACTACATCATTTACTCTTACACAATATTCATTCACTTTCTCAACTTCTTGCATTTTCAAATTCTCAAATTCTCCCTTTAATTTATGTAGCTTGATAACTTTTACTTGATCACTACCTTGATAAGATTCTCATAGAGTCTTCCAGGCATCCTTAGTTGTATTTTCTCCTACAATTCTTGAAAATATGCTCTTATCTATAGCTATTTGAATATGAAATTAAGCTCAAGGATTCTCCTTTTACCCTCATTCTTAGCTACTCTATCATTGGTTGTAAAAGTGTTCCAAACAACTGGCTCTTCATTACCTATTTCTACAATCTCATATAAATCATTCCTTATCAAAAAAAATCATCATCTTGATGTGCCAATAATGATAATCACTTTCATTAAATTTTGGAGTGGGCAATGGGTTAGAATTTGACATGATGAATTATTAGTGAGATGTCAACCACTAAATATTTAACCCAAAAAAATCACCTTCTCTGATACCAAATGAATATTTTAATTCCTTAACTAGATGATAATAACAATAATAATAGTAGAGGAAATAATAATAATTGAAACAACTTATATTAGAAGAATACATAATTAATTATCATTCAATTTGATTAGATAAATAATGATAAACACAAACAATAAGACTCAGTATTATTTCTAAATGAACTAGTAAAAAAATAGTTTCAAAAAACTATATTTAATACCACATAGATAATCATCTTTATATAGATTATAACTATCTAAAAAATAATAGATAAAAAATAACGAGGGCGCAACCCGAGACATAGAAAATAACCCAAAAACAAGAGAATAATTTTATTATTTAGAAAATGGAGCTTCTTACATGTAGAGGATCTCAAATCCCCAAGTTCTACAACAAATGCAAGTTACAGAAAGCTACAAAATAACCCTTTCGCAATATGCGAGCTTGTCCCCAAAAAGCTACCCAAAAATTAGAAATCCACCCATAAATAGAGCTCCACTTTACTTTGGAGCCAAAACAACATTCAAATTTGAGTTTAGGCAGTTTGGCGCTGAAAATTACAACTTGAAGTCCAAATTTTAAAAGAGCATTTGCAATTGTATCTTCTAGAAAGTGCACCAACTTCCCGAGGCCATAACTTTTGATCCGAGACTCCGATTCGCTAACCATTTGAACCGTTGGAAAGGTCTCAAAGTCAATAACGCCCTAGAAATCGATATGCCGATTTCAGCAAGTTTTGGGACATTCCGGGAACTCTAAGTGCCTCAAATCTAACTTGGAAGATTTTCAGGTGCAAATCTGGGAAACTAAAACTGCAATATCTTTCAACCTAGGAATAGAAAATAAAAACTGTAAATTGGGAATTTCATTATGACGAAAAGGGTATCCAAAAATGTAAAAACATCTAAAAACTGAGAAACTTGAAATTTAACTATTTTTGGGTGATGCAAGATTGCCCTTACACCACTAGATGCTCCTGCATCAGACACCCAAGGTAATTTGAGAAGTATCTCGTCACATCTCAGATGGTTGAGGAAAACCCAACTGGTCAACCGCTGCCTTAGATAGCCAGGATGAATCTTCCATAGGCCTTCCTCTCTATTTCACTAGATATTCTTCATACTGCCTGTTTCTAGTACTCCTTCCCACACAACTATCCAAGATTGCTTCAATCTCCTCCCATTCAGAAGTAGGTGCTGGAATGCCATACTATGTTATTGCTGGTGCTTCCTCTATTCCACCTTCATGATACTCTATCAAATCTGAAATATTGAACATAGGGGAAATGTTGATTCCATCAAGAAACTCTACCTCATATGCATTCCCTGAATCATGTTTCTTCAAAATCTTATAGGGACCAAATTTCTTCATCTTCAATTTGTTATAGGTTCCCATAGGAAACCTTTCTTTCCTCAAGTGGACCATTACTTCATCACCAATCTAAAACTCCTTATTCCTCCTTTTCTGATCTGCCTTAGCCTTATATTGCATATTCATCTTATTAATGTGTTCTTGTACCTTCTCATGTATATTCTTGATGTGTTCTGCAAAATCTTTGGCTTCAACACTTATTTTCTTCTCTTGGTCCATCTTCCTCAATTCTGGAGCTATTCTGGGGCTACCTCCATACACAATCTAGAACGGTGATCTACCAGTGCTTCTATTGATAGAATTGTTGTAAGAAAATTCTGCCTGGGGTAAGATCAAGTCCCATCCCTTGGGTTTATCTCCTACCAAATATCTCAGTAGGTTACCCAGACTTCTGTTAACAACCTCTGTCTACCCATCTATTTATGGATGGTGTGCAAAACTGAACTCCAACTCTGTCTTCAACTTCTTCCACAAGGTCCTCCAAAAGTACCCCACAAATTTGGTGTCATGATCTGAAGCAATACTCTTTGGCAGACCATGTAGTCTCACCACCTCTTTGAAGAACAAGTTAGAAATGTGGACTGCATCATGGTTCTTCTGACATGGAATGAAATGTGCCATCTTCGAAAACCTATCAACCACCACAAAGACTGAATCATTCCCTCATTGTGTCCTTGGCAAACCAAGAACAAAGTCCATACTTATATCCTCCCATGGCCTCTCTGGTATAGGTAAGGGTTGATATAAGCCTGTATTCTGGCTCACTCCTTTAGCCATCTGACATACCCTATAGTTTTGTACAAACTTCTTCACATCCTATGACAATTGAGGCCAATAATAATGCTTATTGATAATGGCAATGGTCTTATCCCGACCAAAATGTCCTACCATTCCTCCACTATGCTTCTCCTTTATCAGGTTCTCCCTCATGGAACTCCTCGGGATACACAATTGACTTCCCTTAAATAACATGCCATCCTGGATTATGAAATCTAGCCACCTTGTCCTGTCCACTGTAATAGGTTCCTTACAAGCTTTCCAATCCTCTGCAAAATTAGGATCTTCTACATACAGTGTCTTGAGTTCATTGAACCCAACCACTTCAATCTGCAACTTTTTCATCAATGTATGCCTCCTACTTAAGGCATCTGCAACCCTATTTGACTTCCCACTCCTATGTTTCAAAACAAAGGTATAACTCTACAAAAAATCTACCCATTTCATATGCCTCTAATTTAAATTTCCTTGACTATTTAGGTATTGCAAGGCCTGATGATCTATATATAGAACAAATTCCTTCGGTAACAAATAATGTCTCCATTTCTTTAATGCTTGAACTATTGCATAAAATTCTTGATCATATACAAAATACTTTCTCTTGGCATCATTTAACTTTTCACTGAAATGGGCAATGGGCTTACCTTCTTGGTTCAACACTACTCCAATGGCACAACCACTGGCATCACAATCCACCTAAAACACCTTGTTGAAATCTAGGAGGGCTAGAACAGGTTGCTCTGTCACCCTCTACTTCAATAGTTCAAAATTTTTTGCGATCCACTACTCCACTTGAATTCTTTTCTATCCCCTCTCATTGTTTCCATCAGGAGTCCACAAATACTAGAAGTTTCTAATGAACTTTCTATAAAAACTAGCCAAACCATGGAAATATCTCACCTTGATAGCAGTTCTTGGGGTAGGCCAATCCAGAATAGCCTTCACCTTCTTTGGGTCCATCTTGAGACCTTCTGCTGAGACAACAAACCCCAAGTACACTAACTCCCTCTCTTCACAAAACTACACTTCTTCAGATTAATCAACAATTTCTCTTCTCTTAACTTCTCAAAGGCTCTCCAAATATGCATCAGATGCTCTATCCAACGTCTTACTGAAAATCAAAATATCATCTAAATACACAATAACAAAACTTCCAGAAATTATTTTAGTACCTCATTCATGAGCCGCATGAATATGCTCGGTGCATTGGTTAGCCCAAAAGGCATGACTAACCACTCGTATAGGCCCCTTTGGTCTTGAAGGCAGTCTTCCATTCATCTCCCTCAATCCGGATCTAGTGATATCCACTCTAGATCAATCTTTTGTGAAGTACTGAGCTCCACTCAAATAGTCCATCAGGTCATCCATCCTTGGCAGGGGAAATCTGTACTTGATTGTTATCTTGTTTATGGCTCTGAGAATCTATACACATCCTCCACCCCATCTCTTGGTGCTAGTACTATGTGCACTAGCACATGGACTCAAAATCTCCGTATCAAACCCTTTCTCAACAACTCTTGACTTGTCTAACCAACTCCTCATTTTCACGAGTCATTTTATGAGCTACCTTATTTGGCAAACTGGCTCAGGGAATCAAGTCAATCTGATGGTGATCTTCCTTATTGGTGGTAAACCCTCGGTACATTATCAGAAACAATATCTTGAAACTCATCCAACATCCGAAACTTCTTACTGGAACCTTCTCACTATCCTCCTTACTCACTCTAGGAATCAATGCATAACACACACGCTCATGCTTCATACCTTCTAAAATTTTTCTTCCATCTACATAACAAATTCTAGCACTACTGCATACCTTTTCATCGGTCTCCTTCAGGGGTTTCAACTTGTGATGAACCCCATCCTTTGTCAAGGAATAAGTGTTTGCATGGCCATCATGTATAGCTCACCTATCGAACTGCCACGACCTCTCCAACAACATGTGACATGCATCTATGGGGATGATATCACAGAGTACCTCATCATGGTAGCTCCCGATCTTGTACTTTACTAGGCACTACTCATTGACCAAAACTTTGTAGTCTTTCTACAACCAAGCAATCTGATATGGAAGCGGGTGCCTTTCCCTCTTCAGCTTCAACTTTGTGACCATCTCCTCTGAAACCATATTATCGGTGCTCCCACCATCAATAATGACATCACAACATTTTCCTTCACACTTGCACCTTGTACAAAATAGATTCTTCCTCTGTTTTGGTTCTTTTTCCTTAGTCACCAGGGCTCTCCTAATCACTAGGGCTTCTCCCCTTTCAACATCATCTGAATGTTCAAATTGGGCCTCCTCATCTACATGCACAACCCTTGCACGACCTTCTGGCCTTTTGTCTGCCATTCCTTGGTGTTGTGGACATTCATAGGATCAATGCCCTTCTTCACCACACTGGAAACACGTTCTTTTGAAACCACCTTTTCCAGATCCTTGTCCATATCTCCCTCATCCTCTACCTCTCTGATCACCACTGTTTTGATCACAAGGGCAGTAGAAGTTATCATTCCTTTGGCTTTAGCTAGTACCCACATCTTCACTTTTCTTTTCATCATCATTTCAGTTGCCTGAAGGTCTTCCATTGCCCCTTCCGCTTTGACCTCCTCGTCCTTTTTGCTTGCCATCAAATCTTTTGTTCAGCGTCTCTTCCACCTTCAAAGCAAACTGATACACATCCTCAATGGTAGTCATTCTGACTAGGGTTAACTCCTCCTGAATGCTCGGTCGTAACCCATTAAGATATCAGGCTACCTTCTCCTTATTGGCCTCTGTGTGACCCGTTCTGATGATTATCTTGTGAAAATCTTTAGTATATTCTTTCACAGATCTAGTTCTTTGCTTCAACCCTTGCAATTTCTTCAACAGATCTAACTCGCAGTCCACTGGTATGAACTGCTTCTTCAGTTTCTCTACCATGCGATCCCATCTAGTGATCTTGTCTTTTCCTCTTCAATTTCTTTCCAACTGGACCTCTTTCCACCAAATACTAGCATGGCCCTTCAGCTTCATTTTCGCAAACTTAACCTGATCTGGGTCCTCTATTTCCTCATACTCAAAATATTCTTCTAGCTCATTGATCCAGTCGATCAACTTTTTCGGGTTCAGACTTCCAGAATAACTTGGCACTTCTGCTCTGGGTCTTTTCCCGATCTTTGAAATGGCCCTTATTAGCCACATTTGGTCTTGATCAATTGCTTCTTCTTCCTCTTCTACATTTTAACCTTCTTCATCTCCTTCATCCTCACTTTCCTCCCTCGGGTTTAACCCTCTTCTCAACTGCTCTTGTAATGCATCAATCTGTCTCTGGAGGGCTGCCAGTGCATCTCTTCCACTAGCATTTTTTCTGCCTCAACCACCTTTGGCACCACCACGCCTACCAGGAATCACTCTTGGAGGCATCTTTCTTGACCTCGACCCACAACCACGGTCCTGGTGTGAACTACCTCATGATTGACGATCTGTCCACACGCTCAAGAAAACCTCGCTCTGATACCACTTGATGAGGGTGTAGCCCGAGACATAGAAAATAACCCACAAACAAGAGAATAATTTTATTATTCAGAAAATGGAGCTTTTTACATGCTGAGGATCTCAAATCCCCAAGTTCTACAACACATGCAAGTTACAGAAAGCTACAAAATAACCCTTTCGCAATATGGAAGCTTGTCCCCCAAAAGCTACCCAAAAATTAAAAACCCGCCCATAAATAGAGCTCCTCTTTAGTTTGGAGCCAAAACAACATTCAAATTTGAGTTTAGGAGGTTTGGCGCCAAAAATTACAACTTGAAGTCCAAATTTCAAAAGAACATTTGCAATTGTATCTTCTAGAAAGTGCGCCAACTTCTCGGGGCCATAACTTTTGATCTGGGACTCCGATTCATGAACCGTTTGAACCGTCAGAAAGGTCTCGAAGTCAATAATGTGCTCAAAATTGGATACACAATTTTGGCAAGTTTCTAGGCATTCCAGGAACTCTAAGTGCCTCAAATCTAACTCAGAAGATTTTCAGGTGCAAATCTGGGAAACTAAAACTGCAATATCTTTCAACCCAGAAATAGAAAATAAAAACCATAAATTGGGAATTTCATTATGATGAAAAGGGTATCCAAAAATGTAAAAACATATACAAATTGAGAAACTTGAAATTTAACTATTTTTGGGTGATGCAAGATTGCCCTCACACCACTGGACGCTCCTGCATCAAAAAATCATTTAAAACACTAAAAAAATTGAAATTGCAATCTATTAATTGTTTCAAAACACTAAAAACTAATTTAAAATATTCCTAAAAAACTTTGGTTGCATGCTTAGCATCACTTATCTTTGATGGCATGCTTGATTTCACTCATCTTTAATTGCATGCTTGGCATTTCTTATCAAACAAGGGAATCAAAGGAAATTTAATTAGTGAATCAAGATATTTTTAGATCAAATATTGACAAGGTTATGAGAAACTAGGAAATATAATAGTATACAAACTTGTAAGAGTAGAATCACAAACATAGGAAACTATATCTAACTAGTAAAATAAAAAATAAATGAGACTATAGCTCACTACTAGAATTGGCAAGAACCAAGAAGGACCAAGCACAAAGATAGAACTAGGAAACAAAATTTGGTGGCCCCAAGTTTCAAATGGATTTGGGCATGTTTGGAACAAAATGTTTACAATAGTTCCTAGTCATTCTACAACCTTGGTCTTCTTACAAATATTTCCTACTTTTTTATTCTCCTACTAATTTTTTTATTCATTCTACATTGTTGAGTACAACTATAAGTCCACTACTTTGGTTGGTCTTTAAGCTCCTCAAGTTTCTTGCACTATATTTGTGTGTGTGTAAAATGTGGAAAGATTATATGAACACAAACCTTAATGAAATGATTTATATTGAAGATTTGAATCAAGTAAACTACTCTATTTCATAATACAATCAAACCTTTCAAGAATGTCTCATTGTCCTCTATTTCTAAGGATTTATTAAACCATTTGGCTCTCAAATTTTCATGATCACAATGGTTGTTAAAATGAGAACCTAGAAAATGAGATTAGATGATTGGTATGCAAGCTAAGATGATTTCTACATGAAAATGTGTGTTGGAAGGGATAGTGGTGACTGCGAGAAATGAACAAGTGGAATTGGATGATATGATATTAATCTATAATGATCTATGCATGATTCTACATATGCTCAAATGAAAACATAAAAAAACTAAACTAAAATGCAACTATGATGCAATATGGATGATAAAATGCAACTATGAAGCAATATGTTAATCTAGGATGAGAATGCAAAGTAAAACATGATATAAAAACTGGCTATAAGACTCCAAGAATGCTCCAAGCTGCAATGAAAAACTTGCATGTTAACATTATTCAAAATGTCGATTTTAAAATATCATTATAACACTACTCAAAATGTGGATGTTTTGATGGTGTTTTGTTTGATTTTCATTTTGAAGACACATCAAGCAAAATAAACACTCCTAATGCTGTGTAAGACTGTATTCTTTTGGATTCCACAAAGGTTTTATCCCAACCACACTTATCTTTAGCGGATGAATTCAAAAGGTTGGCTACACAGGCTCCCCCTTACAGTGCACTCTCTTCTCAAGCCAACCAAGCCTCTAACCCCCATGAAACTCCCATGGAAAACTGATCATCTCTACTAAAAATTGCGAGAATGTGGATGTCTTGGAAACGACCATTGCTGTACCAAAGAATAGATAAAGGATTTTGGAAAATCTACAACAAGGGTTTTAATTCAGACATCATAGAGAGTGACCCATGTGATGAGAGACCATTGCTACCCTTCTTGTCGGAGCCAACCGCATGATACTTGAACTTTCCCCAAGTATCCACATTTATATCCTAGTTGGAATTCGTTTGTCTTTAGCGTGTTACCGATTGGGTTGTTCCCTTGGGTGATTACTTTTTCCCACAAGACGGGCCCTCTAGGATAAACAAAAGCAAGAAAACATACCCATAGTTTGATCAATCTTTATTTCACATGAATAAAGAGAGAACACACGCTATATGATCCACTTACACTCGCACATAAACAAGAATGGGTTTGGATTTTTGAATGAACCAGTTAAGGGGAGAGCATATTCCTACCATCCATCACATACAAAAGACATGGTGTTCATTTTCCTTTAATTAAACTATGCTCCTAACTTAACCAAAAGGAAACATGATGTTCATTAACCTTTTAATTAAGTTATGTTCCTATCTCAACCAAAAGGAAACAGGTAAATAACGTCCAACCCCTGCAATATGTCATTAGTTTATGTTTGAGTCTTTGACAATGAATCTAGAAAAGGATGCAAATCAACAAGACAAAATGTGAGTTTTCTGATTTGGTGAAAATCTGCAAGAGGTGCCAAAACAAAGACAAGAGGCACCAAAATAGATACAAGAGGCACCAAAAAAAATATAGAAAGTTAAAAAATAGAGTTAGAGGTGCCATAACTCCCTAAAACAGTTTGCAAGAGGTGCCAAAATAGGTGCAAGAGATGCCAAAACTCTCAAAACAACCTAGAATGGTCCTGGAATAGATGAAAATGGTCCCAAAAAAACTTGCAAGAGGTGCCAAAATAGGTGCAAGAGGTGCCAAAACTCTCAAAATAGCCAAGAATGGTCTTAGAATAGGTGAAAATGGTCTCAGAACAACTTGCAAGAAGTGCCAAAATAGGTGCAAGAGGCACCAAAACTCTCAAAATAGCCCAAAATGGTCTTAGAATAGGTGAAAATGGTCCTGAAACAACTTGCAAGAGGCACCAAAATAGGTGCAAGAGGCATCAAAACTCTCAAAACAACCCTAAATGGTCCCATAATAGGTGAAAATGATCTTGGAACAACTTGCAAGAGGTGCCAAAATAGGTGCAAGAGGCGCCAAATCTCTCAAAACAACCCAGAATTGCCTCAAAACAGTCCAGAATTTCCTCAAAACAAGTGCTAAAGGCTCTCAAGTCTCAAATTTGAACCTGCGATCATGAAATTTGCAAAAAAATTAGAAACAAGTGAGGCAAAGGCCCCACGGTGGGCACCATTTTCTGTGTGTGCCGAATGTGCAAAATAAAACAACAAAAACCTTAATGAAATGATTTATATTGAAGGTTCGAATAAAGTAAACTAATCTATTTTATAACACAATCAAACCTTTCAAGAATGTCTCATTGTTCTCTATTTCTAGGGATTTATTAAACCATTTGGCCCTCATATTTCTTTGAGCACAATGGTTGTTAAAATGACAACCTAGAAAATGAGATTAAATGTTTAAGATGCAAGCTAAGATGATTCTTATGTGTAAACATGTTCTGGAAGGATTAGTGGTATGCTTCTAAATGAAACAAAAAAATGGAAAGGATAATGGATATGATGATAAATGAATGATGATGTTGATGATAAATGAACAAGTGGAAAAGCTTGATATGATATGCAACTATGAAGCAATATGTTAATCTAGAATGAGAATGCAACATAAAACATGATATAAAACTAGCTATAAGACTCCAAGAATGCTCCAAGCTCCTACGAAAAAATTGCATGTTAACTTTTCTTTAAATTTGGATTTCAAAATAGCATTATAACACTACTCAAAATGTGGATGCCAAATGCAAAGGCAAAGGGGTGTATTTATAGGGTTTCTCAAGCATCTTGTGAGTTGGCACCTATCAATGGTCCAGATTTGAAGGAGGAAGAATAGATGGTGGAGATGGAGAGAATCAAGATGTTGTCCCCTTGACCAAAGACAACATGCCATGTGTGTGGAAGAATCTCTTGACCAATGGGCAGCATGCCATTTGGATGGGAGACCCAATTGTGTGAAACAAAGACCATGTGCTCCAAATTTGTGGGAAGTGTGCAAGAATAAAGCCATGTGATTTTTTCAATTGGTGGAAGTGTGTGAGAATATTTGTAATTAATAATTAGGCTTATTTATTTTCATGTGACCTTTGTGAGGTGGCACAAGAAAAAGTAGTAGACATGTGCTCTAATTGTTAATCGGGATTAATGAAGATTAATTAAATAAACACATTTAGGTAACTTTGTTTATTTAATAATCTAGAAGAATATGATTTTGGAGAATTAATTTAAGAGTGAACAATATAAATAAAGTGAGACTTTATTTATATGTAGTTGGAATATTAATCAAATAGCTTGTATTTAATTAACTAAATATGATGACCGTTTTTAGGTGTATACAATATTTTTCTATCCTCACATATGTACACATATTATGTTTTTATAACCTCACACATGTACACATATTATATTTGAACCATTCAATTGTATTATATCAATGGTTTTTGTGCATTAACTCATCAATTGATGTTCTATATTTTTAGATAACCCAACAACCAATAAAAGAATCAATGCATACCTTATGGGCTCCATAATATGGTGAGAGCTAATCTCTATATTATTTATACCATCTAACATACATTATACATGCTATCATATTATTAAATTAAATGCACCATACATTTTGTACTATTCATAATTGTGAGACACTATAACTTTGGAAGCATCCTTACCCATACAATACAATTGATTGATGCATCCACTAATAAAATGCAAGTCACAATTTTAAATTATAGCAATACACATAATCATGTGAACAAGTGATGAAAATTGTAGTGTACTTTTCAACAAACTGAAAAAATATGTTAAGTGTTTGGCTTAAATGTTGACTTTATATTGGTTGACCTTCACATATGATACATGTAAGACATATATCTTAGGTATACCCATAGATACATCTAGTATGAACCTTAGCGTTCGACCCCTAATCTAATTAGGTATATTCCAAGCCATTAGATCCATGAGATCTGCATTATCAATTATTTGAATCCTCTAGTGGGCTTGCATTTCCTTGTTGTGTAAAATTGATGACCATAACCTTGAACAAACAATTGAAGCTAGAAATAAGAATTTAAAGTACTCAATAAATAAAGATTTAGATAATTTTTTGGAACTTGCAATCATGACTGATGAGTTAAGAAAAGCTGAGTCTAAATGGCTTTCAATGAGTTTCAAACACACCAAGAAATTCAAATTTTGATGAGGACTAATAAAATTCAGTTCATAGTTTTATTATTTCTCTTCCGGACCTTTTTAAAAGATTAAAGTATTGAATTTGCTTTCTCATTCTCTCTTTTCTCTCTTATTCATTCTCCTAATTTTAGCTCTTTTTCAAAATTTTAAAATAACATGTTTATTCATCCTTCATAGAGATGAACTTATTGATAGAAAGAAAAAAGTTACAATTTTGAAATGAATCACATATATAGTAAAAGAAAATGAACCTGCTTGTTTCTTGTTCTCTTTATTTATATTTATTTAAAAAAAATTGATTGCAATCTTTTACTATCTCTAAATCACAGAATTCAACTCAATATCTAATACATTCTTTACTTCATCTAACAATATCTCACCTCGCTAAACTTCTAACTTTGATTAACAACCACTATAAATTTACCCCAAAATAAGAAAGAACCTAAAAATACAAATTAAAAAGGAACGTCTAACACACACTCTCCAACTACCTATTAATTTACTATCCATGTCCACAGTCCCTATATTCTTGTTTCATGCATTCCACAAGTTCCAGAAATTCCCTTCCCGTTCAGCGGTAGATGAATTATCATTCCACGATCCATGCGTTGTGTTTCCCTTCTCTGAGCTCCCATTCCATGCGTTCCATGCGCTCCCTTTCCATGCTATCCAGGCGCTCTCGTTCCATGCGTTCCCGTTTTATGCGTCTGCGTTCTCCGAGATCTTCCATCGGGCTCTCCAACTCCTTTCTTACTGTCTCAATCTTCTTTCTCACAGCAGAGTCAGATTGTTCTCCACATCCCATATGACCCAACAAAACCCACACTTGACTTAGAAATTCTCCTCCACCGGCCACGCATTCTGCATGAAATGTTGCCTTATTGTACACTGCTATGTATATCAACAATTCAGCCCAGTAATTAGCCAATAACTTCCACCTCGCTGCTTCTTCTTTTACTAGGAGCCTGCGGGCTATTTCTGCACCAGAGCCTAGTGGACTTTTGTCACTGCAGCGTAACAGGACTTCGGCATCTTTGCCATAATATCCCTTCCAGATAAGTTGCTCCACAAGTTTCATGTATGCAATCATTGCCATATCCGAGTGGACAGGCAAAAGACGGGGGCGTGACACTATCAGATATGCACAGTACCTTGACAGTGTTATACTCCAACGTACATTCTCATTCTCAATCGCTTTGAGCGATTTTCTCTCCCTGTCGCATAACGCGGTAGCTATATGCCATACCAGAATGACCTCCTCCAGATTCTCATGGAACGACATGATATCCCTGATTTCAGATTCCTCTTTAAGCAAATCCTTCTCGAAGTTGTAAATTCCATCTATGAGTGTTTCACTATCATGCTCCGGAAAACACTTCCATTTTAGGATATTAAAAATGAAGTCTTTGAGCTCCTCTTGGGCATACACTTTGTCGATGTGCCACTTTACAATAAAGCTGTCTGCCTTCGGGATGAACTTGGCCATCTTCCACACGAAACGAGAGCTATTAAGACAAGTCCCTATCAGGCAGTGTTGGTGAATTTCGTTGCTCCAGTATCTGTCTCCTCCAACCACATTCTGAACCTTGCCCAGCACAAGCACTGCAATCTCCATCACCTTCAATGTGCTAATTCTGCACCACTTAATAGCGCTCTGCGAGAGGGGATGTTTGATTTCGTTAACATGAGCGCAAATTAAGCGGACCCTGGTCCAGTCTGATATCATAATTCGGTAAACTTGAAACACCTCCACCACAAGCGCCACTGAAATTACAACATATGTCACTGTCTGATGTGCTTCTCTGTGTTGTCTTTCTCTGAATATAAGAAACCCTGCCGCTCCCATGAGAAGGCAGTTGAGAAGGCGCATTACTATCCCAAAACTACTGAACGCTGTGCCGCTGCCCTTGGTGAAGAGCACATCGTACATGAATTTCAACTCCATCTCTACAATTTTGAATGCTTCCTTTCCACTAAACTTAAACCAGTAAGCTCTTGTCTCCTTCCAATCCCCTTCATCAAAATGCAAACTTACAAACCTACGCATATACATTTTGGACAACGCATAGGAAAGGCAGAGATCGTAGTCCCCCCTTTTCATATTAGCGTTCTTGACATCCTCAGTAGTTACAATCCCTCTTCCTTCCATTGAAGGCGCTAGTCCTCCTCCTTTATCTCTTCCTTCCAGTGAAGGCCCTTCTAGCCTTGCTTCTATATCTCTTCCTTCCAGTGAAGGCGCCTCTAGCTCTGATTCTTTATCTCTTTCTTTCAGTGAAGACGTCTCTAGCCCTGCTTTTATACCGCTTCCTTCCGTTGAAGATGCCTCCAAACTTTTCTCGATCATTCTCTGCAGTTTCTTCTCTCCCGTAACGACATAACCACGATCTAGCACGACATTTTTTTCCTTTACATATTTGGCAATTGGCAGACATGACGTAACAATCTGACAATCACTAGCAAACCACAAAGCAAGAGTTCTTTCTCCATACTTAGTGGTTCCTGCAACTAGCAGAAGAACAGCAGAAGCCAAGACGACGCCTTCCAATGCTGATGAATATATAACATGCACTGCCACTGAAACTTGATAAAGCATGTTGAATCCATGTCTCAACCATAGCTCATTATCGGCCGTGGAATAGGCAGTTATGGCATCTGGCCCCCCCAAATGCAGCAGTAAAACTGGAGCCCATATTCCATGTATCCCACTCCGAGCGCTATGCATCATGGTTCCAAGTGCAGATATGGCCACAGCATCCGCAGCAATGTAAGCTCCCCACACCATAAAACGAAAAATTGCTCTTGAACTATGATATCTGTGGGCACCAAGAAAAACCAAAACAAGCTGCAAAGTCATGCTAATGATTAGTAGAATCCCTACCAACCATTCCGCTGGAATCCGCAGCGCATAATCTCGCAAGTCACTCAACAGTGAATGACTTGCTGCATCCATGGCCCTTCAAACAAGAACAGACAATATGGCTGAAGCAAGCATACTCTGGTACCTTTATTGATGTCATTTTGATTTTAATGAAAATTCGAATCTCATACACGTAATACCAAGGTCAGGAATAAAGATATGCTGACAATCTGCTTTAAAAAGGGCAGCAGTGAATACATTCCAAGAGCTGCAAAATAAACCGCCAGAAACAAGGAACAACCACGTTAATTCTTCATCCATTTAGCCAAGCAAGGTATCAACTTTGATTATTACTACTTTATGTCTAGATTGCTCGACTTAGATTTTTATTTTCTTATCTTCTATAATCTTTATAGAAAAGGAGATGAACAATTCCAGAAGAATTGTAAAACCTTCAAAGACTTTGGCTTCAAGGAAAACGTATCTCTAACGAATTAAACAAAGTTAGAAGGCTTTGCCATGAAGATATATATGTCTTTTGCCTGATTGTGGAACCTACAAAGAAAAAGCGTCCTACTAATGTGAACGCGAGAGAAATCCACTAGCCCATCGTAGCTACAACTATATAAATGGTTCCCTTCTTTTAACATGAACCACAATTTCAACTAAGATGAATAAACACTTCACCCTAAATTGTGGTACTTTAGAACTTCAGTACGAAATGGTGGTAAAGACTTCAAAAGACAAAACATAAAATCATAAAAATAACCCCTCTAGATCTTGCATATATACGATAGGAGCTAGTTTTGAAAGTTTTTGTTTTTATTGTTCTTAAAATGAAGTAGAGGTATATACTAAATTAAAAATAAAAATGTATAATTATTATTTTTAAAAGTAAGTGGTGAAATAGAATTATAATATAAAATTAAATCAATGGAATTGTAAAATGAAACTATATAAAAAATGAGTGATATGATAAACAAAACAATCATAGTAGACTTGATCTTAAAATAAATGTAATTGTCTAAGTCATATAGCTAAGGTTGATAAACATAAATAAAAACAAAAGTAAGAAGAAAATTCTATGAAATTTACTCTAAGAATGGTTCATGACCATCAACATTACCCAACCTCCATCCAGTAAGTCTTTTTCTTCCTCTACTAGCTCAACTACTGATTGTTTTGTGTTCTCCCTCCTTAGGGTCATCTTCTGACTAAGAATCTTACACATTTGGTAGAATTTGAGCACTACTCGATGATAAAATGGGAAGTGCTACCTGGGAGAACTCTCCCTAATCAGTGGAAGGGAATACATGCCTTTAAAAGGGTACAAGAGAATGATATCCATGTGTCAACCACCCACCCTTACAGCTGATAAGTGCAAACTAGTCAAATGGTTGCTTGGCAATGGAAAATAAAAACCTCTCTAGTAGTTATGAGAGCAACAATGAGAGGACTCAATGTGCCCATGTCGTTGCGCCCAACAATAAGATCTATCATGAGAAAGTGAGGACAAAGGGACCCTAGTAATAGTGTGGGGTTTGTTCTCATAATGGTTAATGAAAATCTAAAAATGCTAAACTTCAAGAGCTACTTTATTTCCCTAAACTCATAACTACATGATCACATTAGAAACCACCAACAATTTGGAGTGAATAGAAAAATAAAAATCCACATAAAAGGATTTTGAATCTAAAAGCATGTTATAGCAAGGAGAACAAGGTAAAACATTTGGTCTCAGTACCCTATAGAAAGGAGGGGGAGGTGGAGGGGGGAGGGAGGCGGATCTGGCTATGGCTGAGGTGGTGGATTGATGATATCATCAATGTTAAAATCATCCATGATATGCTCGATATAAATGTGCACTGCATTAAATCATACAAAATAGTCCATGTGCATACATATATTAAGATCACATATTTAATTGAAATAGGATGAGCAACAGATATATTAAGATCATATATTTAATTGAAATGCACATATATATACATTGCTTGTTCAACTCAAGAGCATGTCCATACGAAATTCAAAATTAAATGTATGTACATGTACATTTAAAATAAAAAATATGATGCATAATTTGCATGCATACAAATCATTAAACTAAACTATGTACATATATACAAATTTCAAAATTTAAGAACTATATATGCAATTTTTTAATACATGCACATACATACTAAACAATAAACTTGAAACATTCACAAAATCTCATTTTATGTCTAACACATGCACACACACATATATATTACAATTTTTTAGCAGGAGAAATCATGATCTAGTAGATAGTCATAAAATATATACTATTATATACTATTCATTATAAGTTCATAAATTCCACCAAATTCATAAATCCATGTCACTAAAAATATCCATCTAGAACCAAAATCATAAATTCATGTCACTAAAAATATCCATTTGGAACCAAATTTATAAATTCATCACACAAAATATCCATTGTTCACCCAATTTATAAATTCATAACTATTTAAGATCATTGTTTTAATTTATAAACTATTATGGCTCTCTACTGCATAGATCTTCATTTCTTTGTGTTTTCCTTTTCAAAATCAGGAGTTCTCCTCTCCTCTAGCCATTGTCGATGCTCATCTATGATCCCATCCATAGCCCTGATAGCATCAACAAGTGTTTGCATCCTAGATGCAAACATCCTCACAGGAGGTGCAACACATTCTTCATTTTGAATAATGTTGATTTGATCTTGGATGGTTCTAGCAGAAGCATTGATTGGTGCTTGCAAACGAGCATGTTCATTGATTTCGGGTGGTGGAGGTGGGGGGTTACAAGGTGGAGTGGGTGGAGGTGGAGGTGAAGGTGTTGGAGATGGATGGCGTGGAGGTGGATTTCAAATATTATTGAATGGATCCATGTGATCTTTAAGATATGAGTGAACCTACATTAGATTTGTAATTTCAAGATGTAAGATACATGTTTAGGAAATACCTTTAAACCATTCAATATAAATGGCCTTAAATAATTGAATACAAATGATAAAATTATATGTAAGCCTCATTTATATATCTAAGGTACATGTTACTTGAATGAAAATACAATTAACTATTGATATTGTATAATCTTGCAGGATCTTATTATTGTTAAATTTGGTTGGGCCTTGGGCAACTTTGATCACCAAATTTTAAGAACTTCTTTGATCCCCTTAAGAAATGTCATATTGGAACCCCTTAAGAAAATTGAATTACGATTTAGGTGGCAGGATGGCTTAAGGGGATTTACGTCTAGTGAGGTTCTAGGAGAAAATGGCATGGCTCAAGTGAATAAAATTTGGTGAAGTTGCCCAAGGCAACCAAATTTCATTAAGAGCCTTTAAAGAAAAAATGATGGCTTTAGGGTTTAGGGTTTAGACTTTAGAGTTTAGGGTTTAGGGTAATAGGATAGCTTAAGGGGATCTACATGTAGTAAGATCCTAGGAAAAAATTACATGGCATAAGGGAATGAAATTTGGTGGAGTTGCCTAAGGCAACCAAATTTCATTAAGAGCCTAAGAAAAAATGATGGCTTTAGGGTTTATGGTTTAGACTTTAGAGTTTAGGGTTTAGGGTAATAGGATAACTTAAGGGGATATATGTAGTAAGATCCTAGGAAAAAATTACATGGCATAAGGCAATGAAATTTGGTGGAGTTGCCTAAGGCAACCAAATTTCATTAAGAGCATAAGAAAAAATGATGGCTTTAGGGTTTAGGGTTTAGACTTTAGAGTTTAGGGTTTAGGGTAATAGGATAACTTAAGGGGATATATGTAGTAAGATCCTAGGACAAAATTACATGGCATAAGGGAATGAAATTTGGTGGATTTTCCTAAGACAACCAAATTTCACTTTATGATCCTGGGTAGGACAAAATGAATGGTTTAGTGTTTAGGGTTTAGGGTTTAGAATTTGGAATATTTAATGAACTTGCAAGTTAGTGAAGAACATTTTCTTGTGGAATATTTGATTGAGATCTACTCTTGTTTCAACTGACCAACCTAGATCATGAAATCTCATTCATATTATAATCTTGCACGATCTTATTATTGTTAAATTTGGTTGCCTTGGGCAACTTCACCAAATTTTAAGAACTTCTTTGATCCCTTAAGAAATTTGTCATATTGGGACCCCTTAAGAAATTGATTTACGATTTAAGGTGATAGGATGGCTTAAGGGGATCTAGATGTCTAGTGAGGTCCAAATTTAGTCATACTATAGCCTCATTGGTTCCATCTAGCTCTGGGTCAAAAGTGTTTACCTCTCTAATAAAAAAAAGTTATCATGTTAAAAATGAATCAATCTATACATATCACAAAAATAACAATAATCTTAAATGTAACCCATACTTTAACAATAGTAGAATGCTAAATGATCCCCACCCCTAACCATATCCTAATTGAATTGCAAACCTAATTGAAACTTAATTAAATTATAACCTTTACCTAATCTTAAATGTATTCCTATATTATATTATATTTAAATTAACTTATATTTGTATTATAATTATATTGATATTTATTATATATTCCTAATTGTAACCTAACTATTTACTACAAACCTAATTGAATCTTCAGCCTAATCCTCATTAAAACCCCAAGTAAATTGTAACATTACCTATCCTTAATTGTAATCTTATATTATATTTTATGATATTAAATATTTATATTATTTAATATATTATATTAAATATAATATATTAAATAATATAAATATTTAATTATATTTCTTTTATATGAATCATCCTCCTATCTCTAAATTGTAATAATAGCATGTAGTTCCTCCAAACTATCATCATGTACCTCCTCCCTTTCCCATGTAATAGGTGTACCTTGTAGGTGTTAAATGGTTCCATCTTGGTCTCCTTATTGATGCATTTCTATCCTTCCACATAGATCTATATAGTATCAAAATATAGGTAATTTTATGGTTCTTGAATCTCTCTTAATTGCTAAAGAATCCATTATGATTGAGTATGGGTGGATTATTATCTAGGATCACATCTTAAAAATCCTATAGAGGTCATGTGGTATGTTTTTCTTAATACATATATTCCCATACAAACCTCTTTCCATGTATTATCAACTCTCCTATATAATAGACACCTTCCTAGATTTAAATTTCATATGATATATATGTACCCAAGTGTTTCCAATTAGAATTTCTATAATTATACTTTTATGGCATTCTAGATATTCAAAATAGTTTTCATAAATCTACCAAATAGACCCATTCTTGACATTGAACCTACATAATTTTAGGTATGTCCAATGAAAGATTAGGGTCTAGGGTTCATAAATTTCAAATGCTTTAGTGTTGAGGGTTTAGATTTTACAGTTTAGGGTCTAGGGTTTAGCAAACTTAGGGTGAAGTTTGAGAGGCCCTTGGCATAATTTAGACTTGCAAGTTAGTGTCAATTGGAATCGATTGTACGTGCTTAGATTTACAAATTTGCTAACTAAATTTGCAAACAAACATCAAGATAAACTTTATGAATTTTAACTATTCTTTAACATATTGATTTCTAATCTAATTATAATTTAACATTGAAACTAAAGTTTAATATATATCATTTTTTCCATACAAAGAAAATAAAATTTAAAACATTTAAGCAATGCAAATGAATTTTTTTGAGCTCAAAATTACCTAGTTTTAAAATCAAAATGATTTGTTCGATTCCAATTTAGGGTTTTAACAATTTCTTTGTTCCAATTCAATTTAGGGTTTCAATTTTAAACAATTAGGGTTTTTAATGTAATTTTTTCGTTTCAATTCAAACTAGGGTTTTCAAATTCAATTTTTTTCGTTTGATTTGAATTCAAGGTTTCAAAAAGCTTGATTTGGATTTGTAAATGCAATGTTTTTATTTCATTTCGATTTCTAGGGTTTTGAAATGCAAATTTTTTTGTTTTGTTTCAATTAGGGTTTTCAAATTCAATTTTTGGGTTTAATCAAACAATTTAGGTTTCAAAAGTTAAATTTTGTTTCTAAAACACAATTTAAGGTTCATTTTTTCATTTTTATTAAAAAACCTTCAAGTTTCATTGCATTTTTTTTGTCTATTTTTATAATTATTCATTTCTACTATAATAGTTTAAAAAAATGCTTAAAACGTGAAATAAATTTAAAAAAATATATGCTAAATTCATTTATTTTCTTCAAAATTTCAATTCAAAATAAAAAAATGCAAAAAAAGGGGCATGTAGGGGGGTACCTGTAGCTGATTGTGGGGGTCATTGTCACCACTACTCGGGGTCCCGTCCGCTGTGCAGTGAAATATGTTTTTTTTTTTTAAAATAGCAGTATAAAATGGGATCCCGATTTCTACAAAACGGGATCCTGATTTATAGAAATCGGGATCTCGTTTTCTAGTAATCAGGATCCTATTTCGTGAGAATCAGGATCCCATGCCTTTTCCATCAGTTCAGAATCCGATAAGAAATGGGATCCCAATTTTTAAAAAGTGGGATCCCATTCTGTCTCAGGCTCGAGATCTCGAACCATAACAAGATCCCGTTTCCTCAATGATGATTTCAATTTTTTGGTTAAGGCAAAAACTTCCACGTTTCGTGGACTCAACTTTGTGCACTTACCCTGCATACATTAGTTTATATTCTAAATCGAGCATAAATCAAATTCAATCATGTAATAAGACTTCATATGATCTTTGGAAAGGTAGACCTTCCACAGTTAAGTACTTTAAAGTATTTGGTAGCAAGTGCTATATGAAGAGAGATGAAAACTTAGGAAATTTTGATACTAGATCCCATATTTTTTGGCTACTCTTCAAGGAGGAAAGATTTCAAGTGCTACAATAAAAGATTACACAAAATCATTAAAGTAGAAATATTTGTATAGATGATAGCATGCATCAAAGAGAGATAACTCAAGAAGTTGATCATGAAGACGAAGAAATTTGTAAAGAAGAAGAAGAGGAAGAAATTGAACATGAAAAATATATGACACCAAAAAAGGCACCTAAAAAACCATCAAGATTTTTTTAGAAAAATCATCCAAAAATCATAGTTATTGGAGACATGGATACAAAAATCCAAACAAGGAGAAGTTTGGCCACCACACCAGAGCATATATCTTTACTTTCTAAAATGAAGAAAAATGTGAAACCCTAGGGATACTCTCACCCTAGGATTTCACTAGTATGGTGCATTTTTTATATCATTTCATTTAAGATTTGAGGTAGTAGGGATTTGATGGATTTGGACAAGGTATAAGACTGACTTGAAACCTAAAAGGTGAGTCAAATTTCCCTTGACCAAACGTGGGATGGAATTGGGAATGAAATATAATTAAATGACTAGGCTAATGATGCAAATAACTATTCTAATACAAAAATAGCAGATCCAAAAAGTCACAAAGAAATTCAGACTTCAGAAATGGACTGAGTAGTGTACTGTGTACCTATGATATGAATTTGGATCTGATTTATGAGGACCAAGTTACCCTGGAAACTATGTCCTAGTAGATGAATTTTGTATCTAATTTCACAGTCCTCTGATGTCTGCTTTGATCCTTATTTTTCCATTTATCACACTTTTGAATCTTCATCAAGTGCAGAGATAACTAATTTTTTGTAATTTGTCAAGGTGTAGGGTTTAAATGCAACAATGAAAAATTAACTTTCAAACTTCTCCCAATCTTCTTTACATATGAAACCTACACATTCAAAGAGAGAGGAAGGGTTGTGCCATTTAGGGGCTTGCCTCAGTCAAACCCTGTGTTATTATTTCCACTTCTACAATAGAAATATCAATGAAAGAGATCCTATCCTTTTGAGGGATAAGGATAAGTGACAAAATGAATGATGAATCAACAATGGAATACAACTCATCACTCAAAAATGGCTTCCTTGAAGGATTGAAGTCATACAAATCTCCTCAAGGATTTTTTTTTTTGCTTGATTTACTTGAAGGCCTACAAGAGTAGATCTCACAAACAATATGATAACATAAACATGAAAAAACTCACACACACTTTGACATGATGATTTGATCTTGAATTTTTGCAATAATTCTTCTAGTGAAAACTCTTGAATTGCTTGATAATGCTCTTGATTTCTAATAATTGCTAGTTAGTTTTTAAATGGTGAAATGACTAGGTTTTTATAATAGTTATTCTAATTTCTCAAAAATTACATCTCAATAGCCAGCATTGGATATTTGAAATTCAAATAATAAAAATGTTGACTCTGACATATTCAATTTTGAAGGAATAATAAGGGGAATAAGTTTCCTTAGGCGACTAGGTCTTAGCCTATTTTGTAGGACTTAAGGTGTCGGGGATAAAATATTAAATGAGTTCTTCAGTTTTCTACATGCAATTTTTTAGTAAATATTTGGGCCACGAAATGCATAATTTAGGAAAATAAGTGTAAAATTAGACCGTCCATTCACTTAGGGGGGAGAAAAACATAGTGTGAAATTGTCAAGGGTGACAATATATGACACTACATTTAGCCCCCACTTTAGTGAGAGTATGAACTTATGCTCAGAATCACACTAAAGTAGAAAATATGTCAAGAGGGCTTTGATTGTCCAAATGTTGAAGAAAAAGGATGACAATGAATCTAGGGGGAATGTTTAAGCTCCCAAGATTCAAGATCCCATGGAAAACCAACAAAAGCACAAAGGAACACACATGTATATAATGTAGTAAAATAACAAAAAACATACATGATGAAATCACAAAGCATACACAATGAAAAACACATCATAACATAACATAAAGATGGCAATAAAAATGCAAACACAAAGAAGACACATAAAACACAAGGTTAGTACTAAAGGAATTTGAGACGGTGAGGTAAAGAGACCTCAATCTTAAATTTTCCAACATTGGACATTTGAAAGCCAAAACCTCAAGAGGTGTTATAAACAATGCCACTACAAAAGGTAATTTACAAAAAAAATTAAAAAAGGGGAATTTCTCAATACATGAAGGGTTACACCTTATGGAATATTTCCCATGACATCACCACTAAGAAAGGACAAGTCATGGAACAAAAAATTTCACTTTAGGGAATACTATCCATAGTATTACCACCAAAGGGGACATCATATACCATGAAGAGTCACACTCTTAAGGAATACCAAGCCCAATATCACCACAAAGGATTCACTAACTTAGATTGATAAGACCATGCCTCCATTGACAAGGTCACACTTTCTAGGAGATGTATGCTATCATCACTAAAAAGGGACCATTTCTTATGCAAACAATTATGACAAACTATATTCCCCCCTCAAAATATTAGTGTACTTGCTACACTAATGTTTTAAGGAGATAGAAAGGGATTCCTTGTGGTAAGGAATGTGCCTTATAAAAGGTTTCCTACCCTTGCCCCCTAAGCATACAAACAAAGATGAGCCAAAAATGAATGATGACACACTACTCCTTGCAAGATGAAATATGATTGCATAAATCCTAGTTTATACCTCCATGCATGGTAGTGAGCACTTTGTGATGTCACAACTACCACATGGCAAGGAGCAAAGAAGATGTGTATTATTCTACTATTTTTTCAATTCCATAATTCTACGGATCGAATTATGCCAATTTATTTTTTAAAGCACAACATTCATCAGTAATGTGTTCAAAATTTCTATGATACGCATAGTAGGATGTGTTCTTATTCTTCCATTTTGTATCTCTTAATTCACATACAAGTGGTAGTGTAATGAATCCTGATTTTAAGAGTATATCTAAGGTATGCTCAATCTTAGATAAAGGATATGGAGTGGGTAACACACCTTTCTTAATAGGACCATTAACCTTATAAGGCTTGGATGGTGGAGCAAATATTTGATATAAAGGTGGAGGACCTTGGTAACCTATGCCTTTGGTATTTTCAAATGGTGTTTGTTCCAAAAGAGAATTGATTTCATGTTAATTCTTTATGTCACATCCATACACCAAAGTGGATGTGGCAATGGGTCCCAGCCTCAAAGGAAAGATTATTATTCCTAAGGCTTGATGACTAGCATTATCAAATCCATGAATATACAAGGAAGAAGAAGCTAAAGAAGAATTAATTTTGATCATAGGTATTAAATCTATTCCACAACATATGTTGAGAGCCAAACTAATGTCAACTAGAGAACATCTAATATCAATATTATTAATGTTAACTATAATCATCAAAGGATATTATTTCTTCTACACATTCGGGGGTGGAAGTTCTTGTAGATATAATGTAATTTTGGAAAATTTGCACAAATATGAGTCATCAATGCATTATTATTAGTTGTCTTAGTGAAGGTAGGCAAGATGATATTTTGCAAGGCTTCCTAAAGCATACCTTGATAAACTGGGGAAAATTGAAGCAAATCCCATAGTGAGATCTTGGCCAGAGTAACACGGAGTTGCTCGAAAAGATCATAATCACTAGGTGCTTTAGTTGCAGGTTTAGGTGCCAAAGGAAGGCTTGGTTGTGAAGGCAGTAAAGAAGTAGGAACCAAAGTAGGTTGAGATGTAGGTACAGAAGATTTTTTATTCAAATTCTGCTAATTTCTTCTAGTATTATATGTGTTCCCTATGATATTATAAGAAGAAGAGTCTGTAGCTCTTAAGAATCTCGTATAAAAATATGTTAAGTCATTAGAGTATGGGACCCCATGGATAGAATGGATTCTCTTAAGATAATTTCTAGCTAGATTCAAGTAAACAACGGTTCTCTTAAGCTTTGGAGGAGCTACAAAGACTACCACAACATTCATAGACTTTTCAACTTGCGCAAAAGTAGATGGTTGTAATGAAGAAATTTGTTCAAGATTTCTATAGATATGAGAAGATACCTCTAAGAAATCATCTAGGGCATCTTCTATAATATCGAGATCCTCCTTAGAAAAATAATCATCATAAATATTAAAACATTGCAAAAAAAGATCTGGCATGGTTCATGTTGGGTTCACCAAAAATGTAGAGAAGGGGGATTCACTACTCACAAGTATCTTGCTTACCAAGAGAGTCCTAGGGAATTAACTACCCTAAACTACCTTAGCTTAATTAAAATATCATAAATAGGAATGAAGAAATTACAAAGAAAGAATTGAAGACATAACATCAAAAATGATAACAAGTAGACAACTATCATGAACTGAAAGAACAGATCACTAAGATACTTATCACAAATGAAAAATCTCTTGGCCAAATGATGGTAGCATGGGAGCAGGATGCTAGCATGGTGCACTGAAGTCCTATAGGTGTGTTGGAATCCTATACAGATAGAGCACTAAACCATTGGAAAAAATTACAAAGGATCTACTAATAGGTTTAGATCCAAGGCTTGTGTAATCTATTGGATTAACAGAAAATAAGAAATGTTGATAAATCCTAAGAAGGAAGGTAAGGGAACAACTTGTAGAGGGTCCTGGTAGGATGCTAAGTAGGATCCTTTTGTCCCTTCATAGCTCTTGGCCTCTAGTGCAAAGAGTCATAGAAATTTCCTTGCACATGAGCGAAAGTGTCAGCGAAAGGCTCTGGCAGGGGAGCAAGCCGCTTTGCAAAGAAAAGAAGAGGAGATGACCGCCCTTGCTTCAGAGCCTCTTGATTCATCCTCCTCTCTCCTCCCCTCTACTTTTGTTCAATCGATTTTAGTATTGCCTTTGGCTCCTGGTGTGAGTGTGAGTGTACCTAACCCTAAAAATGTGCAAGTGTTTATCACTCCCTTGGCTGAGCTGCCCCTATTGATGTCCCTTTCAGACATCTTGCCATTCCCTAAACCCGTGGACATGTCAAATACTTTGGTGGTGTTTGCCTTGGTTTTCTCCTCCTCCTCTGTGCCTCTTGCCTCATCTGTGGGGAGTTCACAACCCCTAACAAATCCAAAAGTGGAGGTTGGCCCTTCCAACAATGGAGGGTGCAAGAGGATCCCACCTTCTCCAAAGGGTGGTCATGTGCTAGCTTATTATGTCCTAGTAATGGAGCAAGTCTTGACTTCCCCTAAGTTTTTCACTACTCTCTAGTCACTCTATGAGCTAAAAAGTGAATCTCTAGAACCATCCTCCCTATCTGTTGAGGTATGACATGGAATTTTTGGAAAGTGTATGTTCAATTCTCTAGACAAAGTTTTAGCCTTGTTATTGATCTTTGCAAAATTGCTGACCATATCTCCACAAGAGCCGAGTTGAGAAGACATTTTGGGGCCTTCTTCCTTATCCCTTGTTGTGGAAGGGTTAGAAGCACATCCCTTTAATATTCCACTATTGTAGGCTCATCCACCTTCCCCTTATAATGATCTATATTGGGAAGCGGATGACCTCTTGGTCGATGAGTGTTAGGGGGAGGCCTCTTCTTTATCTTTAGGATAGGTGTGTGTGTGTTGTGATGTGCTCCCCTGTGCTTGTGTTATGTGTTCCTAGATGACCCTCGTCACCCTTGTTGGTGCTTGGATATAGGAGTGATTATGTGTCTCAAACCTTCTTCTATTTGTATTATCATTCTTCATTTGTTATGTGTTTTGACTTTCAACAAATTGGGGATGATCTAAAGTGTTGGGGGAATTTAGGCTTCCCTTCCATGTTGACCCAAATTTTTATTTTTACTTTTTCATCTCATACATTCTTTACATGGTTTGATATAGTAGGGGGTTGATGACCATTCATTTATATAGTATTATTATTATACATATATATTTATGAGCAGCTCTGACCCTAAAATATCATATCACCCCTATGTCTCTTGTTTGTGATATTTCTCCTTTCCCTTTTATCTTTCTCTCTTCTTTGCTTGATTTGTCCCTTGTATGTGTGTCAACCTTGCTTTCACAATGTTTCAATTTTCAAAAAATACATTCATTGCCAATGAATCTTTTCTTGAAAATCCTGGCAAGCTTTTTCAAGAATGGCATTCTCAACTTGGACTCCTAACGGAACGTGTTTCCTTCATCATGGGTTCGCAAAGAAAGAACTTGAGAACTCTCCTTCGAGGTGGGTGCATCTTTTTCCTATGAGAGAAGCCTTGGCCTTCCCCTCGCGAGGAGGAATTTTCTTCCTTTTGAATTCCTTGATGAAGTGAACATCTTTTGAAAGGATTCCTTGATGATGAATTAATTTGAGAAAAAATGTCTCTTTAAGAGTTTCAAACAGTGCATCCCTTGAGTGGACCCCTTTTATTTTGAAAGGTTCCTGAGGGACCCCTTTGAAAGCCTTTCAATTTGTTGACTGTCTATGTGACTGTTTGCTTGTTTTCCTAAGCGGATGATATTTGTTTCTTGGCATGTTTTATCTATGAATTAACATGTTGCTTCGTAGGTGCACCTGTGAAGCCACTTTCCAAACTAAATTTGTAGAGTCCCCTTGCTTTGGGCTTCCTTCATGACAGAGAACTTGGGGGATTCCTTCTTATAGGTTTGTGGGCCTATAAGGAACTTACTTCATTGGGCTTTCTTCATGAGAGAGAACTTGGGTGTTGCCTTCTTGTAGGTCTACAGGCTTGTAAGACACTTTCATCCTATAGGATTTGTCCATTGTTGGTTCGAGGGCCTTCGGTTTACTTTGTACAACTTCATATTTCTATGGGGCTATGGAGTCCTTTTGTTTGAAACTCCACAAGGAGAGTACCTATGGAGTCCTTTGCATGCCCTGTGCTTTTGAGTTCACCAGATCATAGTTTGCTTCCTTGATAATTCAAGTATACATTTCTAACTGTACTAACTCTTAGATCTAATTTTTTGAACACTCATTGATATTTGTGCTTGCTAAAGTGGGGGAAAAATGTATAGGAGAGAATTTGTACCCCTTAAGAAAATTCCCCTTTTACATACCCTCACCTTAGAAAATAAAATCCAAAGGAAAAATTCCACATCACCCACCTACCTTCCATCCACTTGGCATTTGTCTCATGCATTGGTGAGAGAATATTTGTTGGGAACGAATGCATAGTGCATGGATGTCTACATGTTGCACTATCATCCCTGACAGATTCCTATGTCTGCACTTGGTAGAGGCATTGCACACCGAGTTGGGACCAAATTGTAACATCCCTCTTCGACCAACTATCCTGAAAATACCTTATTCCTTCCCATCCCACCTTCAAAACATTCATTCTCACTTCATTTTACTCTCTACACATTTAATCACTCTCTTTTAGCATTCTCTACTTCACTACTTCACTCTCAAGCAACATTTCTAGCATTCCATTGTGAGCATTACAACATATTTGAAGCTCCATCAACTCCACATTGCAAGTGTGAATGCTATCATAGAAGTGTGGGCTTGGAGTCTTGCGAGACCTCCCTTCATCACTGTTGCGGTTGTGGTGAATTTTCCAAGTCCATACCTTCCATTCTCCCTCCATTGGCTAGTGATATTTTAGGTGGAGGTGGTAACGCTTCACTCCTCTCCTTTGTGACTTGATAGAGAATCTTAGTATTGTTTTGTAGTGTTCATATCAATCTTTCTTTCTTTCTACTTTCTTTATCACATATTCTACTCTATTGCTTTTTGGTTGTCTGTGGAGGTGGAAACTCTCAAACGGGGGTCTGACTAAGGCAGGCTCCTATACATCCCCAATAATTTTCCCTCTTCCCTATGTGTAGGTGAATTTTCCTATGGAGCTAGCTAGAAAATTGACACTTTTATGAGATTATCTTCATCACCCTAGCTTTTATTTATTTGCTTTATCATCTTTGTCTCTATTTTTCATACTTCATCATTCTATTTTTTCCTATCAAGATCAACTAGCTAGGCTTTCAATTAGTTTTTAGGTACTTTGTACTGGACTTTGTGTTTTCTAGCCATATGGATGCCAGCACACTTGAGAGATGCTAGCATGTCATGTTGTCATCCCATAACTACGCAATCATCCTCGAACAAAGAGATGTCTAAGGTGTAGTACCGACTCTGAAAACCAGCTCGCCTAGCCTAAACCTAAACTCTAGGTCTGTAGGGTGACAAAAGTACCATATAATGGTCTTCATTCTTGATCCTCACCCCAAGACATCCTTTAGAGTAAGGTAAGTTATGGTATCCCTCCACTCTCATCTCTTTGTGACCTAGAGCCTTGACGTGGTTGGTCCCCCTCTCTTACAACAACTCAATGCATATCCTAGATGATTTATTTTTACATCATAATTTAGATCTTCTCTTCATAGAACATGCATATTCACCACTAAATCATACACACTCTACACCATACAACTCTTAGTTGTTCAACTTCACTCATATAACTTCACCAACAAGATTCCTATTGGGGTTTTTCCCATCTTTCCTTCTTAGAAATGACTCATTTTCTCGAGCCCAACAACACCACCTACTTCATTTATTGAATTTTCTATTTTTGGCATCAATCAAATTTGGAATTTATTGTATTTAATGCTCATTCTTGCATAATCAATCTCTTCTAGATTTGTAGCTATTTTTACATTAATGAAGGTTATCCATATCTTCCAATCATCAACAACAAAGTAGAATGAGTAGTTACTTTTTTTTCTGCGCCTTAATTGCATTCGTCTAAATTTGGAGTTCCACCATTTTGTTTTCCTATAGTTGTTAGAATCAAATCTTCAAATTCTTCCCATTAATCTCTAATATCATGCCAAAAGATGTTGGCCATCACATAATGGCCACAACATTTAAACCATGACCATTGATGTGATTATTTTAATTTAGGGCCATAGATCTTTAATGATTCACAATAGTGATGTGAATTAGATGAAACAATCAATTATTGCCACATATTGCTTCTCACAAATTTGTACTGGTCAACCCTAGTCAATGCAAGCATTCCACAAAATGGAAAAATTATCTCTATATTTTTGGTGATATTCCATTTCCTTTCCTTTGGGGGTTAGAAGCACTAATACCCCTTACCTCATACTTGAGGTGCATAGAAAAGCTTAAAAAGTAAGCCTAAACACCAATGTCTGATGCTCCTTACACCTATTGAGTTTCGGCTATCGTCCTTACCCTTTACTATTTACCATCTCTATGCCATTCGCAACTCGACACACTAAACTTTGAAACTATGAATTTTGAACTAGCATTACTTTGTCCTAATCCAAGGTTCTCCCTTATCGCTTACCTCTTACCATCTTTATTGTAATTGTTAAAGCATCCTTCTGATCCATGATGCCGAAACACTACCATACATAAGTGTTGGAAAAATTACCTCTTTGGGTGCCAGCCTTTGGGCTTCCCTCATTTTTCATACTTCACAAATTGTTAAGGCGTAAGCCTCAATTCCAACCCATGAACACTGAAACCATTTCGGGTGTTAAGGTTCAGGGTTCCTTCATACCCCTTTCTTAACAATCAATTAAGGCATAAGCCTTAACACCGATGCCCGACTCTAGCAGTATGTGGTAAGCCTTAAGTCCAAAGCCCAAAATTCTTCAATTCTTCAAGGCTTGCATTGTGCCATCAAAAACATCATTCTAAGATTCCCTTTTGACATTAATCAACAACGCCTCATCTAATATCACTAAGATCTCCTTTTGTCATCAATGACAATCATATTGCCAATAATCTCCCTTTTGACAGATGTCAATGACAATTATATTGCCAACAATCTCCCCCTTTGTCATTAATGGAAAAACTAAATTCTCTTCACAAATAGAATGCTTTTCACTTATCATTCTCTAGACTACTCTTCATAACAACTACCCCTTAGGCAATTCAACATTTGCAGTCAAATCTCCCCCTTTGATAAACCTAGAGCAATTGGAAAATTTTCTCCCCCTTTGACATCAATGGCAAAGGGGCTCTTTAGGAAACCATACTACATCTGTTTGGGGCTTCAAGTTTCTCCCCCTTTGTTCAAAATTTCCTCCCTCTTTATCAGATAATGGAGTGTGTCCAATAATCTGCAACCATCAATTTATTATAAATTTGTAAAACTATTCATACTTGACTTGACTTCTCTCCTTTCTTCTAGGGATGAATAATTTTTTTGTAAAGCTTCGTCTGGACTCATACCCTATCACTAAAATTTAGTGATGTGAGGCAAGAGCAACCACTCCCAATTTATGCCTCGAGTATTCAAATTTCTCTTTGGGAAGAGGTTTTGTGAATATGTTTTCCTCTTGATCCTTGGTTGGCACATATTCCATGATGACTTCTTGATCTTCTACCTTTTCTCTTAAAAAGTGATACTTGATTAAAATATGCTTGGTCCTAAAGTCCATCACTAGATTCTTTGATATTTTTATAGCACTTGAATTTTTACAAAGAATATCAAGATAGGTTCTTTGTACTCAACCTTGATGTCTCTAAGTGTTTTCTTCATCCACAATACTTGAGTACAACATGCCACTACTACCACATAATTTGCTTCATCTGTAGAAAAAGTAACTAACTCATGCTTCTTGCTTATCCATGAAACAAGTTTGTTTCCAAGAAAGAATGCACCACCACTAGTGCTTCTTTTGTCATCCACACTTCTAACCCAGTCAACATCTATATATGTTGTCAAAGTGAAGTCTTCACCTTTGGGATACCATGGTCCATAGTCAATAGTACTCTTGATGTATCTAAAAATTATTTTCACTACATTGACATGAGACTCTTTAGGAGCAACTTTAAATATTGCAACCATGCACACTTCTTGCATGATATCAGGTCTTTATGTAGTTAGATATAGCAAGCTACCTATCATTGATCTATACATTGTATGATTTGCATATGGGGATTCATCTTTCTTGCTCAACTTACATCTACTTATCATAGGAGTACCAACCGGTTTATTGTCTTCCATTTGAAACTTCTTGATCATTTCCTTAGCAAACTTAGTTTGAGATATAAATATCTCTTCATCAGTTTGTGCTATCTATAGAACAAAGAAGAAAGAATTTTCTCCAAGCATAGACATCTCAAATTAATTTTGCATTTGGATAGCAAACTCTTTACACATTTTATCATTGTTGCTACAAAAAAAGATCTCATCTACATACACAACAATAATTACCATATGCTCACCTTCTGATTTGAAGTACAAATTGATGTCTGCACATCCTCTCTTAAATCCTAGTTGTTGCAAGTACTAGTCTAATCTTGAATACCATGCTCTTAGTGCCTATTTTAGACCATACAACACTTTCTTTAGTTTGCACACAAAATTATCTTCTTTTGATAGTTGAAAAACTTTAGGTTGTTCTATGTAGACTTCCTCTTCTAGGTTTCCATTTAAGGAATCAAACTTAACATCAATTTTATAGACTTTAAATCCTTTATAAATAGATAATGCAAGAAACATTCTTATGGCTTCCAATCTAGCATCTGGTGAAAATGTTTTTTCAAATTCTATACCTTCAACCTATGCATACCCTTTGCACACCAATCTAGCCATATTCCTTACATCAACTCCATCCTCATTAAACTTGTTTCTAAAGACACATTTTGTACCTATCAAATTCTTTCTTGGGGGTCTTGGAACTAATTCCCAAGTTTTTATCTTCTCAATTTGACTCAGTTCTTCTACAATAGATTTTATCCTGCTTTCATCCTTGTTGGATTCAATAAAGCTCTTAGGTTCAATTTTAGATAATAGTGCAAATTTTACTTTCTCTTTGTTCATTGCAACTCTTCTCCTTGTCTAAACTCCATCTTTATTGCTAATAATTTGCTCTTCAGGATGATCCTTTTGGACATATCTTGTAGGTTATTTTTCATTATCTTTATCAATAGCTCCATCTTCATACTTTGATTCAACATCATAGCTGCCTCTATCAAGTTTTAAATGTTTTACATCTTCATCAACCTTGACATTTATACTCCACAATTTTTTGTAGCCTTTTTTGTAGCATTTCTAGGCTTTTCTTTGAGTGGAATATCCAAGAAATATTCCTTCATCAGATCTCAATTCAAAGCTTCCTAAGTTATCTTCTTCCCTCCTTATGTAGCACTTTCTACCAAACACTTTAAAGTATTTAATAGATGTAGGCTTTCTATATCATAGTTCATAGGGGGTTCTCTCACTGTTTACTGATGCAGGAGCATCCATGGCAATTGGCAATCCAGTGTCAATCAAAAAGAGGTTAATTTTGTTGAGTATTTTTGGATTTTTGGGTGAATTAATTTTGGTTTGAATCTCATGTTGAAGGGTGGAAAATAATTTTTCTTTTAATAATTAAACTTTTCAAATAAATCCCCTTTGTACATTGACAAGTTGATTAGTGGGGTGAAAAAGCAAGAAAAAGTAGTTTAAATCTTTAATTGCAAAATATTTGAAAAATAATATGAGGTATTGGGATCTGAAATATGGAGCTTTAAAACACTCAATCATGATCCCTAAAAGAGTAGGTACTGGGGAAGTGGGCATCTAGGACTTGCTTTAATTATTTTCTTTTTTCAAGAGTCAAAAAGGAGAAAAAAAATTGAAAAAAACCTCCTATCTTTAGTGGGCTGCTGGAAATGGTTTTTAATTGTTTTAATTGATTTTTTTAGGGGTTTCATGTGTAGCTTCAGAAAGTGGTGTGCCATATTGGACGAGGCCAAAAAAAAATGTGAAATCAATTCCAGAAAAGAGGACTTAAGGAGGAAAGAAACCCATTCTTCAGCTATGAAAGTTTGAAGAGAAATGAAGGAAACAGGTAAAAGGAGGCGAAGCATTCTCTATGAGTGTGTTATTGGAGTGTTATTATAGGTTGAGACTGATTTAAAATGGTCCATTTTCAAATCATTATATTGAAGCTATAGGATTTGCAAGTGGAGTTGTGGTGTTGGGAAGTAAGATAGTTTGCAAGAGCTCACATATTTGATCATAGAGAGTATTTGAATGTTTTAATGTGCATATCAAAAGTTTGTATGAGTTTATTTTTATGTTCATCAGTCCATGGATGACTAAGAAATCATTTTTAATTAGTTTCCTTAATAGATAAAATCATTTGGTTTCTTGTACAAACAATTTGTTGTGTTTAAATTGCAAATTCTTTATTCTATTTTAGTTTTATTGTGAGGATTTTAGAGAGGGTTTAAAGTGTATCGAGCTCTTTCTACATTATTTACCCTTAACTAATTTTTTTTCAAAGTGTATACAAATGTATGTACTTCCTCTCTCCAATACATATCAAGTAATTTAGCCTCATTTAACATTGATTTGGCCATCTCTTTCACTATCCAATTCTTTATTTCAAAAACTCCATTCTTTTGTGGATTTCTTGTTGCAAAATATTTCCTTTTGATTCCATGCTTCTCACAATATTCTATGAATTCATTTGATGTGAATTCTCCACCTCTATCAGACCTTAATAATTTGATCCTTCTTCTAATCTCCTTCTCAACCATAGTTCTAAAGATCTTGAATCTTTCAAATGCTTGAGACTTATCCTTCAAAAAGGTTACCCATCTTATTCTTGAGTAATCATCAATCAAAAACACGAAGTACCTTTCACCTTTCAGTCCTTTTTTCCTTGTGGGGCCACAAAGATTTGTATGTACCAACTCCAAAGGCTTTGTAGTTGCATACTCTCTTTTTTTTAAATCTTACCCTTGTTTTCTTTCCTTTTTGACATTCCTTGCAAGTGGTGTTTGCAGGTTTCATAATCTTAGGCATGTGTCTCACCAATCCTTTTGAACGAGCACTTTTACCAGATTACCAAAATTCACATGTCTCATTCTTCTATGCCATAACCAACTCTCATCAACTTGACCTATTAGGAAACTTTGACCATTCACTTCACTAAGATTTTAAAGGCTTCTTTCAATCCTTTTTCCTTCTACAACTAATCTTTATGAACTTTCCTTATCTTGCATCCTTCTACACTAAATTTAACTTTATATCCATTGTCACACATTTGACTGACACTTAGTAGATTATGCTTCAAACCTTCAACATAAAGAACATCACATGTATTCAATCTTCCATCTATGCTCAGAATTCCTTAACCACATATTTGTTGGTGTAATTAATATTAATTACACTTTAGCATAAGTTTACTTAGGCATATTTAGTTCCTAAGTTATAGGTTGTTATCTTTATCTTGTTGAGCTATCTTTTTGCTCAAGATAAGATTAGGTTTATGCATCTTTTCTTTTATAAAGCAAATTATCTCTTGTAATTATTTGTACTTCGAATATATCAATTTGCACATCTTTATGCAATCTCTCTTCTTTTTTGTTTTTCTCTTTGTGGAAGGTTATTTTCTAGTTTGCATTTCAGATCTTGGTTTCTAACATGGTATCAGAGCCTCGATTTGCAGCCCCTTCTCAAATTTTTTGGAGGAATACATTGCAGAGCTCGTTCGAGGTCCCTCGAGGGTTTCATTCCTTGAGTACATTTATGCAGCGTCTTGGATCAGATTGGGATTTTCCATTAGATTCAGAGCGCTAGAAAAAGTTAGAAATGGATTTTATTTCATTCATTTTAGTCACCATTTGCCAGATCTGCGAGGGTTTCAAACTCGATGATTTTTTTGATAGATCTAGGGATCGCCTAATTTTCTAGGCACTTTGGGCCAAAACGGACCTCGCTGTTGGATTTGCAATGCCTAAAATCCCCTATTTTCATATAAAATTTGTCCACTTTGTACATAGTCGACTGGGGAGGCAAAAAAAATTTACCCAAGGGCTGTACGGCCCCAGGGCACGCTCTATGAGGCACATAAATAAATAAAAAATATTAAAAAATCACAAATCCACAAAGGTTTTTGCACCTAAAGTTTAAATTCCCACGCCATCGGGCAGCCACCCATCCGCCACCAAGCAGCCACCGGCCGCCTCACCACCACCAACCCTCCACCTTGGAGTTCACAGCCCCCGCAAGCTTTAGTCACCGGTCTTGTGGGCGACCAGCACCCTGCGACATTAGCCCACCGGATCTCTAGCCCCAACCCTGGTCATATGAGCAACTGAGGGCTTACGCCTCTATCCCAGCATGCCAGCCCCTAGTCCTGCATGCGACCAGGGGCCAAATATTTTTAGCCCCTGAGGGTTGCAGAAGGCCACATTGGGCAAAATCAGAGCATTTTTGCAAAATCAAGCGTAACTTGGGCATACGATTTCTTTTTTTTGCAAATGAGATATCATTAGAAAGTTGTTTTGACGCTCTATGCAATGGTGTAGGTGTGATTTTCTAGTTTTTCTTTTTTGATGTCTTTTTTGGCCTCAGAAGTCAGTGTTGGTGTAATTAATATTTAATTACACTTTACATAAGTTTACTTAGGTAATTATTTAATTCCTAGGTTAATTAGTTGTCATCCTTATCTTGTTGAGCTATCTTATTGCTCAAGATAAGATTAGGGTTATGCATATTTGCTTTTATAAAGCAAATCATTATCTTGTAATTATTGAATTCTTGAATAATATTATGTTGCACATATTCTTGCAACCTCTCTTGCTTTTTTATTTTTCTCTTCTATGGAAGGATATTCTAGTTTGCAAATTTGATCTTGGTTTCTAACATGGTATCAGAGCCTTGATTTGCAGCCCCTTCTCATATTTTTTGAGAAAATCATTGCAGGTTTCGTTCAGGATTCCTCGAGGGTATCATGCCTTGAGTTCATCTATGAGGTGTTTTGGATCAGATCGGGCTTCACCATTGGATTCAGAGCACTGGAAAAAGTCAGGATTGACTTTTGTTTTGCATATTTTGGCCATCTTTTGCCAGATTTGTGAGGGTTTCAAGCTCGAAAATTTTTTGCAAGATCTGGGGGTAGCCAAATTTTTGGAGTAGTTTGAGCACAAACGGAGGTCACCATCGTGTTTGCAGTAGCCAAAAACCCTAAGAACGCCCTTTGTTTCATTGATTTCTGAGCAGTTGGTCTGGAAGGCAAAAAAAATTGCCTGGGGGCTCGTACGGCCTCCCCAGCACGCCTTTCGATGCATGAAAATTGAAAAAAAAAATTAAAAATTGTGCCTTATTAGTTTCTATCCCGGTGCCTCTAGTTCACAAGGATTCCGCCACCCAACAGCCACTGGGTGGCCACCACACCGTCTCCGCCACCGGAGGCACCCATTGATCTACAGCTCCTCCAGCCCCCGCGGGCTCCCACCGGCCAACATCAGTCATATGGGGGACCAGGCGCTATGCACCAAGCCCCCGGCCGACCTATTTAGCTCTGCCGCTGGTCATATGCATGACCAAGAGGATCCGCACTCAGCCCCAGCTGGTGATAGAATATTTTGACGATTCACCGAATATTCCAGCATCTTACAGCAAATACCTATCGGCGCAAGATTTTTCTGGCAAGGGGGGCATTTTTTTTCCTCGACGACCTCTAGGCCGTCAATTTTAACCTCTTGAAGTGCTGATGTCAGCATGACGTCAGCAGTCGTATGGCCCTCAAAGCCCCCTCCTAGCCCTGATTTTTCCTAAAGGAGCAATTTTTTTCTTTTGGTCATAACTTGGGCATACGGTATTGAAATCAGGCAAACGAGATATCACCGGAAAGCCGGTTCCGAGTAGTTTCCAATGGTGTAGTTTATTTTATATTATTTTTTTGTTTAGCTGCTATGTTTTTTTTTTTTTGAAGTCAAATGTTCATTTTGGGCTTCCGAGCTCATAACTTTTTGCCACGATCTCCAATTTTCATCTTCTTTGTGGAGTTGGAAAGGTATTGAGGAGATCTATCTTACTGCCCTTCCCATGCACTTTTTTCTATATATATCCCAAGTTTATCATTATTCCATATTTTTCCCGATGGGTGTTTTGGAGATTACTTAGATGTTTTGGCAGTTGGAAAGGTGAAACTTGAATATTTGTATTTCATTTCAGTACCACATCATTTTATTTTGTGTTTATGCATGTTTAGGATTCTCTCCTTTTACAATCATTCAGTTATTATAATAAACAAACTAAGATAAAGTTCCATCGGAGGGGTTTCTTGCATAATAAATCTGACTAAAGTGTGCATGCACTTTGATCTCCATATTCATCTTGATTTGTTGGCAACTCATATGGGTTATCTGGTTTCCCAGTTTCTTTTGGCCACATTTTTTCTATAGCTTGACACATATCAAATTCATCGATTCACACTTTAGTTGAGAGATTATGTTTCTTGATCTGCATTGGTTCAGATCCTTCTCAGTTTGAGGGCCATGTTTTTATGGTTAATGTTCCAGAGTCTTTTTTGGTACTCCTTCCCATGGAAGAGTTTCAGTCACAGTTTGGCATCGGCATCGAGATACACAGTTTCCAAATTCTGTCATCATATCATCTACTATTGCTTCATAGATTCTAGGGTTGTTCCAGTTTGTGAGTTTTCTAGTGTTCTGTGGCATCGGGTTTGCTGTCACATTATCTTGATTCTGATTTTGGTTTTAGTTGTAGACAGAAGTATATTTCCTTGCTTTTCAGATTACAGTTCTAGTGTTACTCAACAGTGTTCTTCAAGTGCTTCTTTGCAACAGTCATTTCATTGTAAGGGGTTTTGTCCCACTAGGTTTTCCTTCTCTACCTCATCATTGCATTTATAAATGATTACCTGATCAGGCCTTGTTTCTGGGACTCATCTCTTGCATAATAATTTTCTTCTCCCTAAGTTGCACTTATGGGAGGGTGTTAGTGTAATTAATATTTAATTACACTTTACATAAGTTTACTTAGGTAATTATTTAATTCCTAGGTTAATTAGTTTTCATCCTTATCTTGTTGAGCTATCTTGTTGCTCAAGATAAGATTAAGATTATGCATATTTGCTTTTATAAAGCAAATCATTATCTTATAATTATTGAATTCTCGAATAATATTATCTTGCACATCTTCTTGCAACCTCTCTTTCTTTTTTGTTTTTCTCTTCTGTGGAAGGATATTCTAGTTTGCAAATCTAATCTTGGTTTCTAAGCGTCAGATGTTGCCTTTTTCACTCCAGGAGACATATCTTTTCACTCACTTTTCCATTTTTCACCATTCTTGCAGCATTGGAAAGATGGTTCCGGCCTCTACAAAGATCTGAGGTTTATTTATATTTTCTATTTATGCATGTTTATCATTCTCTCCTTTTACAATCTTCAGGTTATTGTAATAAATGAAATGAGATAAAATTCCATTTAGGGGAGGTTCTTGCATAATAATCTGATTAGAGTAGTTTTCAATTTGATCTCCTTTGTATTGGTGACAACTCGTATGAGTTTATCTGGTTTCTTAGTTTCTTTTAGCCTCTTTCTTGCTTAGCTGGACACATCTTTGGTTTGCATCGGTTCACACTTTAGATTGAGAGTTCATGTTTCTTGACCTACATTGGTTCAGATCCATCTTAGTTTGAGGGCCATGTTTTTATGGTTAATGTTCCAAAATATTGATGGTACTCGTCTTATGGGGCAGTTTTAGTTTTAGTTTGGCATTGGCATCGAGAGACACAGCTTCTATATTTTGTCATCATTATGAGCTTCATTCATCCTTTCATCTATTGTTGCTTACTGTTGATGGTGTTTTCTGCACAGCAACAACTCAGACAGAATGCAATGTTCTATCTCTCTTGAAAGGTTATTCTCAACAATAAATTACTGAAAATTACCCCAAGGTCTCTCGGGTGTCAGGTCATGACAATGCATAAACAACTCAGATAATATGTGAAAATGCTGGTAATCACAAGGGGCCTTACAAATGAACAATGCTAGAAGTGAATTTTCATCAGATGCAACAATATGGTGATGCTTTCAACCCTAAAACTAACCTAGATTCAAAATAAACAGCAAAAGAGATAAGGGTTTAGAGAGATTCTATTCGATTCTAACTCCTAAGATCAATCACAATAATGATGAAAGCTACAAATGGACAGATCCCCAATAAAATAGATCTCTGCTTGATCAAGGACAAACTTGCAACTACACAGAAATGGTGCAATCTTCTGGGGAAATCTAAAGATTTTCAGACTTTGAACATTCATTCACATACCCAACTGTTGGCGCAATGTAAACAAGCATTCACAGTTGAACTTAGCACAGAAGTGAGGCCCAGACTAACTTTACACAGCAACCTACAATCAGCAAATTGCTAAAAGTATGGACCGGAAATCGATCAACATCATCAACATTTCACCACCATTGTAAAAAAAGCTGAAATCTAACATCTAACATCTAACATCTGAGAATCAAGAACAAGAAACCATAAAAACTATTGAAAATAAATACAAAGTTTGCCAAATCAACAATCCAACTGCATTACTTCTCCAGCATTACATAACAATTTCAAGTCTCTCATCTCCTACAGCTAATTCTGAAAACTACTCGCCAATTCTGGCCTTCTAACTTAGCAAAATTCTGGCCTAGTCAAACTCCTAAAATCTACCCCTTACAAATGAGGCGCAAATGCCATTTATAGAGAACCTCAAAATAGGTCGGCCAGGAGAGTTTCAAAATAGGACAAGATTTGCATTAAATGCATGAATATTATCCATGTCGGCCCACGATCTCCAGCAAGATCAGATTCACGTGTTTTCCAGAAAGTCCTCCAGCTATAGACAGTTTTGGCACGGATTCTTAGGCAGGTCCCACTTTGAAAATTTAAATTGAATGCTTCCATATTTCCCCTTTGGCACGAATCCATATGCAAGTCCCCCTTTTAATATTTGTTTAGTCCTGAAAAACAGATATATCATTAATAGCCCACATGTTCAAATTAAATTTGAATAAAATTTTGACCTTTTCTAAAAAACTTACATTTTTATAAGGAAACTTTCCATTTTCAGAATTTTTCCATTTTTGGAATTTTTTATTTTCAATTTTTTTAAAAAGTCATTTCAAAAATTTCCATTTTGGAAAAATAGCCATTTGAAAATCCAGGAAAATCCAGGTCAGGCGGACTCCAGACCAAAATCTGGAAAAATCCAGCCAGACAGGATTCTACCGAATAAGGCAAAAATTTCAACAATAGATCATCGAAACGAACCAAGAATGCGCGAAACATCGTGCAATATATCAAATTAAGCATGGGGTGTTGAGCATTTATCATCAAATTCATCAATTTAATCCAGTATTTCAATTTGCACAAAGCCCAGCAAAAAATCCGAAAAAATCTGGGTGGACCAAATTTTCGGGTCGGGCGGAAAATCCTAGACGCAGGCAAAAAACTGGAAAACTGAAAAAATCAGGAAAATCCGGGTTGGGCGGAAAATCTCGCACACAAGCAAAAATCCAGAAAACTGAAGAAATCCGGCATTTCAAAGCAATTGGGAAAATCCGGGTTGACCGAAAAATCCTGGATTGGGGTAAAAACCCGGATTTTGCTCAGAACTTAGTTTTTTCAAAGGGCAACCTGGGGAGCTCATTTGGGCAAGCAAGATGAACATCTAAGGACCTCCAAAGGCAACCAAATCAATAAAATTAAGGGGCCAAAAGACACCAAAAGCCAGAGCAAAAAGAGGGTCCCTACTTTCAGTGGGGCGTGTGTGCAAAACTGCACAACACTTACAGATTCTAGGGTTGATCCAGTATGTGAGTTTCCAATGTTCCTTGGCATTGGGTCTGTTGTTGCATTTGTGATTCCATTTTTTGGTTTCAGTTGTAGACATAATTATCTTTCCTTGCTTGCTAGATTTTGGGTTCCAGTGTTCTTCCAGTGATTCTTTGCAGCAGTTCATCTCATTGAAGGGGGGTTTTTCCCACTGGGTTTTCTCTCTCTTTGCATTTGTAAATGGGTACCTAATCGGACCTTTGTTGCTAGGACCCATCTCACATCATTTGCATAATAATTTTCTTCTCCCTAAGTTGCACTTATGGGGGGGTGTTGGTGTAATTAATATTAATTACACTTTAGCATATGTTTACTTAGGCATATTTAATTCCTAAGTTATAGGTTGTTATCCTTATCTTGCTGAACTATCTTTTTGCTCAAGATAAGAGTAGGTTTATGCATCTTGGCTTTTATAAAGAAAATTATCTCTTGTAATTATTTGTACTTCGAATATATCAATTTGCACATCTTTATGCAATCTCTCTGCTTTTTTTGTTTTTCTCTTTGTGGAAGGTTATTTTCTGGTTTGCATTTCAGATCTTGGTTTCTAACAATATTTTTACTACAGTGTTATCTCCCAGACTCACAGATCCTTTGCATTTTTTGAATTTGATAAATTTTCTCTTATCACCAATCATGTGCTATGAGCAACCACTTTCAATCACCCACAAATTCTTCTTCTTAGCATGAAGTGTTGTTTGTGCAATCATTGATTGTGTAGAATTCTACTATTTTTCTTTCCAAACCTTCTTAGGTTTATTTTCTTCCTTCTTTTCAAGAACATGTGAATCTTTGTTCACATGGGAAGGAATACTTTTCTTTTTTTATATACTTTTGGTCTTACAAATGTTTCTCTATATTTCTTAGCTATATGACCAAAATTATTGTAATTGTAGCAAATCGCATTCATATCTACCAAAGGATCAAATAGATTTCTATTCACAGAATTTTTACTCCTTTTAGGAACAGCTCTACAATCATTTTCCCTATGACCAAACTAGTTACAAGTATAGCAATACCCATAGAAATATGAGGAATAATTGGTCATAGCATTTCTTTGTGTAGGATGAGGGGGTCTTCTTAGCTTTGATTTCATCAAATTTCTCACCCTAGTGAAACCATCTGCATCAGCTCCCTTAATTTTTTTCTTCTTCTTCATGTCTTTAGGGACTGCCTTATTAATCTTCTTATCTATTGTAGGCTTATTTTCTTCATTTTTTTTCTTCATCTTAGCAGTGCTTTTTCCAGAGTTCATTTTCAAAGGCATTCTCCTTACAAGCTTTCTCATTCTTTGTTCTAGAATTTTCTCCTTCTTTGAATTTATCATATAGATTTGAAGATGAATTGATAGTGGAACTCTTTCCCTTTTCAAATCTAAGAAAAAAAAATTCTTTTGGAGGCTTTTGTGAGTTAATTAACTCTTCAAGAATTTCTAAGCCTCCTTTCAATTTCAAACCTCTGTCAATATGTTATTTATCCTTTTCTAATTCCTTTCTCAAATCAACTATTGTTGCTTCCAACTTCATGCATTCAATAGATTTAGACAATAGTTTCATTTTCACTACATCTTCTATCCTTCTAGCTTATTCAACTTGTGTCTTCAAGCTTATCACCATCTGCTCAGATTCTTCAAGGTTTTTAGATAGCTTTTCAATCTCTTTTTTTGCAAGCTTCTTCTTCTTCTTTTTATTTTCCTTTCTTAAGCTATCAATCTCTTCTAGATCACAAATGAGCTCGCCTTCTAGTTCAAATTCCCCTTCATCTTCTTCATCAAAAGATTCAACTTCTCCATTTTCTTGATTTGCAAAGTCTTTTTCCATGAATAGGAATTCATTTTCCTCAACCACAAAGTCACAATCATGGTCATCATTTGAGCTATCACTAACATCATATGAATCACTTTCTTCTTGAGTGTATATACTTCTTTTTCTTTTGAAAGTTATTCTTCTTGGGAAAGTAGGGGTTCTTATTTTTACTATACACTACTTGCTCAAAGTTATCCTTTTCTCCATAAGGGAATTTGGTAGAAAAATGACCTATCATACCACATTTGAAACATTTAAAGGGTAACTTACCTTTTTATTTTCTAGAGCCTCTTCTCAATCTTTTGACAAAGTTAGCTTCTTCATCATCAAACTCCTTAGATCCAAATGTAGACGCTTCAACCTTCTCCTTTTTTGTTGCTTTGAATGCAGCTTCTCTTTTGGATGTATCTGCATCTCCCATTCTCATCTCATAGGTAGTAAAGGTTCCATGCAACTCATCAATAGTGATATTATCCAAATCTCTTACTCCTTCTATTGCAGAAATTTTAGACTCATACTTGGATGGAAGGGATCTTAATACATTCTTGACAATGACTTGATCTTTCATTTCTTCTCCAAGGCCTCTAATTGCATTTACAATTTCATCTACTCTCAGAAGGTAATTTGCAATTTTCTTTTCTTCATTCACCTTCAAACTTTCAAACTTGCCTTTGTAGGTTTGTAGCTTTGCATGCTTTACCTTATCATCACCTTCATAGATGTTCTTCAACTTGTCCCAAACATCATGTGCAATTTGATAGCGCATAACTTTGACAAACTCTAAATTTGAAAACCCACAAAGAATAGCATTCTTCATCTTAGCATTATTTTCATTTGCTCTCTTTCCAGCTTGATCAGTAGGAGGTATAACATGAATTATGTATCCATTTATAATAGACATCCAAACATCAAACCCTAATGAAGAAAATATGCTTTCATTCTAATGCTCCAAAATGCATAGTTTGAGCCATCAAAGAGAGGTGATTTGTTTCAGGATGAACCTTCTTGACTCACCATTTGTGTTCACTATCCAAGATCTACCAAAGCTAATTAAGCTTCTTCAAAGGAACTAGGGCTTTGATACCAATTGTTGGAACACAAGTATCCACTAAGAGGGGGGTGAATTAGTAGATCAAATAAAATTTGACTTTTAACACTTCTTAATGTTGATTAAACAAACATGCAAAGATCATGCAAACACACAAATGTACATAACACAAGATATTCATGGAAAACCCAATATGGGAAAATCACTATGAGAATAGTTGCTAGGATCTACTATCCTAATCTAGCCTCACAATAAAACCTTAATGATTACAATATTTAAGGGCACCATCCCTAAGGAGACACCAATCCCTTGATTTAAGAGCACCAACTTTAAGGAAGCACTCACTCCTTGACTAAGCACCAACCCAACTAATTGATGGCACCAACCAATCAAATTTACAATTAAAAAATATGGAGCTACAACTCTAGATTAGAAATGATTCAAAAATGAATCTAGTTCAATTTTGCAGTAGCTACTCATGCTTTTCTACTATCCATTCAACAATTCATTTCTCTATGCTACACTTCTCTTTCCCCTTCTCTACTATGTTTTACACACCTTTGGAACTCAATGCATATCTTAGATGGTGTCTTTATGTATCATAGTTTAGGTCTTCTCCTCATAGCATATGCATATTCACCACTATATCATACACAATCTACACCATACAACGCTTAGTTATTCAAATTCACTCACATAACTTCACTGAAATGACTCCTACTATGGTTTTTCCTGTCTTTCTTTCTTAGACATGACTCCTTGTCTTGAGCCCAACAACGCCACTGACTTCATTTATTGAATTTTCTATTTTTTGTGTCAATCAAATATGGGATTTTATTTTCATTTAATGTCTATTCTTGTATAATCGATCTCTTCCATATTTACAATTATTTTTGTATTAATGGAGGTCATTCATTTCTTCCAATCATCAACAAAAAAGGAGCATGAATATTTAATTTGTTTTTTGCACCTTAATTCCATTAGCCTGAAATTGGAGTTCCATCATTTTGCTACCCTACAGTTGTTAGAATCAAATCTTCAAATTATGCCCATTAATCTCTAATATCATGCCAAAATCCATTGGCCATCACACAACCACCATAGAATTTAAACCACAATCGTTGATGTGATCATTTTAAGTTAGGGCTATATATCTTTAATGATTCACAACAATGATGTGAATTAGATGAAACAATCAATTTCTTCCATGTGTCACCTTCTCACAAATCTATATTGGTCAACCCTAGTCAATGCAAGCATTCCATAGAATAGTGAAATTATTTCTCCATTTTTCAATGATATTCCATTTCCTTTCCTTTGGGGGTCAAAATTCACTAATCACCCTCACCTCATACTTGAGGTGCATAAATGAATTTAAAAAGTAAGCCCAAGCACCAATGTCCGATGCTCCTTACACCTTTAGGGTTTTGGCCATTGGCCTTACGCTTGACCATTTACCATCTCTACGCCATTCGCTTGCTGACACACTAAAATTTGAATGTCTAAACTCTGAACTAGAAAATGTACTTTGTTGGAAGTCGAGGTTTTCCCTTATCACTTACCTCTTACAATCTCTATTGTAAGCATTAAATCATCCTTTCGATCTGTGATCCAAGGGATACTTTTTCACTAAAAATTTAAGTGTCTCAAATGCTCTAGAATTCAGTCTCATTGTGAAAATCTTGGAAAATTGAATCCAACACAACTTGAACGGGATCAAAAGGAGCTCGTACATTCAAGTTATGGTTAGTCAAAGTTTGGTCAAATAGGTACCTGAGGCCCGTTAGAAAGGAAAACAAATGATCGACTCATAATTAGTCAAAATTGGCATCAAATTGAAGATCTTGTCGATACAAGCCCAACATCACTCGTTTCATTGAAATCTGAGTCTGTACGTCAAAGATATCCCAATTCAAAGTTGTCGGCTATCAAGGTTGACCAAGTCATATGGACACTGATGTTAGCATGATGTTAGCATGATGGCAGTATGACATCAGCATATTATCATGGAAAACCATACTGTATGGACAGGTGAGCTGGCCCAATCAAAGCTCAGCACATGGTAGTCATACATCTAGTTAGTAGGTCCAATCAGCGTTCCAATCAGTGGTCTTGTCAATGTGGTGGATGATGTCATATTGGTTAGCAAATCATACCATGACACATGGCAGCTTCTACGAGTGGAAAATGGCACCCTCCTCTATCACCAGTTGTTTGGATTTGTTTGAACCGGTGAACAAAAGTAGTTAGGGGGGTTCAACCCCCTAACCTCCTCCAAACTAGCCGATGCCCCCATCATTGCACCACACGGTGGATCTTTACCTATAGATGGCAATGGATTGTTTTGATTTTTTAAGATTAGAAATCAGTCAAAATAGAATGAGTGGTGGGGGGTTGAACTCTCAACCTCCCGATCGCTAAAATATTAGTCCACCATCATGCCGCTTAGTAGCTTTAAAACATATGAGGGCAGTGTTCTATTTAAAGAATATTTTAATCCCGAAATGTTAAAGAAAAAACTTATATGGTTTTAACAACCCCTCAAAATGAAATGAAGCCAAACAAAAGGCCAAAAGGGGTTGTGAACAAAGTCTATTTGTTAAGGGGGGGTTATTTTTGTAAATATGATGGTTTAGCCCCATTATAGAAAAATTTATGTATAAAAGGGGGGTAGAGGATTTTTGAAGAGGCAACTAGGTGATGAGAAGGAGAGAACATCTTGAAGACTTTAAAGCCATTTCTATGCAATGGAAGAGCATTATGACACTGTGCTAGAAGGGAATGGTCTTGTAATGCAATTATAATCCTAATTTTTTGAGCATAATATGATAGGTCACTCAGTTAGAGAGGGGCTCGAAGACGTAGCCATTCAGCGAACTCCATTATCAATTGTGTTTTGTCTTCTATCTAATTTCTCTCTTTCTTTTTTCTCATCATCTTTATCATACTATGTTCATTTAATCATTTTTGTAATGCTTATTCATTTAGAAATATTTGAATTAATCGTTGTAAAGTTAAGCATTTTGTAAGCAATTATCATAGATCCTAAATCAAATCAAGTTTGGTATCAGAGCTTTGTGTGACTAGCATTGCAGAAGTGAATGCTGACAAGATCCAAGAGCCAACAAGGTGAAGGAACCCTTGTAGAGTATAATCTGAGATCAGGAAGTGAAGAACCTTTCCACCGAGAATGTTAGAGAGTTCAATTGAACATAGAAAACCAAAGCTTGATGAAAAAGGTTTTTGGAAATCCTTCCTTGACATGAAGGCCATGGTGGAGGTGCTCTTCAGAGAAAGACAAGAATGGAAGAAGTCTGAAGAGGGAAATTCATCAAAGCAAGAAGATTCTAGAGATCACAAATACAAGAAGAAGAAATTCGGAGATGTTGAAGAACCTCCAAAATCTCCTCCATCGTCTCCTTCTTCCCATTCTTCTCCTTCTTCTTCTACTCCTATTAATCCTTTTAAGAGCAAGTATAAGCCTATTATTGAAATGGATGTAAAATTTGAATTACCTAAGTAATGTGGGGAGTTAAATGCCAAAAATTTAGATGATTGGGTCTAGCAGGTAGAAGTGTACTATAGGATTCAAGGCCTAGTAGAAGATGCTTCTAGGATACAATTAGCTGCTCTCTAGTTGGAAGGTACAGGTCTCACCTGGTGGGAGAGTTAGACTCGGGCATAAATTACTCACCATGGTAAGGTCAGTATGACCTGGATGGAATTTGTTGCTACCCTTAAAAATTAGTTTTACCCTTTAGGTTATATGCAACAATCAACCATGAATTGGTAGACATTTAGGAAAGGTAAAGGGTAGTTTGTCCAAGATTACACCCATGAGTTTAGGAAACAGGCTATTGCTTTAAATGTTCCCTTGTATACTTAGGATACACTGCTTAAGTACATAGGTGGTTTGCATTCTTACCTAATACATACTATTCTAATGTTGAGTCCTAATAATCTGGATGAAGTATCTGTCCAAGCCACTCATTTAGAGTCAAGGGGTAAGAACACTTTCAGTGATAATTTCTCAAAGAAACCATATAAGTCTAAGGGTAAGCCTAAGGGTAAAGACAAAGACAAAGACAAAGGGAAGAAGATAGCTATAGTTAAGAAAGAGGGTGATAATCCCACATGCTCCCATTGCAAGAAAGAGGGGCATGATGATTTGAAATGCTGGAAGTTGCATCCACAATTAAGGCCGAAAAGATATGGAGGCTATAAAGGCAAGAAAAAGACTATTGTAGTGATTCAATAAGATCTTGGATCTGACTCTAGAGATGAGACAAAGATTATTGCTGTTAGGATCCAAGGTAAAGGGAAAGGTATATTTCTTTCTTCTAATATATTTTTTTCCAATGCAAGTGCAAGTACAAGTAAAGAATCTTCTCCTAAGGTTGATAAGCAAAGAAATGAATTGTTTCACATTTGGGTTGTAACAAAGCATACTAAGGTTCGTAAATTTTTTGATACAGGTTCTCAAGTCAACGTAATATCTGAAGAGGTGGTAAAGAAACTTAATCTACCTACAACACCTCATCCAAATCCATATCCACTTGGATGGGTTTGCAATGATGCTCAACTGCAGGTAACGAAACAATGTAAATTGAGATTTGCTATCACTACAAAATTATTGATGAGGTAGAGATAGACGTAGTTACTTTGGATATTTATGGGCTTGTGTTAGGGAGTCCTTATCTGTATAAAAACAAAGCAATCTTTTATAGGGGGGAGAATAAGTATCATCCTTTTAAGGATGGGATAGAATACATTATATGTGCACAAAAGGTTAAGACTAATCTTGCACAAGTCAATTCTGGTCAAATGAAAAGGTTGGTCAATTCTAGTAAGAACTTTGTATTAATTCTTGTAAAATCTAAAGAAGATGATAAATCTAAGGCGTTCAAGGGGTGTGATCCAAAACATAAAGCTGAATTGATGAAAATTGTATCTACCTATGATGAACTTTTTCTGGAACTAAAGGAATTGCCACCCAAGAGAGAGATACAACATGAGATACAGTTGCAGCAGGATGTGTCACTTCCTAACATCAACATGTACCATTTATCAATCATGCAAAATGAGGAAATCAAAAAGTAGGGTTAGGAGTTGGTTGAGAAAGGAATTATTCATCCCTGTACATCTCCTTGTGGTTCACCCATTGTGTTGGTTCCAAAGAAAGATGGGACTTGGAGAATGTGCATTGACTATAGAGCCCTAAATAAGATAACGGTAAAGAATGGGTATCCTCTTCCTAGAATATATGATTTACTTGATCAGTTAAAACAAGCAGTTTATTTCACTAAGTTAGACTTGTGTAGTGGATATCATCAGATAAGAATTGCAAAAGATGACATTTGGAAAATTGCATTTAAGACAAAACACGGACTATTTGAGTGGATGGTCATACCCTTGGGATTTTTAATGCAGCGGCTACCTTCATGTGTGTCATGAATGATGCATTTCATCCTTTCATTGATGATTTTATCATATTCTATCTAGATGATATTCTTGTATTGAGTCAAACTTGGGAAGATCATGTAGTTCATGTAAAGAAAGTTTTTGATGTATTGAGAAAAGAAAAACTCTTTGTAAAGATGTCTAAATGAAAATTCGCTAAGACATCCTTAGTGTACTTATGCTATGTCATAGGAGATGGTCAAATGAAAGTAGACCCTATGAAGGTCAAAGCTATTGTAAATTGGCCTAAGGCAAGTATAGTCATAAAATTCAAAAGTTTCTTGGGTGCAGTTCACTACTAGAGAAAGTTCATTACAAACTTCTCTTATATTGCATCTCCATTGCATGCATTAACCACTACAAAGGAAATTTTCTAGTGGGGAGGTCCACAACAAAAGGCTTTCGACAATTTGAAAGAAAATTTGAGCACCCACCAGTTCTGGCTTTACTATATCTTCATTAGCCATTTGAGATTGAGACAAATGTGAGTGGGTTTTCCATCGGAGTAGTACTCATGCAAGGAGGTAAACCAGTCTGCTACCACTCTGAAACCTTCTCAGGAGCAATAAGTAATTATCCCCTTATGATAAGGAACTTTATGCATTAGTTCATAGTGTTAAAAAATGGAAACACTACTTAATGGGGAAAGAAATTGTAATCCACACTTATCATCATGCACTTCAATATTTGCACTCACAATCTAATCTGCAACAAATTAGGCACTTTCAGTGGATGGGTTTTTTGCAACAGTTTCATTTGGTAATTAAGTATAAGAAAGGTTCCCATAAAAAAGTAACAGATATGTTGTCTAGGCCTCTTGTTATGAATGCTTTGATTATCCTTAAAGGTAGTTCCATGGTACATGAATTTTTTTAGGAATAGTATGCTAACAATGAATACTTTAAGGAAATCTATTCAGCTCTAATTGTAGGCAAACATGTAGAAGAGAAAGATTACGATGTGCAAGATAAACTGTTGTATCACTTGGGAAAGTTGTGCATTCTAAAAGATGAACAACCATAGGTAATCAAAGAAACACACTCCTCATTGATTATTGGACACTTTGGGGTAAGAAAAACAATAGATTAGTTGCAGAAATATTGTTATTGGCCTCGTATGCAAGAAATTGTATCTAAATATATTAGAGGATGTGTAATGTGTGCAACAAGTAAACCTAGTAACAGGAAATTGGGGTTGTTTAAACCTCTACCTGTACCATCTCATCCATGGGAATTTTTGTTTATGGATTTTTTCGGGGGTCTACCTATGTCTAGGAAGGGAGAAAAATGTGTATTCTAATGCCTTGTAAGAAATAGGTCACTGTTGAACTGATAGCTCATATGTACTTTCGATTTGTATGGGTTCATTTTGGGTTACCAACTTCTATTGTATCAGATCGAGATTCTCGATTCTTAGGGGAATTTTGGTCAGCATTGTGGGGACTCATGGACACTAGACTGAAGAAGAGTACAACCTTCCATCTGTAGACCAATGGAAAAATAGATGTAGTAAATAGGACAGTTGTGCATTTTCTCAGAGGTTACTATAGTAAGCATCCTAAGTTTTTGGATGAGAGTCTTCATTATGTGTAGCATGCTTACAACCACGTGGCACACTCTTCTACAAAAAGATCTCCTTTTGAGACTTGTTTCAGCTATCTTCCTAAAACAACGATGGAATTTTCTTTTGGGAAAGATGGTGTTGAAAATGGACGCCATGATGCAGAGTAGGCTTTGAAGTTCATCCAAAAATTCCAAGCAATTCATTAGGTAGCAGAAGCACAGTTGGAGAAGAGCCAAGCCAAATACAAGGCTCACCATGATAAGCATCATAGTGATCACCATTTCCAGGTTTTAGATAGAGTTTGGTTATATATCAACAAGGAAAGAATGCAAGGTGAAGGAAGGAAGCTCAAGTTGATTAGATATGGTCCTTTTGAGATCCTTGAAAGGATCGGCACCAATGCCTTCCACCTTGATCTTCCTCCATACATGCACATATATTTGGTTGTCAATGTTGAGAATCTAAAGTTGTATGAACCTTTGATGATACTAGAAGAGGAGGCTAATATTTAGGTTCCATCAGTTGATGATCTTTCACCAGAATACATGTCAGAGTTGCTAGAGGATGTCATTCTTGAGAGGAATTTTAGGACTTCACGAAGAGGAGTAGTTGAATATCTCAGAGTGGGGTTAAAGGGGATGAATCCAAGCAAGGAAAAATGGAAGGAGATTGGTAAAGTGAGGGAACTTTACCCTCACTTACTTCTGAGTAATCAAGATTTTGGAGGTCCAAAAGCTCTCCAGTGGGGAGGCCTGATCTAGGGGATACTTTTTCACTAAAAATTGGAGTGTCTCAAATGCTCCAAAATTTAATTTCACTATGAAGAGCTCAGAAAAATAAATGCAACGCAACTTGAATTGGGTCAAAAGGAGATCATACACTCAAGTTATGGCCAGTCAAAGTTCAATCAAATAGGTACTTGAGGCCCATCAAAAAGGTGAAAAAATGATCAACTCAGAATCAGTTGGAACTGGCGTCAAATCAAAGAGCTCATCAATACGATCCCAATGCCACTTGTTTCGTCAAAATCTGAGTCTATACATCAAAGATATCGCAAGTCAAAGTTTGAAACTATCAGGGTTAACCAGGCCATAAGGATGCTAATGTCAACATGATAGCAGCATGACGTCAGCATGTTGATGTAGCAAACCATACGGTATGGACAAGTGAGTTGGCCCAATCAAATCTCGATATGTGCTAGTCATAGATCCAGTCAATAGGTCTAGTCAGTGGTCTAGTCAGCAGTCTTTGTCAGCATGGCAGATGATGTCTTATTGGTCAATGAATCATACCGTGAAACATGGCAGCTTTTGCGAGTGACACATGGCACCCTCCTCTGTCACCAGTCAGTTGGATTTGTTTGAACTAGTTAATAAAAATTAGTTAGGGGGGTTTGACCCCCTAACCTCCTCCAAACTAGTCAATGCCCCCACCATTGTACATGTGGTGAATCTTTACCTATAGATGGCAACAGATTGTTTTGATGTTTTAAGATTGGAAATCAGAGAAAACAAAATGAGTGGCTAGGGGTTGAACTTTCAACATCCTAACCGCTAAAAGATTAGTCCACCGTCATGCCACTTAGCGGCTTTAAAACATATGAGGGCGGTGTTTTATTTAAAGAATATTTTAAGCCCGAAATGTTAAAGAACAAACTTATATGGTTTTAACAACCCCTCAAAATGAAATGAAGCCAAAAAAAAGGACAAAAGGGGTTGTGAACAAGACCTCTATTTGTTAAGGGGGGTTATTTTTTATAAATGTGATGATTTAGCCCCATTATAGAAAAATTTATGTATAAAAGGGGGGTATAGGCTTTTTAAAGATGCAACCAGGTGATGAGAAGGAGAGAACATCTTGAATACTTTGAAGCCATTTCTATGCAATGGAAGAGCATTATGTCGTTGTGCTGGAAGTTAATGGTCTTGTAATGCAATTGTAATCCTGATTTTTGGAGCATAATCGGATTGATCACTCTATTGGAGAGGGGCCCGGAGATGTAGCCATTCGGAAAACTCGGTTATCAATTGTGTTATGTCTTCTATCTCGTTTCTCTCTTTCTTTCTATTCATCATCTTTATCATACTATGTTCATTTAAGCATTTTTGTTATGTTTATTCATTTAGAAAGCTTTGAATTAATCGTTGTAAAGTTAAGCATTTTGTAAGAAATTGTCATAGATCCTAGATCAGATCAATTTGTGATGCCCGAACACTAACATATGTAAGTTTTGTTAGAATTAGCTCTTCGATTGTCAGCATTTAGGCTTCCCTCATTCAACATACTTCATAAAATATTAAGGCATAAGCCTCAATGTTGACCCACAAGAACTGAAATAATTTTGAGTGTCAAGGTTTGGGGTTCCTTCATACCCCTTTCTTAACAATCAGTTAAGGCGTAAGCCTTAATGCCAATGCGCAATGCTCAACTCTTGTAGTATGTGGTAAGCCTTAAGTCCAAAGCCTCAACTTCTTCAACTCTTTAGGGCTTGCACTACACCTTCAAAAACATCATTCTAAGATGCCCTTTTGACATTGTAAGAGAGGGGGAACAACCACACCAAGGCTCCAACTCACGGAGAGCCGAGAGCAGAGGGCTATGCTAACTTACCTCAAGCTAACAGATGTTTAGGATAAGAATCTAGAATGAAGAGCACTCTCATGTGCTTTTGTCACCCTACAGATTCAAGAATTTAAACAAGGCTAGATGAGCCATTTTATGGAGTTCAAATTATGCCTTAGACATATCTCCATTCGAGGATGGCAGTGTGGGTCTGGGATGACAACGCAACGCACTGGCATCTCTCTAGTGCACTAGCATCCGTATGGTCAAAAAACAAAAAAATACAGAATAAAACTCCAAAGAACCTTCTAACTACCTAGTAAACTAGTTTTAATGAAACAAACAAAATGATGAGGTATGAAAAGTAATTGTGTAAATGATAAAGTACGTAGATTAAGATAATGGTGGCAAAGATCAACTCACTAAAGCTCTAGTTCGCAAGTGAACTCCACACACATGTTCACCTACACACAAGAAAGAGGGTAAAAATATTGGACTGTATCAGGGTTTGCCTCAGTCAAACTCCCGCTTTGGTGTTTCCACCTCCACGAATAGCCAGAAAAGCCACGAAGAAGAAAGTATGATAAAGGAAAGAGGAAAGGAAAATATTGAACACTACAAAAGATGTTATGCTACTCTATCAAACCACAAAAGGAAAATGAAGTGTTACAACCTCCACCCAAAGGTTCTCAAGGCCAATGAAGGGAGAATACAAGCAACAAATTTGGAAAAGTTGCCACAACCATAGCAGTGATGAAGGAATGTCTCATAAGACTCCAAACTCGCAACGTCTATGGTAGCACAACACACACAAAACTAAAGTTGATGGAGTAACAAAGTGTTGCAATCCTCAATGGAGTTGTGTAGATTGCTAGACTTGTGAATAGAATGCTCAAGAGAATGTTGAAGATGGATAAGTGTGTAGAGAATTTCTCAAGACATTAAGTCTCAGAATGAATGAACAAGATAGCCATTTCAAGATTAAAATGGGAGAGATAGGGTCATTTTTGAGTCAGTTGGTCGCACAGAGGTGTTACAATTCATCCCCAATAAGGAGTGTAATGTCCTTGAAAACTCCAAAGGTAGGAATTTTTCAAGGATGACAACGTTTCACATAGATGTATGTGCATTGCACTCGTGTCCCTGACAAAAATTCTCCCACCGATGCATAAACAAGCGCTATGTAGATGCATTTCAGATGGGTGATGTGCAATTTCACCTTTGGGTTTGATTTTCTAAGGTGAGGGTATGTAAAAGGGGAATTTTCACAAAGGGTGCAAAGTTGCTCCTATACATTTTTGCTCCACTATAGCAAGCACGAGTATTAATGAGTGTTCGGTAAAGTAGATCGAAGAGTTAGAAATGTATACTTAAACCGGTGAGGAAGCATGTCATGATCTGGCGAGCTCAAAAGCACAAGGTAGGTAAATAACTCTACAAGTACTCTCTGTTGAGGAGGTTTGAACAAAAGGACACTGTAGCTCCACGAAACTACAAAGTTGAACAAATTACACCAAAGTCTCATAGACCAACAATGGACAAATCCCATAGGATACAAGCACTTCATAGGCCCATGGACCTGCAAAGAAGGAATTCCCCCAAGTACTCTCTCATGAAGGAAGCCCAGTGAAAGGGGACTCCACAAAGTTGGATTGGAAGGAAGATTCACATGTGGACTTGCAAAGCAACATGTTAATCCATAAATAAAACATGTTAGGAAACAAAAAGTAGCCACATAGAAAAAGAGACAGATAGTCACATAGATAGTCAAATATTTGAAGGAAGAGCTTTCAAAGGGGTCCCTCAAGAACCCTTCAAAAGAAAAGGGGTCCACTCAAGGGACACATTTTTTGAAAGTGCAAGATTTTTTTTCGCAAATCGATTCAATCATTGAGAAAACCTTTCGAAAGATGTTCACTTCATCAAGGAATTTGAAAGGAAGAACATGACCACTTGCGAGGGGAAGGTCAAGGCTTCTCTCGTAGGAAAATTTGCTCCCACCTCAAAGGAAATTTTTTAAGTTCTATCTTTGTGAACCCATGATGAAGGAAACACGTTTTGCTAGGGGTCCTTGTTGAGAATGTGATTTTTGAAAAAGTTTGCAAAGATCTTCAAGAAAAGATTCATTGGCCATGAATACATTTTTTTAAAATCAAAGTTGTCCTAGCGGTGATGTTGTCACACACACAAGGGACAACACATGAACACCACAGCATTACAACCCAAGCAAAGAAGAGAGAAAAATACAAAGAAGGTAAAATGAGAGAATAACATCACAAAAAAAGGGCATAAGGGCGATCTAATATTTCGGGGTCAGACTTGCTCATAAATATATATAAGTATAGTAATAGTATATATATGAACTATCATCAACCCCGTACTATATCAGACCATGTGAATAATGCATGAGAAAACAAAGTAAACATAAAAAATTAGGTCAACATGGAAGGGAAGCCTAAATTCCCCCAACACTTTGCATTGTCCCCAATTTTCCAAAAATCAATACACATAACAAAGGAAGAATGATGCCACAAATAGAGGAATTTTTATGACACATAATCACTCCTGCATCCAAGCACCTACAAGAGTGACAAGGGTCATCTAGGAACACATAATGCAAGCATGGGGGAACACATCACAACAAACACACACCTAATCTAAAGATAAGAAGAGGCGCCCCCTTAACACTCATTGACCAAGAGGTCATTTGCTTCCTAATCTAGATCATTGTACAAGGAAGGTGGAAAAGCTTGTAGTGGTGGAATGTTAAGGGGGGAAACCTCCAACTCTCTCGTAATAAGGGCCAAGGAAGGAGACTCTTCGAGGTCTCCTCCACTCAGTTCTTGTGGAGCAAAGGTAAGCAATTTCACAAAGATCGTCAACAGGGTTGGGACCTCATCCAACGAGTTAAACATGCACTTCACAAGAGTGCCATGTGTTACCTCAACGGACAAGGGAGGTGGCACCCAAGATTCACTGCTAGGCTCACCGAGTGACCTGGGAGTAGTGACGAACACAGGGGACACAAGAGCTTCTTCCATCACAAGGATGGAATATGCTAACACAAAACCACCCTTTGAAGAGGGTGGACTCCTCTTTTGACCCCTGTTACTAGTAGGGCCATTCTCCATCTTTCACTTTGTCATAGGGTTTGAACTCCCCACAGATGAGGCAAGAGGCATGGAGGAATAGGAGAAAATCATGACGAACGCCACTGAGTTGTTCAACATGTCCATAGGCTTGAGGAATGGCAAGATGTACAGAAGGGACATCAAGAGAGGTGGCTCGACCGAAGGGGAAATAAGCATCTACACCTTTTTAAGGTCGAGGGTGTTTACGCTTGTAGTAGGAGCCAGAAGCAAAATCAAATTTGATTGAATCGAGGTAGAGGGGATGAGAGAGGAGACAATAGCAGGAGGCCTTGCAATAGGGAAGTTGGCTCTCCTTCCTTATGAGCTACAAAGTCACTTGCTCAATCGCTAGAGCCTTTTTCTAGTGCTTGCACTCAAGAGCAAGGTAGTTTCTGCAACTCTGAGAGCTAGAGGTTAGAAGCTAAGATGCAATAGAAGGCTCTTTCTCAGCCACAGGAGTGTCTATCATGACCGTTACTGGCAGAGGAAGTGACTCTTGGACAAGAGTAGGATGAAGATACTAAGAAGAGGTTGGAATAACGATGGGGGGAAGTTCAAATGTAGGATGCTTGGGCTTTCACCAAACAGGCACCATAGGGTTCTCCCACAATCATGAAGCAGAATCCAATGATACCATAGTAGGGCAAGAGGAAGCGACAAGATAGATAGTGAAAGAGGAGGAACAGGAATCCTGAGAATGCTTCTCTTCTTCCCTTCTCTGGGCCATGGTGGCATCACTATCAACTTTCAAACAAGCCCTATGTGAGATGACATAGGGAGATGGAGGCTATCTCACCTTAAGTGTTAAGTTCCCTTTCCTGTACTTCTCATAGGTCTAGTACAAGAGGTCCATCCTAGGAAAAAGCAGACCAATAGGTGCAAGCCAAAAATGTACTAAAGAATAGCTTCCACGCAAAATAGGAAATTTATAATCGGTGTCATGGATCATGTGCACAGAACCCTCATGAATAAATTTCAAACACTTATGCATGACCGAGGGAACTACAATGATAGAGACCAACCAAGGGATACCCAGTTTCACCCTGAAGAGTTCAAACGCTGATATTATGTCAAAAAGCAATTTTATTGACTTAGGTCCAATGAGGACCGACAAGGTGATGCTACCAAGGGGAGGTATAGAAAGTTTGTTATGTGTATGGATGGTACTTTCAAGAGTTGCATACCCATCTTTGTGTAGGAAATTGATCAACACAATCTCCTCAGTTATGATATTCACCTGACACATCAGGTCAACAAGATTGCTTGTCATAGTGCTTATGTTGATTCGTGTGAGGATGTAAAGAGGAGAAGGCTCTTTGTTATAACCCATTGGTAGGTCTTGTGAGGTAAAGGTTATACTGAGAGAACTACTCGCAGGCTATGCGGAAGGGATAGGTAAATGAAAAAAGGAAGTCATCACGTACACTAAACAACACTTTCACAGAGCCCCCGAAGGTTCGTAATTGGACAGTGACCCAACTAAGGATTTATTCCACAATGCCTATAGAACCTTCCAACTATTCCTACTAGGGGTCACAATTTTGGTTGTAAGGTGAAATGCCTCACAACACTCATACCTACAATTCTCCTAGGATACGAGGAAAGGAACTTTCAACACCATTAAATGGAACCAAAATGGTTCACGTCAAATTCACCAAAAAATGTAAGAGATGGGGACCAACCATACCAAGGCTCCAAGTCATGAAGAGTTGAGAGTGGAGAGCTGCCCTAACTTACCTCAAGCTAACGGATGTTTAGGATAAGAATCGAGAATGAAGAGCACTCTCAAGTGCTTCTATCACTCTACAGATTCAAGAATTTAAACAAGGCTAGATGAGTCAGTTTTTGGAGTTCAAACTGCACCTTAGATAGCTCTCTATCTGAGGATGGCAGCACAGGTCTGGGACAATAGCGTGACGCACTGGCATCTCTTTGGCACACTAGCATCCGTATGGTCAGAAAATGTAAAATATAGAATAAAACTCCAAAGAACCTACTAACTATCTAGTAAACTAGTTTTAATGAAACAAACAAAATGATAAGGTATGAAAAGTAACTGCATAAATGATGATAAATTAAGTAGATAAAGATAATGGTGGAAAAGATCAACTCACTAAAGCTCTAGTTTGTTAGTGAGCTCCATGCACATGTTCACCCAACACACAAGCAAGAGGGTAAAAATGTTGGGCTATATAGGAGTTTTCCTCTACCAAACCCCCACTTTCATGTTTCCACCTCCACGGATAACCAAAAAAGCCATGAAGAAGAAAGTACACTAAAGGAAAGAGGAAAGGAAAATATTGAACACTACAAAAGATGTTATGCTACTCTATCAAACCATATAAGGAAAATGAAGTGTTACCACCTCCACCCAAAGGCTCTCAAGGTCAACGAAGGGAGAATGCAAGCAAAAAACTTAGAAAAGTCACCATAGTTGTGGTGGTGACAAAGGGAGGTCTCACAAGACTCCAAGCTCGCAACTTCTATGGTAGCACAACACACACAAAAGTGAAGTTGATGGAGTAACAGAGTGCTGCAATGCTCAATGGAGTTGTGCAGATTGCTAGAATTGTGAATAGAATGCTCAAGAGAATGTTGAAGATGGATGAGTGTGTAGAGAATTTCTCAAGAGATGAATTCCTAGTATGAATGAACAAGATATCCATTTCAAGATCAAAATGGAAGAGATAGGGTTTTTTTGGGTCGTTTGGTTGCACAGAGGTGTTACAACTTGTCCCCAATGAGGAGTGTAACATTCCTACAGACTCTAGAGGTAGGAATCTATCAAGGACAGTAGCATGCCACACAGACATCTATGCGCCACACTCGCATCCCTAATGAAAATTCCCTCACAGATGCACAAAACATGCACCATGTGGATGCATTTCAAATGGGTGATATGGAATTTTGTCTTCAATTTTGATTTTCTAAGGTGACGGTATGCAAAATGGGAATTTACATAAGGGATGAAAATTTTATCCTATATAGACATCAATCAATAACTCATCATTTGATATCACTCAGATCTCTTTTTGTCATCAATCACAATCATATTACCAGCAATCTCCCTTTTGACATCAATGACAATTATATTTCTAACAAATATCTATCCAAATTTGACTTCAATGGATGAGATACAAAGCTTGGACTACAACAACATGAAAATCTAAAACTTATAAGCAAATCTAAAAATTAAGTTGTCTTAATATGAAATTATCATGATTAGATCCATCTTGTTTATGATGCCAAAAAACAACCAACATAACATGATTATAAACACTACCTTATGTGAACTTAACAATAATATATAAATAATATCATCACCATAAGATAATAGTAATAATAGAAATGAGGCAAAAATCAGCAACCCAAGAGCATGACATAATACAGGATTTAGGTGGAGAAACCCCTACAATTAAAAACTCAACCAAGAAGAGAGGCCAAGTATGCATTATCTTCAAACAAATAATTTTACAATACAATCACTTCAATTCTCCTCTTTTCCTCCACCATGGAAACACCTCTACACATGTGAACAACCTTGTTATGCCTCAACCTATCCATGCACCTACAACGAAACTCTATATTCAAATGTTGCTCTTATTTTCTACATCCAAGAGGTTGAATGTATAGATTTGTGAATACATCATAAGTCCCAAACAAGTTTTCCAAAAATGACCCTTCATTCCAAATGTCCCCAACCCTTGGAATATCTCCTTGAAATTGTAAGGAAGCTAAGGTACTGGAACAACTTCCTACAATAATCTTGAGAGGATAATAGTGCAAAAATTTTATAGATCTTTAACAATTACATAAATTTTAAAAAAATAAACATAAATATCATGCATACCATGACAATGATTTATGTGGGGAAAACCATTTCGGGAGAAAAACCCCACACTCCAAAAGTCACCCAATATATTATTTAGTAAATCACAAAGATTACAATGTACTTGCAGAGCAAGCTTCTCACAGGAGTATCACCACTCAAAGATCAAGAGACAACATGACCACTATCATACTCTTAGAAATCATCACAATCTCTCCCTTAGTCATAATACAATGCCCTCATAAAATAGAGTTACATTCTAGGACAAGACAAGCCAGCAAAATATCTTCCATTAGATCTAATGCCTAATAAAAAATGGTTCAAATTTACAATGTATCATTTATCTAATGTATGTCAGCCATTCTAGAAGTTTCCTAAAAAAGTTAACATGCTCACATTTCGCTCTTTGCTGCCATTGTATACACCTATCAGTGTAACTAGGAAACATATATAAATATATATATATATCCTATCAACAATAATCCACATATAATTGCAAGGTTGAGACAAATTTTCCCAACAAATATCCCACTTGTCGAACACCTTGCAAGAGCAACATGAGCATGTAAACATCATCTCTTTAATCTCTAAGGGTTGAAAGGCCCATAGTCTCTAAACACCATCTGAACTTCTTTGTGCTCATAGGCTTCGTTAAAGAATCAACAACATTCATCAAATTCTCTACCTTAACCAACTTCACCCTGCCATCTTCAACCATATCTTGAAAAAAATGATATTGTACATCAATGTGCTTGGTCCTGGCATGAAATCTCGGGCTCTTGGCTAGACATATCACACTCTGACTATCGCAATAAATTGTCACTGTACCTTGTTTTATTCCAATATTTGAACATAGTCTCTTAAGCCAAATGGCTTCTTTACAAGCATGAGTAGCTGCCATATACTCTACTTTAGTAGTGGAAAAAGCAACCACAACTTGTCACTTACTCATTCAACTAATTATACCACCAAATAATGTAAACACATAAGTACTAGTGGATCATCTGCTATCAATATCATCTGCCCAGTTTGAATCCACAAAACCATGAATATCAAGTGAAATCTCATCTTCAATCACATTACTATAATGACACAAGGAATAATCTAAAGTACCATGCAAATATCTAAAGATCCTTTTAACTGCATCCCAATGAACTCTACCAAGATTAAACATATATTTGGAAAGATCTCCCACTACTTGCGAAATTTCTGGTCTAGTACAAACCTTAGCATACATCAAGCTTCCAACTACACTCTGGTAAGGAAATTTGATCATGTCTTCCATCTCTGATGGGGATGTTGGAAAATTTGAAATAGATAACTTTGTTCCAACTGAAACAAGAACACACAATGGTCTATAATCCTGCATATTAAACCTTTGTAAAATTGAATTCACATACTTACTTTGGCCAAGCCATAGATTTTTTTTCACTCTATCTCTTTCAATTTCTATCCCAAGAATGTTTTTAGCTACACCAAGATCTTTCATTTCAAATTTAGCAGCAAGTTGAGATTTCAATTCTGAAATCATACATTTCCCTTTGTCAATAAATAACATATCATCAACATATAATGCAATAAACAAGAAATGATTACCATCAATTTTATAATAAACACAATGATCTGATTTAGAATGCTCAAATCCAAAACTCAACACATATGTGTCAAATTTCTAGTACCACATCCTAGGACTCTATTTTAAGTTGTACAAAGATTTCTTCAATTTGCAAACCAATTTACTTTTACCTTTCACCACGTAGTGCTCTGGTTGTGTCATATAAATATCCTCCTCCAAATCACCATGAAGGAAAATAGTTTTCACATCCATTTGCTCAACCTTTAAATCAAAAGCAATAGCAATAGAAAGTAAAAATCTAATGGATGTCATTTTTGCAACAGGAGAATATATCTCACCATAATCAACACCCTCAACTTGAGAGTAACCCTTCGCAACCAACCTTGCTTTGTATTTCTCAATACTTCCATTTGAACCAATCTTTTTCTTGAACACCCATTTACAACCAACAGGTTTTTCATCCTTCAGGCAATGGTACAAGATCCCATGTATCATTCTTTTTCAAAGATTCCATTTCTTCATCCATAGCAATCTTCTAGGATTCCACATCATTCATACCTAGTGTCTCTTCTACAAATTTGTGTTCATCCATGTTAGTATTCAATGAAAAAATACATCACCAATCATTGGGTGAATACCTTTCAGGTGGTTGTCTATGTCTTGTAGACCTATGAACAAGTTGAGTTGGAGGTTCTTCCTCCTCTTCTGAAGATCTAGAGCCAGATGATCTCTCTTCAACTTCATGTCTATCCTTGGGCCTCAATTCAACTTTCTTAGGTGTAGGAGGAAATTGAATCAACTTCATTCTATTTGCAATGTAACAGAAGAAGACTTAGTTTCTCTAAAAACCACACTTTACTATGTATTACCTTTTGTACAATAGGATCCCATAGTTTGTATCCTTTCACACCATAAATGTATCCAATGAAGATACATTTTGCAGCCTTGTTTTCCAACTTTGTTCACTTCTCCTTTGGCACATGTGGATATGCCTCGCAACCAAAAACTCTAAGATGTATCAATCAAGGCTTGTTACCTGACCATGCCTCTATAGGTGTCTTATCAACAAGATTTGATGTAGGAGACATGTTAATCAAGTAACAGGTAGTGGCAACAACTTCATCCCAAAACCTTTTGGTGTAGGGGCACCATGGCAATTTTTCTTAAATGATGTCAATAGGTGTCTAGGTTGGATTTTTTTGTGTTTTTTTCATATTTTTATGAAATAAGGTTGAATAGAGACCATCTTTGATGTATTTGTGTCATGGAGGGTCATTTAGGTGTGTTTTATAAAAGTTGTCAAAATGGTGTAAAAGTTGCTTTGTAACTTGACAATTTTTGCTTTGTGGGGAATATGAACGGCCACCTATTTGAAAATTAGTTGTAGACCATTTGGATTCTATTAGAAAATATTTAAAAATCCTCACAAACTTTGATGCAAAGTTGTTGAAACATTTTGTAGGACAAGCAATAAGAAAAGACTTTGTTTCCTATTGATTTTCTGTGTTTTCCTGTAGTTTCTTGTTTTGTACAGCCTCATATAGTGGAGTAATGTTATGAAATTTATGTGAAAAGAAAATGCAGAGAATCTACTTTGATTTGAATGTGGTGTGATTGAATTTCACTGAGAAACAAGTCAGTTTGAAGCAATTTTCTAGAAATCACCTGAGAAACCCTAGGTTTAAGGGTTTGTAACAAAAATCATGCTTACCAGCCCATTCCACCGTTGAATCTTTTCCAAACTCAGTGAAATAGAGGAATTTAGTTTTATTTCAATGATTTTGTTATTTTTTGGAGTAGGGGGTGGAGTTTGTAGGGTTTTTTTGCAAGCCCTAGCCTACCATCATCATGTGTTAGGCTTAGGTAGGTTAGTGATATTGTAGGACAATAATTTGTAAGTGTAGTTTGATGATGAAATATTTGTAAAGAGACCTTATGTGACATGCTCAACCTTTTCGAGTGAATATTTGGTGTGTGGTGATTGAAATATTTAGTGATGCTTTGGAAAAGTGGCCTAATTTGGCCTTGTTTTGGCGTAGCAGGCCTATTTTGAAGAAGTTATTTCAAAACAACCCTATTCCAAAATGAGATATGTTACAAAAGAGTCTAATGGGTGTCTGAAAAGGTGTTGGTTTTCTAGAGAAACAACCTTCTCTAAAATATATGTTTGAAGAACTAGGTTTGGAGACCTAGAAGTTGAAGACAAGTGAGTTTGTGAAATCCACCATAGTTGGGGTTTAAATATCAAGTTAGTTGTTGAATTATGTTGAATTGTGGTGTTTGAACCTATTACACCCCTACTATGCATCAGGTGGTATCAGAGCATAGGTTCTGATTAAGAAGTGGGAAAGTGAATGAGAATTAGCATAAAGAAAATTCTTCCAAAGAATAATCCAACGGCCAAGGAAGTTATAGAATTGAAAGAACAATATGCAAAGGAGGTGAGGCTCTATAAGGAGTCTCATGAAGTTTCCCTTTCCAAAATAGAATCCCTGGAGAAGAATCAAAGAAGAGGTATGGTCAGTGGTGACCAAAGTGATAAGGAGGATGAGGGTGAGAGTGAGAAACCTCCAATAGGAGTCTAAGATGAAGAGGAAATGGACCCTGAAAAGATGAGAATGGTCAAGATACTAAAGGATCTCAAGAGGGATAATACTCCAAAGGTGAAAGTTGAAGTGCCTATGTACGGTGGAAAGATGGATAGTTAAGAAGTTTTGAGTTGGATAGATGCTTTGGATAATTTCTTTGAGTTTGAAGAGGTGGAAGAAAATAAGAAATTGAAGTTTGAAAAAACTAACTTGAAGGGCCCTACCCTAACATGGTGGAACTATGTCTGAGAAGAAAGATTCAAGAAGGGCAAGACAAAGATAAGTTCATGGGACAAAATGGTAGCAAAGGTGAAGGCACTATTCCTACCTACATATTATGCAATACAAACCTTTAGGAAGCTAAAAAATTTAAAGCAAAAGGATTTAGATTGGATGGTATATACTGAGGAATTCCATAAACTGAGTATAAGGGCAGGACATATAGAGGATGTGGTAGAAAAGGTCGCAAGGTACTTAAATGGCCTTAGGCTCGATATATATCCAAGATGAAATTGGTCTTACAACTCCTAGGATAGTTGGGGAGTGTTTCCAATTGCCTTTCAAGGCAGAGGAAAGAATAAAAAGAAGACAAGAGCAACAAGGAAGAGGTAGAGGGAGCTTTGGTGCAAGAGGGCAGTCACAAAAGCAACAAGGTGAATCAAGCAGCCATCGAGAACAAAGTGGTGAATCAAGTGGCAGAGGTAACTTCAGAGGAAGGATATTTGGTGGTAGAGGAAGGTTTGGTGGATAAGGGAGAGGGTCAAACTCCTTCTCAATAATATGTTACAATTGTAACCAATTTGGACACCCAACATGGAAGTGCTCAAACAATCAAGCATCAAGTTCCCATGGAGGTGAGCGAAGGACTCAAATTATGCATAAAGAGGATAATGAAAGTGTTAATTCACAATCTTAGCATGCTACCCCTGAGGTAGGTGAGTCTTTGATGATGAGAAGGACACTCATTAAGGTGCCAATAGTCAAAGAACCTCCACAAAGGAAATCCTTATTTAGGACCACATGCAAGTCACATGGAAAGGTATGCAAAGTAGTTGTTGATTAAGGTTCTACTAATAACTTGGTGTCCTTAGAAATGGTAGAGAAATTGAATATGAAAAGAATTCCGCATCCCACACCATACAAATTGTCATGTTTAAACAAAGGTCAACAAGTTTTAGTCAATGAGAAGACATGGGTGGAGTTTAACATTGGGGGGTATAAAGATTAGATTCTTTGTGACATTGTCCCCATCGATGTTTGTCACTTGCTGCTATGAAGGCCTTTGCAGTATGAAAAAAAGGCCAAGCATGATGGCCATAAGAATGTTTATGTGATAGACAAATATGGTACCTCATTTACATTGACACCCCTACAAGATGAAGAGTTTGAAAAACAAGTTGGTTCTAGTGTTATGGTAGTGGGAGAGAAAGAGTTTTTTAAAACATTGAAGGATGAAGGAGGTCAAGGATTTTCCTTAGTAATCAAACCTAAGTCCAAATCTGTTTTAGCATCAAATAAAGTGGAAGGTATACCTAGTGAGGTTCAAGCTTTGTTAGATAAATACAAAGACATTGTAGTTGATGAGTTGCCAAGTTCTTTGCCTCCCATGAGAGATGTCAGCCATCATATAGACCCGATCCTTGGTTCCAATTTTCCAAATAAGGTTGCATATAAGATGACCCCTACACAAAATGAAGAAATAAGAAGACATGTTCAAGAATTGTTGGATAAATGCCTAATAAGGGAAAGTTTGAGCCCTTGTGTTGTCCCTACAGTTTTAGCACCTAAAAAGGATGGGGATTGGAGGATGTGTATGAACTCAAGGGCAATAAATAAAATAACCATCAGATATATGTTTCCAATTCCTAGGATGGAGGACTTAATGGAATTCTTGGGAGGTGCATGTTATTTTTTAAAGATTGATTTAAAAATTGGTTATCATCAAATTAGGATAAGGGAAGGTGATGAATGGAAAACTACATTTTAAACTAATGAAGGCTATATGAGTGGATGGTAATGCCCTTTGGACTGTTAAATGCTCCAAGTACATTTATGAGGTTAATGAATGAAATTTTGAAGCCTTTTATTGGGAAATTTATTGTTGTCTATCTAGATGACATACTTGTGTTTAGCAAAGAAAAGGAAGAGCACTTGGAGCACCTTGACCTGGTTTTGCAGAAATTGAATGAGGAAAAGTTGATTATAAATCTCAAAAAGTGTGAATTTATGAAAGAAGAGCTAGTGTATCTTGGGTTTGTGATCTCCAAGGGTTATTGAAGATGGATCCCACCAAAGTAGAGGCAATACTCAGTTGGAAAAATCCAAAGTCAGTAGGGGGTAAGAATATTTCATGGGCTTGCAAGTTTCTATAGAAAATTCATCAAGAATTTTAGTCATATCTGCTCACCCATCATTGACACTATTAAAGGATATCAAAGGAAGAAATTTTAGTGGACTAATGAGGTAGAAAAGAGCTTTGAATATCTGAAAACTAGAGTGGCACAACAACCAATCCTTGCTTTACCTAATTTCATCAAGGTTTTCACCATAGAGTGTGATGCAAGTGGTTTTGCAATTGGTGTAGTCTTAAGTCAGGAAGGCATACCAGTGGATTTCTTCAGTGAAAATTTTAATGAAGCAAACAAAAGGTATTCATCATATGATCTAGAGTTGTATGCAATGGTGCAAGCCCTTAAGGAGTGGAGACACTACCTTTTTCCAAAAGAATTCATAGTGTTCACCAACAACCATTCCTTGCAATTTTTGAACAATCAAGACAAGTGTTATAGACATGTAAAGTGGGTTGAATATCTATATAGATATACCTTCACCATTAAACAAAAAAAGGTCAAGCCAACAAGGTAGTAGATGCTCTCATCCAGAGGTCAATGTTGGTGCATGAAATACAACTTCAGAGTGTGGGAATAGATTCATTGAAGGACATGTATGCTAAAGATTATGAATTCAAGGAGATATATTCTATTTGTGCTTAGTTCAAAGATGTTTTTCATGATGAGTATTCTAATTTTTTGTTGCAAGATGGCTTGTTGTTTAAAGGAGCTCAGTTATGTATATCAAGGTGCTCTATGAGAACAAATTTGATAAAGGAGAAACATTGTGGAAGTTTAGGAGGACATTTTGGGGTTGATAAGACATTGGATCAGGTAAGAAGGTTCTACTTTTGGCCAAAAAAGCAAGTAGATGTCAGAATTTTTGTTGAAATTTGCACAATTTTCCAAAGATCCAAGGATTCTGCTTCTAATCCAGGACTATATCATCCCTTACCAATTCCTAATAGGTCATGGGAGAGTCTAAGCATGGATTTTGTATTAGGTTTTCCAAGAACTCAAAGGGGTTATGATAGTGTATTTTTTGTGGTTGATAGGTTCAGTAAAATGGATCACTTCATTTCATACAAATGTACAAATGATGCTTCACATATTGCAGGGTTGTTCTTTAAAGAAATTTTGAGGATTCATGGTCTTCCACTAACAGTTGTCTCAGACAAGGATTCAAAGTTTATTGGGAACTTTTGGAAGACACTTTGGAGAAAATTTGGAACCAATTTGACTTTTAGTACTTCCTATCATCCAAAAATGAATGGGCATACTAAAGTGATCAATAGGTCACTTGGAAACCTCTTGAGATGTCTCACAAAGGAGCATGGGAAACAATGGGACTTAGTTCTTCCCCAAGTTGAATATGCTTACAATGATTCAGTCAATAGAAGCATAGGGAAAATTCCTTTTGAATTGGTGTATGGTTTGAAACCAAGAGGTGTATTTGAGCTTAGATACTTGACAGGGATAGAGAAGAGAAGTGCTGAGGGAGAAGCCTTTGTAGAAGCTATGAGAGAGATCCATTACCAAGTTAAAGAAAACTTGCAGAAAAGTGTTGACAAGTATAAGAAGCATGTTGATTTGAAGAGAAGAGATGTACAATTTAAGGTGGCAGAATTGGTCCTTGCACACTTGAAGAAGGAAAGGTCTCCAAAAGGAAAATACACCAAGTTGTTGATGAAGAAAATTGGGCCTTGCAGAGTGGTCCATAAGTTTGGAGCTAATTCTTATGTGATAGAGCTCCATCCTAGAGTTGTTATCTCTCCTATCTTTAATGTTTCTGACCTATATCCTTTCAAGGGATTTTTGGATGTAGGTATAGGTGTTGACACTGATGTTGCTGATGAAGATTGGGTTAAAGATCTACCTCCCACTAAACCATTGAAGCTTGAAACAATTTTAGACACAAAAGAGGTGAAAAGAACAAGACACAAAGTCTATAATGAGTATCTTGTCAAGTGGCATGGTCTACCTCCTGAAGATGCAACATGGATGTATGAAGATGATATCAAGAAGCATGGAACATCAGTGCAAGAGCTGATCTCAGGTGGAACCTAAGAATTTTTCCTCTCCAAGGGTATGGTGCAGGGGCACCATGGAAATTTTTGTTAAATGATTTCAATAGGTGTGTAGGTTGGATTTTTGTGTGTTTTTTCATGTGTTTATGTAATAAGGTTGAATGGAGACCATATTTGATGTATTTATGTCATGTAGGGTCATTTAGGTGTGTTTTATAAAAGTTGTCAAAATGGTGTAAAAGTTGCTTTGCAACTTAACAATTTTTGCTTTGTGGGGAATATGAACGATCACCTATTTGAAAATTAGTTGTAGACCATTTGGATTCTATTAGAATATGTTTAAAATCCTCACAAACTTTGAGGCAAGGTTGTTTAAATTTTTTGGAGGACAAGCAATAAGAAAAGACTCTGTTTCCTGTTGATTTTTTATGTTTTCCTGTAGTTTCTTGTTTTGTACAGCCCCGCACAATGGAGTAATGTTCTGACATTTATGTGAAAAGAAAGTGTAGAGAATATAATTTGATTTGAATGTGGTGTGATTGAATTTCACTGAGAAATAGTTTAGTTTGAAGTAATTTTCTAGAAACCACCTGAGAAACACTAGGTTTAAGGATTTGTAACAAAAATCATGCTTACCAGCCCATTCCACTATTCAATCCTGGCCAAAATCAGTGGAATGGAGGAATTTATTTTGATTTTAATGATTTTTTTGTTTTTTGGAGCAAAGGATGGAGTTTGAAGGGTTTTTGTCCAAGCCCTAGCCTAACATCTTCATGTGTTAGGCTTAGGTAGGTTAGTGATATTGTAGGACAATAATTTTTAAGTGTAGTTTGATAATGAAATCTATGTAATGGGACCTTATGTGACATGCTCAACCTTTTGGAGTGAAGATTTGGTGTGTGGTGATTGAAATCCTTAGTGGTTCTTTGAAAAAGTGGCCTAATTTGGCCTTGTTTTGGCGTAGCAGGCCTAGTTTGAAGAAGTTGTCTCAAAACAACCATATTCCAAAATGAGATATGTTGCAGAAGAGTCTAATGGGTGTCTGAAAAGGTGTTGGTTTTCTAGAGAAACAACCTTCTCTAAAAGATATGTTTGAAGAACTAGGTTTGGAGACCTAGAAGTTGAAGACAAGTGAGTTTGTGAAATCCACCATAGTTTGGGTTTAAATCTCAAGGTAGTTTTTTAATTGTGTTTAATTGTGGTGTTTGAACCTATTCCACCCCTACTCTACATCACCTTTTTTCTAGACCAGCATCACTCAACACACTCCTAGCCTTCTCGATCAGTGTGTTCATTCTTTTTGCAACATTTTGTTGTGGAGAATATGGAATTGTCTTCCATCTATGAATACCACAATCTTTACAAAATTTATCAAAATAATTAGAGAAAAATTCACCACCATTATCATTCCTTAAACATTTTATTTTCTTTCCAGTCTGCAACTCAACCATTACTTTAAATTCTTTAAATCAACTAAAAACTTCATATTTACTCTTAAGAAAATATACCCATGTCCTTCTACTATAACCATCAATAAATGAAACATAATATGTGGATTAACCAATCGAAGGAAAATATATAGGACCAAATACATCAAAATGAATAAGATCCAATACACCACAAGATTTATGAGAACTCGAGTAAAACTTAATGTGATTTTGTTTTCCATAAATGCAATACTCACATAAATTAAATTCAAGATTACAATCAAATAGACCTTCAACAAGGTTTTTATTTTTCAAGGTCCTTAGACCCTTTTCTCCAATGTGGCCAAGTCTCTAGTGCCATAACATATTTTCTCTACAAGAAACTTTGTCTCAAAAGAAAGAGCACCCTTGGGTATTCAAAAGCCATGACCATCTACTGAAGGTGAAATCCTCACTTCTTCCATAGACTTTTTTTTCACTGAAGTACTATTGCACTCAATTGTGCATGCATCTAGCTTATATAATGTTCCATATTTAACACCTCTAGAATCACCATAGAACCTCTAACCATCTTGCATCCTGCATCAGAAAATACTACCTACACACCATCATCTATTAGTTTTCTCATAGATAACAAATTTTGTGCTAATCCAGGGATAGGCAACACACCATTAATCCTTTTTATTCTACCATCAAGAAACATGCTTTTAACTTTACCATAGTCAACAATGTCTAAATGAGAATCATCACCCAAGTACACCTTACCTCCATCAAATTTTTCATATTCAAAAAACTAGTCTCTATTAAAGGTCATATGGAAAGATGTACTTGATTCAATTAACCATGAATCATTACTTGCAAGAGTTACCAAAGCTATAATGAATGCATCACCATCTTCCTTCTTAGACTCAGAATAAGAATCAACTTTCTTCTTTGGTGCAGGGGCACCATTGAAAGAAATTTGTCAATCAAGGATGATAATGAGTAATCTCTAGGTGTGGAGTCATTTTTTCTTTAAATAAGATCATCAAGACTATTTTATATTGTATTGAGTCAATTTTTAGTCTTGTTAGGTGATTAGGGGGTCATTTGTGTTAGTTTGGAAAAATTGCAAAATGTTGTAAAAAGATGTCATGCAAAAAAGTTGCAAAATTACATTTTTGTGGAATACAAATGGTCATGTCATTTCAAAAGACAGTTTAAGCAGTTGTAGGAGTTGGTTTAGGAGGGAAAAGATATAAAAGAGGTTGAGGGTTCATTGTAAGGATTGATTGTGAGTTTGGAGAAGTTTTGATCAATAAAATCTTTGTTATTCCTGAATTTTCTGAACATTTTCTTTGTATAGTGTTATTGTTGGGTTGTTGTACGGCCCGCATAGTATCACATTGATTCAAATAGAATAGGATTAAATGGTAGACATTCTTAGCTTCCATTTGAATCTACCTTTTTGGTTTTTCATTAATTTTAGAGTATTATATTGAGGAATTACTGAGACCGGTTTTGAACTTGCAAAGTTAAGGGTTTGTAATACTTTAAAATGCAAACTTGACCCATTCCACTCTTTGTAACTACTATAACTTATGGAATGGGTCTGTAATAATAGAAAATAGGTTTCTATAAGTTTTGAGATGCAGGGGAGGTCAAATGGAGTGTTGGACATGATGCTCTAAGAGAGAAAAGTGTGATTTTCTTGTGAAGAAGTGAGGTTAGAGCATGGTAAATTATAAACTATGTTGGGGAAGCACTTTTTTTTTTATTCCTTGTGTTTTTGTAGAGGTTTTTGAAGGTGATTGAAGTGGTTATAGGGTTGTGTGAGGATAGAAGAGTGGTTTTCAATAAAACCCTAGGGTATTAGCTAGTAAGGATGGTTTATGGTTTAGGTGCCTTAGAGGGTGAGTTTCTGAAGAAGAAAAAAATTATGGATTCCTAGGTTTTGATAACTATGGAATGCTTCCCAAATGGTTTCAAAGGTTTAGGAGAAGTATGGTGACAAATTTCTTTGTTAAAGAGACCTAATTTGGGGTCTAGTTGGCGTAGAAAGCAAGTTTTTAAGAAGTTGTTCAAAAGGAACCTATTGTGGTTTGTGAATATGTTGTTGAGTGCATTGATGGATCTTTAAAATGGTGTTGGTCCTAATCTGAGAGGAATTTCTCTAAAATATATACTCATTTGAAGGAGATTGCAAGGCTACAAGGAATAGTGAGGGTTTGTTGTGATAGAGAGAATTTGAGGACTTGAGACTTGAAGGTTGTTGTTTTTGTGTGAGATTGTGTTGAGTGGTGTTCTAGACCTCCCCTAATTGAAATCAATTGGTATCAGAGCAAAGGTACTAGATATTTTTGGAAGAAGATTGTAGTTTGTAGAAGAAACAATGGAAGGTGAAAAGGAAAAGTTGATAAGATGCCTCGTAAAGGAAAAAATGTGGCAAAGGAGATGAATGATTTGAAGGGTCAGTATATTAGAGAGATCAAAAAATTGAAGGAGAGATTGGCAGCCTTGGAGACAAACAAGAGAAGAGAAGAATTTGAAAGAGGTGATTTAGGTGATTCAGATGATGAAGAGTTTGAAGATGTTGAAGAACTTGATCCAAAAGACCAAAGAATGGGAAAGCTATTAAAGGTAGTTAAGAGTGACAAATATAACTTAGTGAAGATTAATGTTCAAAAGTTTGGTGGAAATGTGAATGAAGAAGAATTATTAGATTGGATAGCATCTTTGGACAACTACTTTGAGTGTGAAGGCATCTCTAAGGAATAGAGAGTACATATTGCAAAGACAAAGCTCAAAGGTCATGCACTTTTGTGGTGGGATTATCTACAAACAAAAAGAAGGAAGCAAGGTAAATCCAAGATTTTCACATGGGACAAGATGGTAGCCAAGATGAAAGGTAAATTTCTCCCTTCTGATTATTCTATTCAGATGTTTAAGAAGTTACAAAGTTTAAGGGAAAAGGAAATGGATGTAAAACCATACAGTAAATAATTTTACAAATTAAGTATGAGATCTAACCATAATGAGAATGAGGATGAGAAAATTGCTAGGTACTTGGGTGGTTTGAGATTGAACATATAGGATGAATTGGATTTGACTAATCCAAGGAGTGTTGAAGAATGTTATCAAATGGCATTGAAGGTTGAAGAAAAAGTATTAAGAAGGCAAGATAAGATAGTTAGAGGAAGGGGCAGCACTACAAGAGGAAGGGGATCCTTCTCTACTCCATGACAAAAAAGTGAGAACCAAGAGGATGCACCTAAAAGAGAAGAGAAAGTTGTAGATTTTAGAGGTGGTTTTAGAGGCACACGGGGCAGATTTGGTGGTGGAAGAAATTCTAAACTTTTTTGCAAGTAGGTGCTTCAATTGTCAAGAGTTTGTTCATCCTTCTTACAAATGCCCTGAAAATTTTGGTTCAACATCAAGTGGAGGAGAAAGGAAGAATGAAAGGAGAGCACAAATTGTTCACAAAGATGAAGGTCAGAGTTCAAACTCCAATAGTATTCATTTTTCTCCTAAAGTAGGTGAAAGTTTGATGATGAAGAGACAAGTCCTGAAGACATCCAAGGAGAAGGAGCTGATTCAAAGAAGAGCCTTATTTAGGACAACTTGTAGATGCAAAAATAAGGTATGTAAGGTGATAGTATATTTAGGATGCACTAATAACATGGTATCTAGTGAAATGGTAGGAAAATTGAATTTGGAAAGAGTAACTAGGGAAAAGCGTTACAAAGTGTCTTGGGTAAGTGATAATCAATCCATTGTGGTAAGTGAACAAGCTTCAATTGAATTCCAGATTGGTAGATACAAAGATAAGGTTGTTTGTGATATTTTCCCTATGAGTTGTTTCCATGTGTTACTTGGAAGGCCCTAGCAATTTGACAGATCAACAATCTATGATGGGAGACAAAACTGTTGGAAACACAAGGGTAGACAACTAAGAGGGGGGTGAATCAGTTGTCTCAGAAATTAAACTTATTAAACTTATTCTCAGATCTGATAAATGAACATGAAGGTATAAATCATCACAACATTAGAAACACACATAACACCAAGATTTTTTATGTGGAAACCCTGTAAGGGGAAAAACCATGGTGGAGGTTAGTCCACAATATTATACCCTATTAAAAGTATAAAGAAGAATAAATGGGGAATGCACATGCATTCAAGCACACTTCTTAGAGCTCACTACTCAAATACAAAAGGCTTACTACCCAAGGAAGATTCACTGTCTTACAATCAAATTCGGATTACATCCATAGGATTTTGAACTGAGAAAATAGCATCTGATAATGCCTCATTACAATTCTGATTGAGGACATGAACACTTCTTCACACTCTACTCACTCTTCTTCACACTCTACTTTTTCCTTTGAATTATTGGAACATTATTTTCACATCTCAATATTCAAATGGAATAAACAATCGCTCATATATATCTGCAATCAAGAATAATATCAACTGCATGTCGGCTCCACAAAATATAAAATGTGTACAAGTTGTCGGCCCAAATAAATAAATAATTTTAAATTTGAACCAAACACCATCGACCAAAACATAGTGAGGACCCAAAACAATATTCTCGAGCATGCAACACCTTCAAAAATTATTTCTTAAAGATCCACAACATGCTACAATCACCCTATCAGGCGTGATCATGAAAAACACGAACTCACAAAAGAAATTCACCAATCACAAGCACAACGATCAATGTGGGTCAGCAACATAGATAGAGAATGATCTAGAAACATCCACAAGGATCATGAATCACCTTAGAAGCATCCACAAAAACTAAAATTACTAGAATCACGTCGTCTTCTTTCTAGAACACCATCTAAAGCAATAGAGCAACTGTCAGAACACAGATACTCACTACATGATCAAATTGTCATGTGGACCTCTAAAATTTTTGGTGGATAAACTAGATATACTTGACAACAAACCCTTTAATCCAAAACCTCTCATTATCAATATACTGAGCTAACCACCATACTAAACTTCACTACATCACTGACAACCTACAACTTCTTTTATAACAATTTTCTCAATATCCTTGACATATACAACCTTAAATACATTAATGCCAGTAGTGTTGACATCAATGACAACCACATATCAGCAACATCCAAAAAAAACACTTATACAATTGAAAAAGATGGGATAACATTCATTTTAACTCTATTGGTTGAATATGCAATAGACCAAGGTGAGATCATCATGATTGGGAGAAAAGAGTATGTGAGCAATGAGGAAGATAAGAGTGTAGAGTTAGTAGCCATTTCAAGGCATGACAAAGTTGGGACAATAGATAGAAGAAGTGAAGATAATATGCAGTTAGTTGTGAAGAAGAATGCTTCCATGTGGAAGAGAAGAGATGGAATTGTGTCTTGGTTTGAAACAGTGCAATGTAAGGGTAAGATGCTTGAGGAAAGGCAAGAAAATAGTGAAGGAATACTAGGTGGGAATTTTGTGTTCCCTATGATGATGAAGTAAGTGAAGAGGCAGTAAAATGATGTTGGAATAGAGGCTTGTGAGGTTGATGGGGCAATGGAAAATATGGTTGTAGGTCTGACAAAGGTACCTAAGAGTGGTGATACAAAAAATTACAAGTCTGATATAGAAAAGAATGAAGTTAAGAAGAACATTGGACAGAGATCTAAGTATGAAATCAAGATGGAAGTGTTGAAATTTCATAGAGGTTTGAGTACAGAGGTGAAAGAGAGTACAACTTCAGTGTTTGGTGATGTAAAAGTTGAGGAACACCCCACAGGATAATGTGTACAATTGGAGCATGATTCAGGTGAAGATAAGAACAAGCATGCCAAGCATAGTGAAGAAAAAAGGAAAGGTGAACCTGTTAGAAGAATTCAAGATTATCAAAGATAAGAGGTGATCAAAGGCGAATGAGTTATAGGATTATTTCCAAGAGACTTGGAAAAATTCAAAGTTGGGGTGTATGGTGTAGGGGCACCATTGAAAAAAAAAATCCAATCAAGGATGATAATGAGTAGGATCTAGGTGTGGAGTCATTTTGTCTTTAAATAAGGTCATCAAGACCATTTTATATTTTATTGAGTCAATTTTGAGTCTTGTTAGGTGATTAGGGGGTCATTCAAGTGTTAGTTTGGCAAAATTACAAAATGTTGTAAAAAGATGTCAAGCAAAAAAGTTACAAAATTGCATTTTTGTGGGCTAAAAACGGTCATGTCATTTCAAAAGACAGCTTAAGCGGTTGTAGGATTTGGTTTAGGAGGAAAAATATATAAAATAGGTTGAAGGTTTGTTGTAAGGATTGATTGTGAGTTTGGAAGAATTTTTTATCAATAAAATCTCTGTTATTCCTAAATTTTCTGAAAATTCTCTTTGTATAGTTTTATTGTTGGGTTGTTGTATGGCCTGTATAGTATCAAATTGATTCAAATAGAATAAGATTGCATAGTAGATAGTTCTATCTTTCATTTAAATCTAACTTTGTGGTTTTTCATTAAGTTTAGAGCATTATATTGAGGAATTACTAAGACCGGTTTTGAACTTGCAAAGTTAAGGGTTTGTAAGACTTTAAAATACAAACCTGGCCCATTCCACTCTCTGTGACTACTGTAACTTGTGGAATGGGTCTATAATAATATAAAATATGTTTGTATAAGTTGTGAGAGGCAAGGCAGGTCAAATGGAGTGTTGGGCATGATTCCCTAAGAGAGAAAAGTGTTATTTTCTTCTGAAGAAGTGAGGTTAGAGTATGGTAAAGTATAAAATATGTTGGGGCAGCACTTTTTTTTTATTCCTTGAGTTTGTGTAGAGGTTTTTTAAGGTGATTGAAGTGATTGCAGGGTTGTGTGAGGTTGGAAGAGTGGTTTTCAATAAAACCCTAAGTTATTGGCTAGTAAGGAGGGTTTATGGTTTAGGTGCCTTAGAGGGTGAGTTTCTGAAAAAAAATTATGGATTCCTATTTTTTGATAACTGTGGAATGTTTCCCAAATGGTTTTAGAGGTTTAGGAGAAGTCTGGTGACAAGTTTCTTTGTTAAAGAGATCTAATTTGGGGTCTAGTTGGCGTAGAAAGTAGGTTTTGAAGAAGTTGTTCAAAAGGAACCTATTGTGGTTTATGAATATGTTGTTGAGTGCCTAGATGGGTCTTTGAAATGGTGTCGGTCCTGATCTGAGAGGACCTTCTCTAAAAGATATACCCATTTGAAGGAGATTGCAAGGCTACAAGAAATAGTGAGGGTTTGTTGTGATAAATAGAATTTGAGGACTTGGGACTTGAAGGTTGTTGTTTTTGTGTAAGATTGTGTTGAGTGGTGTTGTAGACCTCTCCTGATTGGCATCATTCTTTTTCTTCTTCTTTTCTTCTTTGCATTCCTTGCAAACATGTCGAAGCTTACCGCAATTCCATCAAATAACTTTGGACTTTCCATGAGATTTAGATCTCCCCCTGGACTTGGATTTATCATGCTTCTCATTCTTCTTTCCTTTTTCCTTGGGTCTTACACGAACATTCAAGGCCTCCCTAGAAGTGATGGATACCTTCCTCCTCATCTCTTCAGAAAGAAAATAACTAACTACATCTTAAGTCTTCAAAATAAGAGAATTACTCCCAATATCCATAACAAGAGAATCCCATGAATCAAACAAAGAAAAAAGTAGCATCTGACATTCCTCTTCCTCATCCATTTTAACACCAACTGATGCCAACTAAGACACCATCATATTTAATGCTTCCAAGTGGTCTATAATTTTTCCACCCTCTTCCATTCTCTAGGAATACAACTTCTTCCTCAATAAAATAGTGTTCACTAAAGATTTGGTTTGATACATCTCACCAAGCTTCTTCCATAGTTTTTATGCAGAGGTCTCTTCATTGACATTAATTAAAATAGAGTTTTCCAAGCACAATCTGATTAGACCCTTGGATTTACAGTCCATAACAACATATTGAGTAGCTTGAGTAGGATCTATGGTCCTTGAAACATTCTCATCAATAGGATCCCACAAATCTCGATCTATCAACAGATCCTCCATCTTTAGCTTCCACATCTCAAAATTATTTCTAGAAAATTTCTCCACCTCTATTCTCCTTGATGAACTTTCCATCTAAAATTTTTTGTAACAAATCACAAAGTGTCTTCTGCACAAGTTCCCACTCAAATCTAGATTAGTTCAAAAAACTCAACAACCCACAACTAAAACCAAAGGTGATGAAGCTCTGATACCACTTGTAAGGAAACTAAGGTAGCAGAACAACTTCCTACACTAATTTTGAGAGGAGAATAATGCAAAAAATGTATAGATTGTTAATAGTTATAGAAACTTAAGCATAATAAAAATAAATATCATGCATACTGCGACATGGTGATTTACATGGGGAAAACCCTTTTGGGAGAAAAACCCCACACTCCAAAAGTTTCCTAATATATTATTCAGTAAATCACAAAGATTACAATATACTTGCAAAGAAAGCTTCTCATAGGAGTATCACCACACAGAGATCAAGAGACAACACGACCACTATCAGACTCTCAGAAATCATCACAATCTCTCCCTCAGTCATAATACAATTCCCTCATAAAATAGAATTACATTTTAGGGCAAGACAAGACAAAAAAATATCTGCCATTAGATCTAAACCTAATAACGAATAGTCCAAATTTACAATGTATCATTTATCTAATGTATGTCAGCCATTCTGGAAGTTTCCTGAAAAATTTAACACGCTCACATTTTTCTATGTGCTACCATTGTATACACCTATTAGTGTAACTAGGAAACATATATGTAAATATATATATCCTATCCACAATAAACCATATATAATTGCAAGGTTGAGACATATTTTCCCAACAAAAATGCAAAAGGAACTGGTTTTGGCTCCAATACTTTCCCTCCAACTTGGGTGCCCAAACATGGAAGATAAACATTACATTAAATGCAATAAATGATGGAATACCAAGAGACACATGTTTCCTTTTTCCAAGCACCCACTCAGAGAATCCCAATAGTCACAAGTCCTTTATCATTTCCTTATCTTTTATTATCCAATTCTAAGAATCCATATGTGGAGAAAACTATATTAAATATTTATGTCCACAACTCACCTTTACATCTATTAGTGGACCTATCACCACTTATGAATATATTACAAAAATGGTGAGAATTAATATTACTAAATATTTTCTCAATATAGCTTAAGTGCATAGAGACACTTTCCAAGGATTTTGGAACCATGACATAGCATTTGCAAGGTGGATGGAACCTTAATCCTAACAACTATCATCCACAAAAATATTGGGATATGGTGTTGTACACCATTGCATAAAATGATTTATTATATTATTGTAATTAAATAATTATTTAGTTGTGATACACCTCAGTGGTGTTGTTAGTCACACTAGGTAATTATTTTGGGGTCCACTTGATGTTGTAGTGTAACATTGTATTATTATTTATTGTGTAGGAAACGTGTGATAATAATTTTAATATTGGGGAAATATTATTAATGTGATGCCTTAGTACCCAATATTAAATAAGGGGTTAGTGGTTTTTTATTCACATGGTTTTGTGGTACATGGTTTCACCTTACCACTAGTTGTATTATATGTGAGCTTGTGTCTATAAAAGAAAACACATGTGTAGTGGTTTAGGTTGGCTAGGTGGTTTGGTTGTCATTATTGAGTTTTCTTAATAGTGCATTTGTGAAGCATGGCATGGGATGTGTGGATTCATGCTTGGACACATGGGAATGCCTTGGAGGGCTTGATGCTTCAGAAATGTTCATTGTAACTCTTGTATTTGCTTCATGGCTGATTAATATGATGGAGTATGGATGCTTTTGGAGGCTATGTTTTTCCCTCTTGGGGGTTTTCCTAGGGTATATCTTTTGTCATCTTTGATGGGTATGTTTTCTTATCTCTTACATGTGGATTCTGAGCACTTATTTGCATTGTTATCTCTTTTGGGTTATGTGGAAATTGTCATACAATGGTTGCAAGTTTCCTTACAAGTAGTATCAGAGCTTTCATGGTTGAATATTTTATGTTATAACCCTAGGTTGAGGAAATTTTGGTTAAGTTTGAATCTATGAAATGCATGAGAGAATGAAAGACATGACAATATATGATGGTTTTGCAGGTTGCTTATTGCAGATCTAAGGGTTTTGGGTTTACTGTTATGATGGGTTGTTTGCAGATTTGGGGTGTGGAAAAATTAAGGAAAAAAAGGGTTTCTTGGTTTTGCATTCAAATGGGGGTTTTGTGGGGGAAACTTCACAAATGACCTCCTAGGAAAAAATGGACCTCATTGTTGGATTCAGGTTGGTTGAGAGATGAATTTTGATATATAATTTTCCCTATTTTGGCTACTGGAAAAAAAATACTTTTTTTTTTGTAAAATTCCCCTTTGCTATTATAAGGTCATCAATATAATATTCTGAAAACAAGTCATTAAAAAGAAAAAAATTTAAAAAATAATAATAATAAAATACCGATTAAATTCAACATGTTAAAAAGTTTATAGATTTTTTTTTTAAATATATATATATATATATATTAAAAAGGATAGGGGGGGTCCAACCCCGTACTTGCCAGTACAAATGGCAAGGTACTGTCGCTACAGTGGCAAGCCCCCTATCAGCCCACTTGGCTGGCGGGACCGCCGGTCATGTAGAATAGCTGGTGTATATACAAAGCCCACCGAAAAAAACTTTTTAAATTTTTTTTAAATCTGCCATAAAATAAAATGCCACAGATTTATCAAAAAGAAAACCTTGTTTCTAAATATTGGAAACTAAATTTTTATTTTTTTTAAATTGGGTCTGGCTGCAAAAAGGGTGGCACAGCCGGGTGGCTCCACCACCACTGGCAAGTAACCATCCCACCACTGAGGAGCCATGAGTTTTAGCTTATATACTCTAATTGGGCAATTTTCTTCCGAGGGGCATAAATTTTGCCCAAGTGGTCCTTTTTTTCTCTTCTTGGACTCAGGAAAGGTGACTCAGAGCTCTACACTATGGTGCCAGATATTTTTCCATATTTTTAAGTTTTGATATTTTTTTCTTGGAGGAATTCAGGTGTTTATTTTGAGCTTCGAGAGGTGATATCGGGTGCATACAGAGTCAGATTTTGGACTTTGAATAGTCAACAAAAAGCTTGTTCAGAGTACTATAGATTGGATTAGGTTTGGAGTTGTTTTGGCATGATTTATTTGCTAATATTCTATCATGATCTATTTATTGTTTGTTTTGACTATGGTGATACTATGAGCCTATGGATTGTCAGATCTAGGAGATTTGATGTTGGATTCATTGTATGCTCAGTTGCACATCTCGGATTATTTTGTTTTTGACATGGTTATTAGTATTTGGTTGGATTCCTATGTTTCATTATTGTATCTTCAAGTTGTGTAGCATTGTAGGCGGTCTATACTTACTTGTTGCACCTATGACTTGGAAATGGGTTATATATGCCCATAGATATTTTAGTGTTGATGCATTTTCAGTTTTGGTGGCTTGGTTTAGTCACTTGGTTTTCTGGTTTTGATTTCATGTTGAGGAGGTGAGATGGTATTACTAGGCACAGTCATGATATGAGACCTATGTAGTTGACCATGTTATGCAGATATGTGGGACATGGTTGCGTTGATTTTTTGGTATATTTGGTGGTGATCATGGTGTCTTGGATTTTTCTTATGCTTTAGAGACTTTGGCATGTCATGATGGTTTATGTAGGTGCATTTTTGGTGGTGTTGTATTGGATTCTAATTTAGGTTGTGGCGGTGAATCTTATTGGTATGAGGATCATGGTTTACTTTTCTTTCTTATTGAGGAGCTCATGTTGCATTTTAGTTATTTGATTGTGTGAGGGTACTCTTGGTTGATATTCATTAAGAGATTGTTGCCACGATGTCATGATAGCTTGTTACATTCATTGGTTATACACTTTCAGTGGGAGCTTTTGATAATGATGGTTTGGCGGTGGTGGATATTTTTATGATGGTTTGGTAGTTGTAGGTATCTTCTTGGCTTGGATATCTTGGTTTCACTTGTATGTTACTGATATTATAGTTGAGTGTGTGTAGACCTGGATGATCTTCATGGAGATGATGGTAGTCATGATGCCTTGTGTAGCTTGTACCATGGTTCAATGGGAGTTGTTGGAAATGATGTGGATGCATCATTTGGTATGGTTATCTTCGTGTGATTGGGGATATGTTTTCTTGGTTTAGAGTGGTTTCTATTATGTGATGGTTTACTCTTGATGCATGCTTAGATTTATGGCATGGTACATGTTCTCTTGAGACCAAGATGTATATATGTTATGGTGCATGTGATCTCCTAGGAGGAGATGGTTAGATCATGGATGCCATGTTTATGTTCCTGATTCATGATTGGAGCTTTGACATTGATCGTGTGTGGTTCTCTTTGTATTGGGTACATTGATCATTTTATTGATTTCTTCATGATGGTGCTATGTTGCATTTGTGGTGCAGGAGCACCTTTGAACAAAATTTGTCAAACAAGGTTGATCATGAGTAGGCTTTAGGATTTGATTCATGATGCATTAAATAAGGTCATGTAGACCATTTAATATGGATTTTAGTCATGTTTGAGTCTTGCTAGGTGTCTAAGGGGGTCATTTTTGTTGATATTGCAAAATTGCAAATTCTTGCAAAAAGATGTCAAGCAAAAAAAAGTTGCAAAATTACATTTTTATGGAATACAAAAGGTCATTTCATTTCAAAAGTTAGTTTAGGTAGTTGTAGCAGTTAGTTTAGGAGGGAAATGGTATAAAAAGAGATTATAGACTCATTGTATGGGTTGGTGGTGAATATTGTTGAGTTTTGAATCAATAAAATATAGATTTCTCTTAAATTTCTGAGTTTTCCTTCTGTACAATGATATTTCAAAGAATTTTACAACCTGTATAGGGCCCATATTGTTATGTTTTCAACTGGAAGTTGTAGTATGGTGAATTACCTTTTAGACATTTCAAGTTTGGTGTATTTTCATTAAATTTTACAAAATTTAGAGAGTTTTTACTAATTCTACCTGTGTAAGACAATTTTAAGGGTTTTCTTGAGTTAAATTGAAAAATGGACCTATTCCACCTTCTGTGAAGACTGTGCCTTAGTGGAATGGGTGGATTCTATTAGTTTTAGGTGTGATCATATTGTTTGAGTTCAGGGGAGGTCAAGTGATGTGTTGGGCATGAAGCCCTAGAGTGGAAAATTGAGTTTTCTATGAGGAATTGGGTGGTTTTGTGATGTAAGCAAGGTGGTGATGACTCTACCAAACTCACAATAATCAAATCCAAACAAAGAAACCTTCCCTTGAACACAAAACACTCAACTTTCCCTAAACACACAACTAGAGGCTTATAGCCCTCACAAATTGACTTTGCACAATATCTTTTAGAGAAGGCCATATAGATACCTTATTAACAACATTTAGGACTCACCATAGAACCCAACACAACATTACAAATGATCTCAAGAAGTTTCTTTGACACATTATTGAGAATCAATAGACTACCCCTATTTTAGGCTACTCAATTAGCCATATTTTCCAAAGGAAGTACTTCCCAAACACCAAATAACCACCCAAACTCAATTGATAGTCATAAATTGTGTCCCAAAACAATTGAATCCTTCACCATTTCATAGATACAAGACTTCTAGTACGTTGCACCATGAAACCCTCATTTTACATACAAAACACTAGGGTTTATTGGAAATCTTATCACCTGGTCTTACCAAACTCAACCAATACATCCAACAGGTCACAAATACCCTACACAAGGTTAATCAACCCTCACATATACTATTCCTTCAACAACTTGACAAAAACCTTCTCAAATACCTTAATTTCACATGGAAAAATGCATTAACCAGCCCTAGGGCATCATCCCAATTTGAACAACACAACTCCACTACCTTCCAAAGCATGTAAAAACTTACATTAAAGTGTACTAGACCCATTCCATGAGTTACAGTGGGTACAATATGTGGAATGGGTCAATTCAACATTTTAAATGACCTTCAACCTTTAAAACTGTGTAAACAGCACTGCTATAGAAAATGGATGAAATCACCCTCCAAATTCAGAGTTAGACTCTCAAAATTGGTGTAAATAAAATCTATTTCAAATCTCTACAAGCCACAATGAGAATAAAATCATTTATAGTGTGTATGGAAGCGTACAACTTCAGAAAAGTTTAGAAATACAATAAATTTGTAGAAAAAGCATTGTATATTATATGGATGATTTGAATTCAATCTTCAACAACCAAAGTCTGAGCCTTCAAGAGGCTTTATATGATAACCAAAAAAATCCTATAACTATCTTTTAAACTACCATGACCTTTCCTATTCCTAAAAGTTGCATTTTTTTTGCAATTCTTGCTTGACAACATTTACATCTTTTTGCGATTTTTTCTCTTTTGACACAAATGATTCAAAAACCACCCAAATACATAATAAATGGTTTTTTTAGACCTTATTTTCTCTAGACCCCTAGACTCACCTAATGACCAACATCTCAAAACCTTCACATGATCAAACTTGCACATGGTGGCTTAGGTGCTCCTACACCATTTTGAGATGGTAAAGTGTGTAAAAGGTTGGGGAAGCATTATTTATTGATTGAATAAGTATTTTAAAAGCTATTTGGACCTTTTTGAGGTGTTAGAAAGGTTGTATGAGGGTTGGAAGTGTGGTTTTCAATAAAAGCCTAGGTTTTTGGCAATAAAAGAGGGTTTCTAGTTTTGGCTCTTTGGAGTGAGTTTTTTTCTAAAAATATTGTGCAATATTAGGTTTGGACACCTTTCGAGTGCTACCCTAGTGGTTTTAGAGGTTTTTGAAAATTTTTAAGACAAGTCTCTTTGTAAAACAGACCTAATTTGAGGTCTAGTCAACGTCGAAACCTGATTTTGTTGAGGATGTTACAAAGTAACTTGTTTTAGTCTAGAGATATGTTGGTTTATACCCTAATGGGTCCTTGAATTGGTACTATTCTTGATGTGAATGGACCTTCTCTAAAAGATATACTTGATTGAGTCAATTTGCAATGTTATAAGGAATTGTGTAGGTTTTTTGTGAAGAGAGAATTTGAGGGGTTGAGACTTTGAAGTTGTTGATTTTGGTTGAGATTGTGTTGAGTGGTGTTTTAGACCTCCCCTGATTACTATCAAGTGGTATCAGAGTGAAGGTACCATATCTCTGTGGAAAGAGCTTGCAATTTGTAGAAGAAGAGTGGAAGGTGAAAAGGCATGTTGTCAAGATGCCTCCAAAAGGAAAGAATGTAGCAAAGGAGATGAATGACTTGAAGGGTCAGTATATTAGAGAGATTGGAGAATTGAAGGAGATATTTGCAGCCTTGGAGACAAACAAGAGAAGAGAAGAAGTTGAAAGTAGTGATTCAAATGATGAAGATGAAGAAGAGTTTGAAGATGTTGAAGAAGAACTTGATCTTGAAGACCAAATAATGGCCAAGTTGTTCAAGTTAGTTAAAAGTGAAAAATATAAAGTGAAAATTGGTATTCAAAAGTTTGGTGGAAACTTGAATGAAGAAGAGTTACTAGATTGGATAGCATCTTTGGACAACTACTTCGAGTGTGAAGACATTCCAGAAGAACAGAGAGTCAAGATTGCAAAGACAAAGCTAAAAGGTCATGCAATTTTATGGTGGGATTATCTACAATTAGAAAGAAGGAAGCAAGGAAAATCCAAGATTGTGACATGGGACAAGATGGTAGATAAGATGAAAGGTAAATTTCTTTCTTTTGATTATTCTATTCAGATGTTTAAGAAGTTACAAAGTTTAAGGTAAAAGGAAATGGACGTAAAGAAATACACTGAAGATTTTTACAAATTAACTATTAGATCTAACCATAATGAGAATGAGGATGAGAATATTGCTAGGTACTTGGGTAGTTTGAGGTTGAATATATGAGATGAATTGACTTTAACAAATCCTAGGAGTGTTGAAGAATGTTATCAAATGGAACTGAAGACTAAAGAAAAAGTAAAAAGAAGACAAGAAAAGATCGTTAGATGAAGAGGAAGCACTACAAGAGGAAGAGGATCTTTCTCTACTCCAATATCAACAAATGAGAACCAAGAGGATGCACCTAAAAGAGAAGAGCAAGTTGCAGATTTTAGAGGAGGTTTTAGAGGCACAAGGCGTAGGTTTGATGGTGGAAGGAATCCTAACAATTTTTTAGGTAGGTGTTTCAATTGCCAAGAGTTTGGTCATCCTTCTTACAAGTGCCTTGAGAAATTTGGTTCAACATCAAGTGGAAGAGAAAGGAAGAATGAAAGAAGAGGACAAATTGTTCAAGAGCATGAAGCTGAAAGTTTAAACTCCAATAGTATTCATGCTACTCCTGAAGTAGGTGAAAGTTTGATGATGAAAAGACAACTCTTGAAGACATCCAAGGAGAAGGAGTTGATTCAAAGAAGAGCAGTGTTTAGGATAGCTTACAGATGCAAAAACAAGGAATGTAAGGTGATAGTAGATTTAGGATGTACTAATAACATGATATCTAGTGAAATGGTAGACAAACTAAATTTGGAAAGAGTACCTAGAGAAAATCCATACAAAGTGTCATGGGTAAGTGATAATCAATCCATTATGGTGAGTCAAAAAGCTTCAACTGAATTCCAGATTGGTAGATACAGGGATAAGGTTGTTTGTGATATTTTACCTATGAGTTGTTGCCATGTTTTGCTTGGAAGGCCCTAGCAGTTTGATAGATCAGCAATGTATAATTGGAGACAAAACACTTATACAATTGAAAAGGATGGGAGAACATTCATTTTAATTCCATTGGTTGAAGAGGAAAAAGAACAAGGTGAGATCATCATGATAGGGAGAAAAGAGTTTGTAAGTATTGATGAAGGTAAGAGTAAGATTTTGGCAATCCTTTTAAGGATTAATACTATTGGGGTAGTAGATGAGAAGAATAGAGACACAGTGCAGTCAATTGTTGTAAAGGATGCCTTCATGTGGAAGAGGAAAGTAGATGGAATTGTGTCTCACTCTAATATAGTGCAATGTAAGGCTTAAAATCCCATGGAAAGACATGAAATGAGTGATGGAATCATAGTTGGGACAATCATGTGCCCTGTAGTAATGAATATAGTGAAGAGGTAGTTGAATGGTGTTGAAATAGAGGTTTGTGACCTGATGATGGGACAGTGAAAAATGTATTTGTAGGCCTGACAAAGACTACTAAGTGTGATGGTGCAGTTGTAAAAAAGACTGATAGAGGAAAAAGTGAAGTTAAAATGTGTATGGGACAGAGGTCTAAGCATGAAGCAAAGAGGGAAGTGATGGAAGTTGGGAAAAGTTTGTGTACATAGCTGAAAGAGAGTGGGACATCAGTATTTGATGGTGGAAAAGTTGAAGAACACCCCACAAAGAAGAGATGTGACCGAGCGGAGCATGAATCAAGCAATGACAAGGACAAGCATGTCAAGCACAAAGTGAATCACAAGTAAGATGAACCTGATAAAGGAAAACAAGGAGGTCAAAGGTAAGTGATGATCAATGGTGAACAAGTTGCAAGATTCTTTCCAAGAGACTTGGAAAAATCTCTTGGAAAGAATCTTGGGGTGTATGGTCCAAGAGCACCTTTGAAAAAAATTGTCAAACAAGGTTGATCATGAGTAGGCTTTAGGATTTGAGTCATGATGCATTAAATAAGCTCATGTAGACCATTTAATATGGATTTCAGTCATGTTTGAGTCTTGCTAGGTTTCTATGGGGGTCATTTGTGTTGATATTGCAAAATTGCAAATTGTTGCAAAAAGATGTCAAGCAAAAAAAAAAGTTGCAAAATTGCATTTTTATGGAATACAAATAGTCATGTCATAAAAAAAGTCAGTTTAGGAAGTTGTAGGAGTTATTTTAGGAGGTAAATGTTATAAAAAGATATTTTAGACTCGTTGTATGGGTTGGTGGTGAAGATTGTTGAGATTTGAATCAATAAAATACAAATTTCTCTTAAGTTTCTGAGTTTTCCTTATATACACTAATATTTCAGAGAATTATACAACCTGTATAGGCCCCATCTTTTTATGTTTTGAAATGGAAGTTGTAGTAGGGTGAATTAAATTTCATACATTTCAAGTTTTGTGTATTTTCATTGAATTTTACAAAAGTTAGAGAGATTTTATTGATTATGCCTATGTAAGACAGTTTTAAGGGTTTTGTTGAGTTAAATTGCAAAATGGACCCATTCCACCTTCTGTGAAGACTATTCCTCAGTGGAATGGGTGGATTCTATTATTTTTAGGTGTGATCATGTTGTTTGAGTGTAGGGGAGGTCGAGTGATGTGTTGGGCATGAAGCCCTAGAGTGGAAAATTGAGTTTTCCATGTGGAATTGGGTGGTTTTGAGATGGTAAAGTGTGTAAAAGGTTGGGAAAGAATTATTTATTGATTTACTAAGTATTTTTAGAGGTATTTGTACCTACTTTATGTGTTAGCAAGGTTGTATGAGGGTTGGAAGTGTGGTTTTCAATAAAACCTTAGGTTTTTGGCAATAAAAGAGGGTTTTTGGTTTTGGCTCTTTCGAGTGAGTTTTTTTGTAAAAAAATTGTGTAATATTAGGTTTGGAAACCTGTTGAGTTCTTCCCTAGTTGTTTTAGAGGTTTTGGAAAAGTTTTAAGATAAGTCTCTTTGTAAAATAGACCTAATTTAAGTTCTAGTCAACGTAGAAACCTGATTTTGTTGAGGATGTTGCAAAGTAAACTATTGTGGTCTAGAGATATGTTTTTTAATACCCTAATGGGTCCCTTAATTGGTATTGGTCCTGATGTGAATGGACCTTCTCTAAAATATATACCCGATTGAGTCAATTTGCAATGTTACAAGGAATTGTGTAGGTTTTCTGTGAAAGAGAGAATTTGAGGGGTTGAAACTTTGAAGTTGTTGATTTTGGTTGAGATTGTGTTTAGTGGTGTTTTAGACCTCCCCTGATTTCTATCAATTTGGAGTTTGGCATGGATTAATTGGTTATAGGTACTCATGGATACTTGGAGACTTAGGTGATGGTTGTAGTTCTCTTGTGATTAGAGACACTTGCTTGAGATGGTTACTCTTTGGAGGTTTCAAGAGGAAGACTGAGGGACTTTCATCTAGATATGAACATGATTTCATGATGGACCAATAGAGGATATTTTTCTTGGAGTGAGTCATGATGGCTTGATTATCCTACAGGAGCATTCTCATTCCCCACTATTGGTCTACTCGAAAGGTTATGATTTGAGAGGTATTTTCCCATTATATCTTTCAGATGTGTTATGTTTTGTGCTTTGATTCTCATGGGATTGAGTTGATTCATGGTGATTGATTATGGATACTCATTTGAGGATGGTTTAGCATGATTTTATATTCTTTATCTTTCATAGTTATTGTGTGTGTGTTAAATGTGGTAATATTATTAAATCAACACAAACCTTAATGAAATGAATTATATTAAAGATTTGCAATAAACAAACTACTCTACTTTGTAGTTAAACAAATCTTTTAAGAACATCTCATTGTCCTCTATTTCTAAGGATTTATTAAACCATTTGGATGGAAGAATCTCTTGACCAATGGGAAACATGCCAAATGGATGGAAGACTCAAGTGTGGGAAGAAAAGACCATGTGTTCCAAAATTGGTGGAAGGGTGTGAGGAATAAACCATGTGCTTTTAAAAATTTGTTGAAGATAATTCTAATTAAAAACTAGAATTATTTATTTTCATGTGACCTTGGTGAGGTGGCACAAAAAGTTGTAGACATGTGCTTGAATTCCTAATCGAGATTAGTGAAAATTAATTAAATAAAACAAGCTTATGGAACTTTGTTTATTTAATTAATTTAGAAGAATATGATTTTAGATTTGGAGAATTAGAAGAGGGTGAACTATATAAATAAATTGAAAATTTATTTATACGTAGATAGAATATTAATTAAATAACTAGTATTTAATTAATTAAATGTCATGACTGATTTTAGGTGTATACATTTTTCCCCTCTTTGAAGTAATGTGTTTACACGTTGCTTCAAAGAAAAAATTGATATTGATGCCGAGAAAAATTTATTTCAATGCCCTAGATGTTGATTTTTAGGTGATGACAGATATATGCCCCCCTCAAGAGATAAATTAGTAAATTTTGGAATTTTATGGAATTTTTGAAAATTTTGAGGATTTTTTGATGATTTAATGATGATCTCAAAATTTTGTGTGTCAGAAACAATTTATCTCCTGAAAATTTATTTATAAGCCACCAGGTGATGAAATAATCAATTAAGCTCCTTTGAAAAATAAAAATAAAACAACCCCATAAAATGCCACTTAATTAACATTAAAAGGTTAAAAAGTTGAGTAAAAAGCTCATTTGTGCATTTTTCAATTTGAAAACTTGGAGAGTGAGAGTGATCTAGCACTTTGGAGCAAAAAATGGTAATCCCTTATTCCACGCACCAGTTTGAGTGAGTTAAGTGGTACAACCGTCCAACAGCATACGAACCTCCGGTGAGTATCCCAAAAATCACCTCATAATTTGTGCATTTAATTTCTTGCTATTTTTTCTTTGAATTTGGATTTTAAATGTTTTAGTGCATTGACATGTTGAAATAGCGCATCTAGGTGATCTATTTTAGCACATAGACTAGGCTATGCAAATACATGATTCGAAGTAGCGCATAGGCAACCCGCAGTAGCACATATGATAAATGAATTAGCACACAGGATAGTGTAGTGCTTAGGGCAATTAGATTAGCGCATAGAGAGACCGAAGTAGCGCATAGAATGTTTCAACGCATTGAGACCTTTTTCCGGTGCATTGAACAAATGAAATGGCGCATAGAGTAATTTGGCGCATTGAAGGTCTGTTTTAGCGCATTGATGGAATTCTCTAGCACATAGAGTCTTTTAGCACATAGAAGCACTATAGATTTTAGTGCATTGGAGAAAATTTAACCAGATTGATACTTTTCTTGATTGGACTCCTTGATTTTGATGATGTTTGATCATGTCAGCCTTTTTGTTGATGATGATTGATGATGTTGATAGGTTGGATGTCCATTGATCTCATGATAGGTGAGATTCAATGATAGGATGATGATAATTGACCTCATGATAGGCGAGGAACAATTATAGTTTGATTGATTAATGAACCCCATGGTAGGCAAGGTACATTGATTGACTGATAAACCTCATGATAGGTGAGGTTGAGTTGATTGATGAACTTCATGATAGGTGAGGTTGGATTGATTTTCTAATAAACCTCATGATAGGCAAGGTATATTGATTGACTAATAAACCTCATGATAGGTGAGGTTAAGTTGATTGATGAACCTCATGATAGGTGAGATTAGATTGATTGTCTAATAAACCTCATGATAGGTGAGGTTAAGTTGATTAATAAACCTCATGATAGGCGAGGTATATTGATTGATTGATAAACGTCATGATAGGTGAGGTTAAGTTGATTGATGAACCTCATGATAGGTGAGGTACATTGATTGACTAATAAACCTCATGATAGGCGAGGTTAGGTTGATTTATGAACCTCATGATAGGTGAGGTTAATTTGAATTTGATGAACCTCATGATAGGTGAGGTTAATGTGATTGTGATTGATGATAGGCTAATTGATTTTGATAGGTTCATTAGTTGATTGATATCATTTGATTGATTGATTGATTGGAAATTATGTGATGATAGGAGTCATTAGACAATTTACAGATCAAAGAGTTCTTTCCTCAGATGTGGGATTTGATTCCTCACCTGGTGCCAGATGAGGCAGCTTTGATTGGAGATGTGGATTGTCATCTTTGCTTGATATGCCATAGAGTCGGGTGAACAGGGGTTTATTGATAACTTTGGCCAAGAGATGGCATAGTGACCATAACACTTTTCATTTGCCCACTAATGAGATGACAATTACGCCAAAGGATGTGTATCAGATTATTCGAATTCCTATTGTTGGAGAGCTGGTTCTTTATGATTCTCAAGAGCAAGGTGGGACAGAGGTGTTGTGTCGAGTTTTTGAGGATGAGCACATATGCGGCTATGAAATTCCATGGAGGGACATGGTTGATGGTTACACCACATTTTTGTTTGTTCTTGTTGGGTTCATTGGAGGGTTACTTTGTCCTGATCTCAAGTCAAAGGGACTATCAGTTGGATGGGGGAAAATTTTGGAGAGCATGATTGCTCACAGGACCAGATATGTGTGGGGTTGTTGTATGCTTGCACATCTGTACCATGATCTGCACCGAGTGGTTTACTTGTAAGGGTTTAGTTTGGCAGTAGGGGTTACATTGCTTTAGGTTTGGGCCTGGGAGCATATAGTAGTTACACGCCCAGTTGCAGAGAGACAACGACCAGCCTTGAGGCCATATGTACACTTGTATAGAGGTCAACTTGCTCAGCCTAGACTAGGCAAACTAGAACTTTCTAGAAGAGGACCCTGGATGACCTTGAGTCTATGGTCTGGCAACCATATTTGGATTGTGAGCCATGGCCAAGCATGATGTTGAGATGCCACATTTGTATCAGTCCATATATCTAATTGGTCGTACTCAATTTATTATCGAGAGATTTTTGTTGTTGAGAGTATTGAGACAGTACTGTTGACTGTAGGGGATACCCCATGGCATGGCACACTATACATAGCGACAATGGGACGCGTTAGAGTGGGGGCCCATTTTTTCTTATGATACAGTAGTGGAGCATTTCTAGGGATTGTAGGCCATTAGGTGGGATGTGCATCTGAAGATCACTGATGCACCGATATCAGAGGAGTATGCTCTGTATATGTTTCAACATCTATTCCCTCGGCTTACCATTCCAAATGAGTTGACGCCATTATTGGAGGAGGAGAGAGTAGTAGGGAATGAGAAGAGACGGTGGAGAGAGGAGGTCGGGGAGGAGGAGGAGGAGGATAGTAGTGATGGAGATGATGATGATGATGATGGAGTTGATGGGGGAGGAAATGAGGGTGGTGGATGTGAGGTCAGAAGGCTTGTTGATGGATAGATGGAAAGGATTACAAACTCAACATTGGCACACACCTCGAAGGGTGGTGGAGTGATGGAGGAAAACTGGAGTTGGAAGGTGGTAGGTTTTTAGATGGAAAATTGGAGGAGGCTTTTGGATTAGCAAATTTGGATTCCAATTTAAATTTTACTGCTTCTATGAGACTTTTTGGAATCCACATGACTTTTGACTTTGACTTTTACTTTGTGGGCCTTTGTGGCCTTTGAGATTTTTCTTTTTTATTTGATGGGCCTTTGTAGCCTTTTGAAATTTTCTTTTGATTTATGGACCTTTTTGGTCTTTGAAATTTTCCTTTTTGATTTGATGGGCCTTTGTGGCCTTTTTTATTTCTCCTTTGATTTTGGATCAAAATTTCTTTTATTTTTGCATGCCTCTTCGAGGAGACATGTTGATCCTTTGATACATGTGGATTTTTATATGGAAGCTTTTGACATTTGGCACCCAAATTGCTTCCAAGAGCAATGGGAGGGGTGGATTGAGATGAATGGTATGGAGGTATTATGGATGAGTGAGTGTAGGTAGAATTTTGAAAGGGCATCAAGGATGTGTGCCTTTGTTGTTCTTGAGGAATAGGATATGGACCTAGGATAGAGGGTTCAAGGTTTGATGGACTAGGATGAGGACCTAGGATAGATGGAAGGTTTGGTGGATTAGGATGAGGACCTAGGATATATGGAAGGTTTGATGGACTAGGACACTTAGGTGTATAACCAAGGCTGTGGTAATATGGGTTTTCTTGAGAAAAAAGGGGTTCTAGGATACCTTGTTCATTAAGGCCTAATCTTTTTCCTTTTTAGTTCATAATTTGACATATTCATTTACCAATGGGATATGTATTGTTTGTGAAACAAGATGCAAGTCCATTTTGAGGAGGATATGACATGGATGAAAGGATCGATGATGGAAGTAAACCGGATCAGATAAAGGTGGAGGATCCCAATTTGTAGGTGTGTGGTTCATGGATAGATTGTATAGGTGTGATAGGATTCTGACATGGGGATGATGGGGTACATTGATCTTGACTTGGAAAAGGATCACGAGGTGTAGGAGATGGAGTATCTTGCTCTTTGTTAGGTATGGAATCATCATGTATTGGTGTGAAAGGAATATCTTGATCTTGAGAAGGATGAACATCCTCATGAAATGAAGGGATATCCTCGGATGAAAGCATATCTTGATCTTGATGAGGAAGGGAATCATGAGATTCTGTAGAATTCATATCTTGATCATGAGAAGCTAGGACATCATTAGATAAACTGGAAGAATTATTATGCTCTTGGGATGCAATGAAATCATGAGATGATATGGATTCATTAGATGGGGTGGAAGGACTTGGAAGAATACTTTTCTCTTGAGATGGAAAGGAATCATTGTGGATGAAAAGTGAAAGGAGGGGATCATCATAGAATTATTGAGAGATGGGGTCTTGGTCAAAGATTGGACTAAGAGATTGACATGAATCATTGGATGTAGAAGATATGATAGAAGAAGGTAGTTGGATGGAATTGTTAACTTGGGTTAAATAATCCTGAGATTTATTTTGGCTTATGGGAGATGAAGATAGATGCATGCCATGGTAAGATTGTTCAATATAATTTGTGTTTGAGGACTAAGATTTGGGCTTATTGAACTTTTGAAAAAATTTGAAGACATTGAACTTGGATGATGTAGTTTTTGGTGAAGGTCTCATGTTCATTGTTTGGTCAAGAGGATATGGGTAGATGTCTTGCAACATATATCTCTCTATGGTTGTTTCCCTTTACATGTCTAGGAGTTGTTGTTGAAGGTTTTGCATCTATTGAGTTAAAGAATTCAATTGATCCTCATCTATTTCATCCATGGTGGTTTGAGTTTCAAGTTATTTTTCCTTGAGTTTTTTCTTTTGAAATCTTGTTTGAACATGCATACAAGTGTTATACTTTGACTAAAATTTGATCTTAGTTTTGGAAAAGTACCAAGGATTACAACTAAGTAAAATAGAATGACAAATTCTAATGAGACTAGGTTGGATTTGACTATATAGCCTCATTTTTTGATGAGAGGATGATAAATCCTAATGATGAAACTAGGCTTAATAATCAAGGGTGTGATCAATTTGATGATTTTGGTTTGACATGTTAGATCTTGGTCTAGGTTAGAGAATTTCACTTGTAGAGGTTAATTTTAACAAGTTTAGACTTCTAAGGTATCTAAGGATTGATTTTGGACTTGAGAAAATTCTGAAATTTTGGTTCAAACTTGTGAAACAGGATACTCAAATCTTTGGAAAAGTCTTGGATTTTCACAATAGTAAAATGAGTACAAGTTGGGATTGTTATTTGAAGCTCTTTTGTAAAAATTGAAGACCAACCTCTCTCTAAATTTGTAGAGTGTTGAGAGACGTTTTTTATTTTCTCTTGGACTAAGAGGTTTGGACTTTGGTTTCCGAATTTTAATCTTTCGTAAAATCATTTGATAAAACACATGTTCAGACTTTGTTTTACCTAAGGAATGGTTGAATACTGCTGAGGATTCCCATGATGAGACTAATTGTCAGACATGAGATGAAACTAGGTCATTGTTTTGTGGTCTATAAAATATTCCAAAACAAAGACAAAAAGTGCCAGAAAAAGTGCAAAAAGTGCCATAAAAAGTGCCAAAAGCGCCACAGAAAGTGCAAAAAGTGCTAGAAAAAGTGCAAAAAGTGCCAGAACAGGTACAAGATGCGCTACAGGACTTGCAAGATGCACCAAATAGTTTTACAAGGCTCTGCAAGCAAGTTTTGACTCTGGTAACTTGGAAAATATGTGTGAATACAGGTGCAAGAAGTGCCAGAACGTAGCCAATATGCACTAGAAGGTCTACAAGATGTGCCACACTTGAAGAATAACACTGTTTCTTGAAAGTTTGTTTGATTTTTTGGATTTTCTAGTTAGAGACTTGTTTGTTTCAATGAATGTAATTTTGAACCAGGTTTACACTTTTGACATGTGATGTTTTGTTTGAAATTTGTTTTGAAAACACTTTAATAAAGACACATCAAGCAATGTACAGTCCTAAGGTTGTGAAATATTGTATTCTTTTGGATTCCACATGGGTTTTACCCCAACCACACTTATTCTTAGCGGATGATTAGATGCTTGACCCCACTAGCTCCCCTCCACGACACTCACTTCTACAAGGTAGCCAAGAATCAATACCCATGAATCTCCCATGGAATATTTCTCATCTCTACTAAAATTGTGAGAATGTGGATGCCTCTGCAACAACTGTTGCTACACCAAAGAATAGATAAAGGTTTTGGCCAAACTATAAAAAGGGTTTTAGTACGGACATTCCATTTGTGGGGGATAATCCATGTGGTGAGAGACCATTGCTGCCCTTCTTGTCAGAACTATCCTCATGATACTGGCCTTTGTTCCAATATCCACATTTATATACTGGTTGGAAGTCACTTGGCTTTAGAGTGTTACCGATTGGGTCATTCCCTTGGGTGATTACTTTTTCCCACAAGGCAGGCCCTCTAAGATAAACAAAAGCAAGCAAGTATACACTTAGTTTGATAAATCTTTATTCCACATGAATAAAGAGAGAACACACGCTATATACTCCACTCACACTCACAAATAAACATGAATGGGTTTGGCTTTTTGGTCACCCAGTTAAGGGGAAAGCATATGCCTACCATCTATCAAGCACAAAGGACATGGTGTTCATTAACCTTTTAATTAAGCTATGTTACTAACCTAACCAAAAGGAAACAAGTAAATCATTTCCAACCCCTGCAATATGTCAGTAGTTTATGTTTAAGTCTTTGACAATGAATTTGGGAAACCTAAAAAATAGCAACATAGAGTATTACCCTTCATATTTAGTGAAAAATAGGGAAACTACAAATTGCACTAGAATAGAGATAAAAAGTGCCAATATGGAAGAAAAATGCACCAAAACTCATGCAAGAAGTTCCAAAACTCATGCAATAAGTGCTAAAACATCTTGTGAGGTGGCAATGATCAATGGTCCAGATTCAAACAAGAAGAATGAATGGTGGAGATGGAGAGAATCAAGATGTTGTCCCCTTGACCAAAGACAACATGCCATTTGGATGGAAGAATCTCTTGACCAATGGGAAACATGCCAAATGGATGGAAGACTCAAGTGTGGGAAGAAAAGACCATGTGTTCCAAAATTGGTTGAAGGGTGTGAGGAATAACCCATGTGCTTTTAAAAATTTGGTGAAGATAATTCTAATTAAAAATTAGAATTATTTATTTTCATGTGACCTTGGTGAGGTGGCACAAAAAGTGTTGGAATTATGCCTAAATCAATATAGGCTGAAACCTCCATTAGAGCAAAGTCAGTATGACATCTATCATGTCTAGCCGACTAGCAGATTGGTAGCATCATGTTTTGTACAGGTCGTTGTGACCTTGTTTCTATCTTGCCAAAAGCTTTCATTGTGGAGCTATCACTATGACAAGGAGTGTTCAGTATGACCTCTTAGCGCTCGGGAGACCTCTGATCGACAGGCCATTCAATCGTGTATCGGGGAGACTCATGGTGACCATGAGCTTTGGGGTAGCTTATAGTGGCTCAGTGAGAAGTCCCAGCGAAGTGTTAGAGTCTCACTGACAGTATGTTACATGTTGGTCTTTGGAGTAGCTTATAGTCTATCAGTAAGAGGTCTTACCAATGTACAAAGGTCTCACCGATGGAGGTTCAAATGTTGTTCATCGGTGTAACACAAAGGCTTTCGGAGAAACATCTTAGCGACTAAAGGATGTCTTGTCGATAGCCAATGGCTATCGGGGTAACCCAAATGGTTCGGGAAGAAGTCCCAACGAAGAATGTAAGTCTCGCCAATGATAAGGGATCTTCGGTATAACTCTTGGCGACAAAATACTTCAAGGTAATTCCTAGTGCTCGGTGTGATGTATTAGTGAAAGTAACATGTCTCGCCGAAAGTGCTTTATGTTGAAGCCTTTGGGGTAAGTCTTGGAGTTCAGTATGTTCTCTCGACGAGAGATGTAAGTCTTGCTGACTATTCTTTGGAGCTCGATATGACTTGTGACTTTGGTATAACCTTTGGTGACTCACTATGATCTCTTGGCGAAAGCGATAGGTCTAGGTGACTACTTGGTGTTTCGGCGCAACACTGAAAGCTCAATAGAATGTCTTAGTGATAATAGCGACTCTTAGTGACATTGATATGAAGGTTATGTGGCATCGGCGAGACACTATTAGTGTCTCACCGAGATGCCAATACAATGCGAACTATGTTGACAGTTTGACCATCCTATGTGGAGTCTCATGGACCAATAGGAGAAGCCAAATCTGAACAATTAGAAGACAGTTCATTGTGATGGTTCTATGAGGAAGCTCGACGGACATGGAACGACAGGGATATACTCTGTGATTGCAGATTGTGATCGGTTGGTTGGATCTACAGATTTTTTGAGTGATTGAATCAGTGGATGAACTCTAATTTGTAATGACTGTAACTTGAAATTTTTTGTTTGAAGATTGTTCATGGTGAATGCTGCTGTAAACAGAAACCAAAAAGATAAGTCTATCATTTGTATGTAATCTCCATTATTGTAATACAAAGTGATTTCTCTTGGTGTGGTGGGTTTTTCTCCCATAAGGGTTTTCCCACGTATATCTAATGTTCATGTGTGTTTGTCAAATACTCTATTTCTGTTATTTACTTCATAGTGCATCTTAGTTGAACTGTAATTGGAAAAATTAAAAGTATATCTACATTCTTCTCTGAGGTATTGACATTAGGAGAATTGTTTCCGCATCTGATTTTCCTTATAAGTGGTATCAGAGCCTGGCCAATTGTGTTATCCTTGTGGGTACGTTGGGTTTTTTGAGTCAATTCTGTTCAGTGGGAGTCTTGTAGAGTTTGTTATTTATGTTTACAGGCTGAGATGGCTAGCACGTCTGGAAAGTTTGAAATAGAGAAGTTCAACGGAAGTAACTTTGAGTTGTGGAAACTCAAGATGGAGGATCTTCTAGTTGATTGTGATCTTTGGATTGTTGTGGCTAGAGTGAAACCTACAGGCATGAAGCAAGAAGATTGAGACCTTGCAGATAGAAAGTCTAAGGGGCTGATCAGGCTCTGTTTGGCAGACTCAGTGCTTCTGAACGTGCATGAGGAGAAGACTGCCTCTTCTTTGTGGAAGAGACTGGCATCTATTTATCAGGGGAAGTCCTTGGTGAATAAACTGTTCCTGAGGAAGAAACTGTATAGTTTGAGAATGCAGGAAGGAGGGTCTATAGCTGATCATTTGAATGTATTTAATATGTTGCTTGCTCAATTGACATCTATTGGTGTAAAAACTAAAGAAGAGGATCGTTGTATGCTTCTACTATGTTCTTTTCCAAACTCATGGGATCATCTGGTGATGGCTATTGGGAGTACAACATCGAGTTTCAAGATGGAAGATGTTGTTGCATCTTTGCTATCAGAAGAGATGAGAAGGAAATCTTTTGAGATGGCAAAGGAGGCCCTTACTGTCAGAGGAAGACCGAAAGAGAAAGGCAAGAAGAAGGACAAGAAGTCCAAATCAAAATCAGAGGGGAGATCAAAGTCTCTTGGCAAGAAGTCCAAGGTGAAGTGCTGGAACTATGGGCAACCTAGTCATGTCCAAAAGGATTGTAAAGAGGAGAAAAAGAAGAAGGGCTCTTCCAATAATGGTTCTTCTCATAGTGATGGTGACGCCTTCATTGTAGCCTTGGCTACTTAGGCATCAGATGATGTCTGGCTGATTGATTTTGGAGCATCTTTCCACATAACATCTCACAAAGAATGGTTCACGAAGTATGAAGAATACAATGGTGGAAAGGTGTACTTGACAAGTGATTCAACTTTAGAGATTGTTGGCTGTGGAAAAGTCAAAATACAATTTCCTGATGGTAGAGTAAAGGGAATTAATGATGTCATGCACATACCAGGTCTGGCTCAAAATCTATTATCTGTAAGTATGCTAAATGATATTGGAATACAAGTCATGTTCTCTGGAAATGGCTACAATATGACTATAGGTTCAATGGTGTTGGCTAGAGGTGCTTGAATTGGTACCCTATACAAGCTGGATGCATAGGCTGTTCAATGTAACAGTGTCTCTGGAAAGTCACTAAAAGCTGCTCGTGGAGGTAAAGAGGGAAATATCCCTAATTATGTAAAATCTATGGAAGTAAAACTTCCTGTAGAAAAGACTATGCTTTGGCATCATAGGTTAGGCCACATAGGAGAAAAAGGTTTAAAAACCTTGAAGAATAAAAACCTGGTTGAGGGGCTTGAAGATTGTAATCTTGAATTTGAATTTTGTGAACACTGTATATATGGAAAGCAGCACCGTGTTTCATTTTATTCCAGTCCTCATAAATCTTTTGGTTTGCTAGATTATATTCATTCAGACATGTTTGGTCTAGTGGATGTTCCTTCTTTGTCTAAGTCAAGATATTGTGTGTCATTCATTGATGATTATTCAAGAAGAGAATTTGTATATTTTCTTAAAAGTAAATCAGAAGTATTCAGTCGGTTTAAAGAATTTAAAAATCTTGTTGAAAATCAGACTGGTAGAAAAATAAAATGCTTAAGGACTGATAATGGCAGTGAATTCTATTCTGATGAATTTGAAAGATACTGTAAAGACCATGGAATTAAAAGACACAAGACTACACCTTATACTCCATAGCAGAATGGAGTTGTAGAAAGGTTCAATAGGATAGTGATGGAGAGAGCATGAAGTATGCTCAGTAGTGTTGGCTTGGAGGAGCAATTCTGGGCTGAGATTGTATCTACTGCATGTTATCTAATTAATCGTTCTCCAAATTCTACTCTTGTTGAGAAAACGCCTTTGGAAGCATGGTTTGGTAAGAAGCCCTCTCTTAGACATGTTCGTGTTTTTGGCTATGAGGCATATGCTCATGTGCTAGATGTGAAAAGATCTAAACTAGAGAACAAGGTTGTCAAATGTATTTTTATTGGCTATAGTGTTGTCATAAAAGGATACAAGCTTTGGAATCCTGATACAGAGAAGGTTGTATACAACAGAAGTGTAATATTTTGTGAGCTGAAACCTTCCACTTTGGATCTGCAGTCAGAGACAAAGTCAGAAAACAATAAAGATGTAGCATTAATTCCTCCTATACCAGAGAAAAAGTAATTGAAAATTCAAAATGTACCTGAAACTGAGGAGAGCTCAAGCAGTTTTGAAAGTTCTGAAGAAGAAGAACCTCAGCCTTAGCAAGTGAGGAGGTCAACCCATGAAAGAAAACAACCAGATAGGTATGGGTTCTCTTTGATTGATTCTACTTGTGCCTATGCTTTAATTTCTAGCACTGATGAGCCTAGGACTCTAAAGGAGGCATTTAAAATGTCTGATTCAGATTCTTGGTTGGAAGCCATGAATGAAGAGATGGCATCATTAGATAAGAATGAAACCTAGAGTCTGGTGCCCTTGCCTAAAGGCAGAAAGGTTGTTGGCTGCAAATGGGTATTTAAGAAGGAAATTGGTCTGGATGGCAGTGTAGAAAAGTACAAGGTAAGACTGGTTGCAAAGGGTTATTCCCAGGTAGAGGGAATCGATTATGGGAAATATTTTCTCCTGTAGCAAAGCTAACATCTATCAGATTTCTATTATTACTTGCAGCAGCATATGACTTAGAGGTCGAACAGATGGATGTGAAGACAACATTTCTTCATGGTGATCTTGAAGAAGAAATCTATATGTCCCAGCCTGAGCACTTTGTTGAGAAAGGTAAAGAAAGACTAGTATGCAAATTAAAGAAGTCTATGTATGGGTTAAAGCAGTCACCTAGAATGTGGTACCAAAAATTTGATACTTTTGTATTGTCTTTGGGATTTGTGAGATCAAAATCTGATCACTATGTATATTATAAAGCTGAAAGTGATCAAGTACTTGTTATTGCTCTCTATGTTGATGATATGTTGTTCATAGGCAATAGTAAGCTAATGATTTCTTATCTTAAGTCTCAATTGTCTGCTAAGTTCGAAATGAAGGATCTTGGTGCAGCAAGGTATATTATAGGGATGGAGATAACCAGGGACAGGAAGAATAGAAAACTATGGCTGAGTCAGAGTAAGTATATCATAACTGTTCTTGAGAGATTTTGTATGAATGATTGCAAACAGCTAGTGGTTCCAGTCATGCAGGGAATGAAGCTATCTATTGAGGACTATCCAAAATCTCCTACAGAGATGGAGGACATGACCAGTGTACCCTATGCTAGTGTAGTAGGTAGTCTCATGTATGCAATGGTCTGTACAAGGCCAGACATTGCCCAAGCAGTGGGAGTTCTTAGTCGATTTATGGCTAATCCAGGAAGAATGCATTGGGATGTTGTGAAGAGAGTATTTAGATATTTGAAGGGAGCTTTAGATTTTGCTTTGTGTTACCATGGGAACTTGGTTGAGTCACAGAGGACTCTCAACATTCGTAGATATGTAGATTTTGATTGGGCAGGGGACATTGACAGTAGGAGGTCCACCAGTGGATACATTTTCATGTTGAATGGTGGTGCAGTGAGTTGGATGAGTAAGCAGCAGGCTGTAGTCGCTTTATCCACTACGGAGGTTGAATACATGGCAGCTACTCATGCTTGTAAAGAAGTAGTTTGGTTGAAACGTTTGTGTTCTAACATTGGTTTTGATGTAGGGGAAATAACTATTTTTTTGTGACAGTCAGAGTGCAATTTGTCTGGCAAAGAATCCTACTTTCCATGCCAGGACGAAGCATATTGATGTACAGTACCACTTTCTACAAGATATGGTGGAGGATGGAAAAGTCAGTTTGGAAAAGGTTGATGCTCTGGAGAATGTTGCAAATTTGTTGACGAAGCCAGTGAGCACAGACAAGTTTAGGTGGTGTGCCAGTTCAATGGGCCTTAGTGCCCATGATTTTCAGTAAGTTATGTTGTGCTCTGGAGGTGCCTGTTTGATTTACATCAAGTGGGAGATTGTTGTAATTATCCCTAAATCAATACAGGCTAAAACCTCCATTAGAGAAAAGTCGGTATGACATCTATCATGTCTGGCCGACTAGCAGATTGGTAGCATCATGTTTTATACAGGTCGTTGTGACCTTGTTTCTATCTTGCCGAATGCTTTCACTATGGAGCTATCACTATGACAAGGAGTGTTCGGTATGACCTCTTAGCGCTCAGGAGACCTCTGGCCGACAGGCCATTCAATCGTGTATCAGGGAGACTCATGGTGACCATAGGCTTTGGGGTAGCTTATAGCGGCTTGGTGAGAAGTCCCAGCAAAGTGTTAAAGTCTCACTGATAGTATGTTACATGTTGTTCTTCAAAGTAGCTTATAGTCTATCGGTAAGAAGTCTTACTGATGTGCAAAGGTCTCACCGATGGAGGTTCAAATGTTGTTCATCGATGTAACACAAAGGCTTTTAGAGAAACATCTTAGTGACTAAAGGATGTCTTGCTAATAGCCGATGGCTATCGAGGTAACCCAAATGGTTCGGGAAGAAGTCCCAACGAAGAATGTAAGTCTCGTCAATGATAAGGGATCTTCGGTATAACTCTTGGTGAAAAAATACTTCAGGGTAAGTCCTAGAGCTCGGTGTGATGTCTTAGTGAAAGTAACATGTCTCACCGACAGTGCTTTATGTTGAAGTCTTTGGGGTAAGTCTTGGAGTTCGGTATGTTCTCTTGGTGAGAGATGTAAGTCTTGCCGACTATTCTTTGGAGCTCGATATGACTTGTGACTTTGGTATAACCTTTGGTGACTCGCTATGATCTCCTAGAGAAAGCAATAGGTCTGGGCGACTGCTTGGTGTTTCGGCACAACACTGAAAGCTCGATAGAATGTCTTAGCGATAATAGTGACTCTTAGCGACATCGATATGAAGGTTATGTGGCATCGATGAGACATTGTTAGTGTCTCACCGAGATGCCAATACAATGCAAAATTTGTTGAAAGTTTGACCATCCTATCTGGAGTCTTGTGGACCAATAGGAGAAGCCGAATCTGAACAGTTAGAAGACAGTTCATTGTGACGGTTCTATGAGGAAGTTCGACGGACATGGAACAACAAGGATATACTCTGTGATTACAGATTGTGATCGGTTGGTTGGATCTATCAATTTTTTGAGTGATTGAATCAGTGGATGAACTCTAATTTGTAATGATTGTAACTTGAAAGTTTCTATTCGAAGATTGTTCATGGTGAATGTTTTTGTAAACAAACACCAGAAAGATAAGTTTGTCATTTGTATGTAATCTCCATTACTGTAATACAAAGTGATTTCTCTTGGTGTGGTGGGTTTTTCTCCTGTAAGGGTTTTCCCACGTATATCTGGTGTTCATGTGTGTTTTTCAAATACTTTGTTTCTGTTATTTACTTCACAGTGCATCTTAGTTGAACTGTAATTGGAAAAATTAAAAGTATATCTACATTCTTCTCTAAGGTATTGATGTTAGGAGAATTGTTTCTGCATCTGATTTTCCTTACAAAAAGTTGTAGACATGTGCTTGAATTCCTAATCGAGATTAGTGAAGATTAATTAAATAAAACAAGCTTATGGAACTTTGTTTATTTAATTAATTTAGAAAATATGATTTTAGATTTGGAGAATTAGAAAAGGGTGAACTATATAAATAAATTGAAAATTTATTTATACGTAGATAGAATATTAATTAAATAGCTAGTATTTAATTAATTAAATGTCATGACCGATTCTAGGTGTATACAATTATGGATCTTGAGCTATGCATAGTTAGTTCTAGAGGATACATTTTTGAGGGATGTTATGACATGGCTATCTCCTTGTGCATTTGAGTTTATGATATCATTATTTGATGAAGATTGTTAGGAGATGGGTTATGGGCAGATTTCCAGTTATGGGGATGGTTACTTTGAGTTTGATCTTATTGGTTTGAGAGGCTTACATCCATGTTGGTAATGTTACATTGATTCATATGTTGTACTTGATCTATGAGATTGGGTGTTATGGATGTTGTTGAGGCTTTTCATTTGGGGTTGTTTAGGAGATCATACTTGACACAACAGTACACTTTTGAGGTGTTGGTGGAAGGACATTATGGTTTACAAGTTTCTCTCTTCATGGTTTCTCCTTGGATGTTCATATTTTGGGGAGGATGGTGGCAACATGTTGTGAGAGAGTATGTAGCTCTTGGGTTGTATGTGTGGATCATTGTTTTGTTCTTGGTACTTCGTGCTTTGATTTACTTATCACACCCTGATCTATAGTGGTTATTTGTAGAATTGATATGCTTTGACATTACCTATGCAGTGGGAGTTCTTGGATATGTATTTTCTTCATTTATAGGTTTTATACAGGGAGCTTGAGATTGCATTTTACAGGTTGCATATGTTCTTGGAATGCATTTACTGATGTATTGATGCCTTGGAGGTATGGATGGTTGGAAGTATTAGCATGTGTTGTGGATGCCATTTTTAATCATGTGGGTTTTTTAGTTGATAGCAACTTGTTTGGAGCCTTTCTTATCACTTGGATTTGATGCTTGTGCTCATGGATTGGTGCATCTTCACCTTGGAATGTTCCTTTTCTTCCATAGGTGGCATGTTGGAAGATGAGAGGAGTTATTGCTTGAGATGGTGGTCACTTTTTTCTTATTTTAGGTATGTTGATGGAGCATGAGAGCATGTTGGAGATTCATGTGGTTTCATGGATGGCTATGATGATGTATTTCATGTATTGATCCCTTATGCAATGTATACAACAAGTGGGAGAATGTTGGGATATGGTTTTGTACACCATTGCATAAAATGATTTATTATGTTATTATAATAAAATAATTATTTAGTTGTGATACACCTTGGTGGTGTCCTTAATCACACTAGGTAATTATTTGGGGGTCCACTTGATGTATTCTAATATTGTATTATTATTTATTGTGTGGAAGACATGTGATAATAATTTAATATTGGGGAAATATTATTAATGTGATGTCTTAGTACCCAATATTAAATAATTGGTTAGTGGTTTTGTATTCACATGGTTTTGTGGCACATGGTTTCACCTTACCACTAGTTGTATTATGTGTGAGCTTGTGTCTATAAAAGAAAACACACATGAGTGGTTTAGGTTGGCTGAGTGGTTTGGCTATCATTATTGAGTCTTCTTGAGAGTGCATTTTTTAAGCATGGTATGGGATGTGTGGATTCATGCTTGGACACATGGGAATGTATTAGAAGGCTTGATGATTCAGAAGTGTTCATTGTAACTCTTGTATTTGCTTCATGGCTGATTAATATGATGGAGCATGGATGCTTTTGGAGGCTAAGTTTTTCCCTTTTGAGGGTTTTCCCAGGGTATATCTTGTATCATCTTTGATGGGTATGTTGTCTGTTCTCTTGCATGTATATTTTGAGCACTTATTTGCATTGTTATCTCTTTTGGGTTATGTGGAAATTGTCATACAATGGCTGCAAGTTTCCTTACAAAAACTCCTATATAGTGTCCCGCCATAGAAACACATGAGAACATTGAACAAGGGACATGATATCATCATGATCACAAAAATGTGCGGTCTCACAAGTAACTCCATCTTGACCTAACTTACTACCAAGATGACACAACAAATATTAGAAAGAATAAAACCTAAAATCTCTAATCTATACAAATAAAGATTATTAAGGTTAGGAAATATTTGCTAGTATCAGGAGCACAACTTATTTTATTCTAAGGTCTATAAGACCCTAAATATTCTAGGATAAAAAAAATATGGAAGGTGGGATTCAATTGGTAGATCATTGCTATCAAACTCCTCAAGATATTCATAGTTTTTCTTTAGAAAATCCTCCTCCAAGATTCTATTAAACAACTAAAAGAATGATGACTAGATAGGGAGGCTTCGTATATGAGATTGTTTTTTTCTTGGCATGACCTCATGATCCTCCATGCCATGACTTAGACTACACTATTATTTTTTGAGAGGAAAATGGAGGAAAATTTAGTTTAAAGTATCCACTTGAGAAGAAAGAACACTTGCAGGAAAAGTTGTTCAATTGAACAAAGGCTTCCTTGCCTCCTTCAAAAACTCACCAATGACTTGTTCTGTTGCAATCTTTGTCACCTAAATGTTGCAATTTAAAAATTACAAACCAACTGTTTGTTCCCAAGGTCTAGTAGGGCTTGGTTCTTTCTCTCCATTATTATAATTGTTTCTTATATTACCTTTTATGGTCAACTCATCCTAAATTTTATTATGTGGAGAATCCCCAGTAGGCTTTATTTGTTTGAGATTTTGTGTAACTAAAGGGCAATCCATGATTTCATTTAGAGGATTGGCACTATATAGACATTGAAAAACATTTCAAGCATTTGGATAACATTTTTACTTTAATTTGTGTCTTTCCCATATAATTAAGTAATTTTAATTATTTAATTATTCCTTAATGCCACTTTCATCTATTAATTAAATAATTTTATTTTATTTAATTAATTCACTTCATCTTTATTCTTCTCAGATTAATTAAATAAATTAAATTTTAATTTATTTAATTGTGTCACTAAAATTACTTTTTTCATCTATAATTAAATAAATGTTTTCAATTAATTAATTATTCATTTCCTTATTTCCATCTATCATTAAATAATTGTTCTTAATTATTTAATTATTTATCTCCCTCTTTTCTTCTATAATTAAATAATTACTTTCAATTATTTAATTATTCATGCACTACCTCATAAATTAAATATTTGTTGTAATTATTTAATTTATCTATTTTTATCCATTCTCTAAATGAATAAAATTACTTATTTTGTTTATTTAATTCATTTGCACATGCAACAATAATTAATTATTTTAATTAATTATTATCCCCTCATGCAAAAACTAACTCATCCATCTATTCTTCTCAATCAATCTCCACAATTGATCATATTTCATCACCTCTTAATCCTCACTATCCATCTAATTTGGATTTCTATAAAATCAAGCTATCACCCTCATTCTAATTTTAACCATATTCTTTGATATTTTGCTATCATTCATTCGTCTTGAGGAACCACATTCTTTGAGATTTTTCTATCTTACATCTACATTGAGATTAATACACACTGTGCACACTACATATCTAAGAAAAAACAAGCAAATTTGAGAAGAGCAATGGAGGAGAATCAACTTTGGTATAGGAATTGTGGTATTATTGGTTTATTATTTGATTTTCATTGTCATCTTGTGCTTCATTATTAGAATTAGGGTCTCTATAGCTTGAATTTAGGTAGTTTTATGGTTGTTATCAATGATTCATGCCTTTTCCCCAATTTTCCTAGTTGAAAAATTGGTGAACCTAGCATGAATTACTATCCCTCTTGATTAACCTTGTTTGTTTGGGAGTTTCTAATTTTTTTTCTTAGAGGTTGCAGGTGCTTTTAAACAAATCTTGAAAATAACACTTTTCAAAGCCTTTTGAGGATAAACAAACATCATGGTTGCATCCAAAAGGGTCAAGGGATGATTTTTCATATATTATACCCCATATTTTGGTGCAGGATAAAGATTTTTACTTGAAAAACATAATTTTTTGTGTTTGTGACATTGTGCACCACATTTGTTCAATTTTGCATTGCATTTGTTAAATCATGCATTATATTTGTTAAATTATGCACTATAATTGTTAAATTATACACTACAACCATTTGATTGATCCTACACCATAATTGTGTGATTTTGCATCACAATTATAAGCTTCTACACCATAATTGTGTGATTTTGCACCGCAATTGTAAGCTTCTACACTACATTTACATAAAATTTTGTACCACAATTATTAAAATCTATACCATGACTGTTTTAAACTGCATCTGACTATGAATCAAAACAAAGGTGAAAATGCCTAATTTTTTGCAATCTAATTCTAGTAGATTAGGAGTTTTTGGTTACTGACTTTTGATTTCTAGTTGTGTGGAAACCATTGGGAGTCTAAGTCTTTGAACAAAATTACTAATCCAATTTCATATAGATTCTATTATGTGTTTTTTATTTTTAATTTAGGAACATTTGAAATTGGTGCCTAAAAGGAACAAGTGTCTACTATGTCTTGTGCACTTGCACACATGTGGTTCAGTCTTGTCACCGAAAGTGTTTTGTCTATGTATCCTCTCCCCTTGCACTACGCATGAATCTTCGGTGATGAGAAACAGTAACACTTAAGCTTACCCTTTTTTATTTTTAGTAAGAAGCCTACCTGGGAGTTCACCCCAAGGTTTTACTTCATGCACATTTCTTCGATGGGCTATATAAAGGGGAAAAATATGAAACTTGACCTCAATCCACTTGTACCATACTAGGTGGTCCTTTGTGGTCCCCGGTGATTTTAGACACAAGGTTCAAGGTTTTTATCTTTCATTTGTGTATGTCATGGTGTTCACAAGAGTACCTCCACTACGAACCATTTGCTTTTAGAAGCCTAACTTCCTTTCGGTCATGAGTTTGGTATAGTGCAATGTGATAACATCACATGAAGTTACTCACCATGTATAATCCTTGGTTGAGGTCACTGTTGTCTCTTGGTTTGGGCCTTGTCCTTTTAAAGAGTGAGGGGTGTTAAGGTGGTACATGACCTTTGCATACCCTAGTCATCCACTCCTTGGATTTGTATTAACACGCAAACTTGTGGTGGGCCTATCCAGGTGAGCAAACCCATCTAAATAACTAGGTTGTGCTTGTATTCGTATTGTATTCTCTTGTGTGATACCAGTAAATCCATTGGAACTTGTCCCTTAAGCATTTTTACCCAATAATTAAAGAGTCAATTAGCTAAATTTGTATTATGAGTGTGTTGTGTTTTTTGACCAAATCTAGAAATTGTCCAAAATGAAAAGTCACTTAAAAATTAGTGACTTTTAGGTAAAAAACTATTCCACCATATCTTTCAAGCATTGAACCGCATTTTTCAAAACTTCAAATGCATTTGTTAGGCATTGCACCATATTTATCAAGAAACCCTAGGGAAAATCAGAAAACCGTAATTGTCTAAACTTGAGCTGCATCTTTCTATGTGTCATAATTTTCCAGTCTTGCACTACATTTGTCTGTTTGTGAACCACATATGTAAAAAAACTAAACCATCACATCTATTCTTTTTAGCACCCATATCTGTCAAAATTTTCCAATGCATTTGTTAGATACAAAAATGTTGAGTCAATTCCTAAGCATCCAGTTTATAGTCCCAATTCAAACAATGGCCATACATGCAAACCAGTGACTTATCCAAGTAGTCATTTTCTTTTAGCACGTTTCCCATTTTCCTAGCTTAGGTTACATCCTTTAGCTTAGCATTTGTCATCTACCATCATAGATAGTCACCTTTTTCTTTTGAATCTAGGAAACTTACCAAACCTTGATCAGACTAGAGTCATCTATTGGAGTGTCTTGACCTTGTAATCTTTTATCTATTTTATCCATAAGTTGAACCTTCAACTCATAATTCTAGTTTAGGTTACTTTTATCCAATCATCATCCTAGTTTGTGTCCTTGAGTTCCTGATATTTTGATTTATTACCTTGGTCCATCGTTGTTTGTCTAGAATCCTTTTCAAAATCCAAAGTCAAATATCCAGAAAATCCCAAAAAACATAGTGTAACCGCATTGTCATTTTCCATCCTTTAAATCCAAAAAAATCAAAAGCATAGTGCATAATTTTCTCTATTCCTAGCTTGCATACATCCCCAAATCAGCAAAAATCCAAAAAAAATCAAAAATCATAAAATCCAAAAAAAAAGTCTTTGATTGCTTAGATTTACCTTGCACTAGTGTTTGCATCTAAACCAAATCTCCATCCCATTATCCATCCTAATCCAAACTTATGACCATGTCTTCATTTTACCTTGATCTTCATCATAGTCAAGTTGAATACAAATCAATCCTTAGAAACCCATCCATCAATCCTCAATACTAATCACCCACAGTCCTGAGTCAAGCACTTATCTACCCCTCTTACCAAAAATCCATAAGCCCTATTCATCCATCCATCTACCCTCATTATCACTACCCATTTAACACAATCCATATCATTGATCCCTAATCAACATCCATTAGTTGAATCTTTATCCTAACCTTGATGAGGGAAACCAATCTTCCATCCAAACCATTTCTCAACACCAAACCATATCACAAATCCCTATCTCCCATGTATATCCTAAATTTTCATCCACATCGCCAAACCAAGAAAGTCTTATAGCCTCCACATCCTATTCTAATCCATCATCAACTGAGCCATTGCAATCCACTCCATCCTAATCTACTAGTCTGTTCCATAAAAATGCATTTAGATTTATGATCATTGAGGACTACTAGTAGAGGGTCTTAGGAAAATCTGATATGAAAACAAAGTTAGGAAATCCCATCATATTGCTAATCCTACACCTTCTAACCATCTTCCACCATCATTCCCTCCATCTCCTACAAAATATCTTCCTATCCAAACTCCATTATTGTCATGCCAAAATCTTTAGTCCATCGAAGAAAACCCTATCATTGCCCAAAATCACATTCCATTGTCTAAACCTTTTGATCTATGGAAAGAGAAGAGTCCAAATCATGATGAAATAAAATCCAAGACAAATCAAGATCAAGTTACCTAAGAAATCCCCAAAGATCATTATGCTTTACTAGTTAAATCAATCCCTGATCAATATTTTATTCATAGTATACATGATAATCTAATCCTTGATCATGATCATATATCCTTTTGCCTACCCAAAAATCACCTCTAGATGATCATGACATCCATGATAATCCCCTCTTCAATCATGATCCTAGCCTCAAGTCTGAATAATCCCTTATAAATGATCATGGCATCCAAGTTAATCCAAGCTTTGATCAAGATTCTATTCCCAATCATGCCATCCAAGATAAACCTATCTTTGATCAAGAACCTACCCATGACCAAGAAATCCAAGATGATCCCCTCATCAACCTTTATACCATCCATGATCAAAAACTTGGGCTTTATTCTATCCAAACTCCAAACACTTCCATTTCCCAAGATGAGATACTTTCCTCCCTTGGACACACAGATAATCAAATAACTAACATGGATAACATCAAAGAAGAACATAAATAGGCTACTATGGATCAAATCAAACACGAGGATACAAAATCTACTATAGATCAAATCAAACAAGAATATACAAAAGCTATCATGGAACACATTGACATCCCCAATGATCAAGAAGTGATAAGCATGAAAAATGATAAAGCTAAAATATCCTATCAACTAGGATCATCCACATTTATCAAAGTAAGCTTTCTCGTAGAGGAGAAAATTTTAAGCATTTTTTTCCAAAAACACAATGATGGGTTCACATCTTGCTTTTACAATAATAAATACCCTATCACAAATAGAATATTTTATAGCATGCAGTATCAAGGAAGAGGACTAGGCCTACATGAGCAAGGCATTCTAGAATAAGTACAGTTTTAATAAAATCCTAGATACCAAGGTCTTGGCTATTCTTCAATCAACAAATCAAATGATGATAGTGATACCTCCATGATATTGGGGGAAACTTTATCCAATATAAATATCAAAATAGGGGCCACGAGTAGTCCTTATCATAAGGTTTATGCCAACACTCCTTCCACCCACACCATAAACCATCATTTTGACATAATTAAAACCATCAAGTGGAACCAACAAAAACAAAAGTCTTACAAATATAAAGTACAAAATTAAATGTTAAAGGCCATTGAATACAAAAATCCAAGTGGAAAAATGAAGCTAAAATGGATCCCAAATAAAAATGGATCAAGTAAAGAAAATAATTCAAATCCAATATCCAATAAAAAGTGGAGCGACAAGAAAAGATGTCTCCTACATATAACAAAGGTCCACCTCCTTCAAAATAGTCATCACGCAAGGCATATAAAAGTGTTGGTTCCAAACACTATCCTAATCAAAATTCCAAACTCTGTCATCCACCACCCCACGTTTAGAAAATAAAAATTCCTACATCCAAAATGAAAAATAATCCTTTCACATCTACCATCATCTATCATAATCCAACTTCTCACCTAAAGCCTAAAAATCCTACATCACAAATCTATCGCATCTTGGAAATGACTTTTTATCATAAGAAAACCCATGGAACTCTATCACGATGTGCATATTTCGATAAGGCCAACCCTAGTATTAGAAAGGATCACAAGGACATCCATCAATTGTATGCGAGCACCATGGTTCTGACAAGGCAACTCCTCCATAGAGGTTACTATTGGCATATCATGACACCTACATCTACATCAACACCATCAAAATATTTAGAACAATCAGTGATCATCTAAAACATCAAGGCTATCTATAAAATACAAAAAAAAAAAGAAAAAAAGAGAAAAACATTGTCACCCTAATGAAAACCTGGAAAAAAGGCATCTTGTGTGACATCAAAAAAGAAATTTAAAAAAATAGTAAAGAGAAATAATTCATCCAATACTGAAAACCATTTTTATCCGACACTTTGGATAAGTACCATGATAAAAACATGGAAAACGGGTGTCATGTGTAAAATAAATTATCTATGTGGACCATTACACTTGGGGGAAATTTGTATCATCTTCCATACCTTTCTCATAACATTTCCATCTATCTATCTAATCGATATAACTTCCTTCCATCTTCCCTACCTACCTTGATCTTGATAAGGACTAGGGTAAAATCATAAATCATGCTTTGGGAAAATCCTTGAGATGTTAATCCTTTGGTCATGCACTATCCATGAAATATCATGTCATTGTCTACATAGCATTATCCAAACCCCTATCTTGGAGAAAAAAAATTATTCTTATGTGATATAGTCCTTAGAGATCATATGCTAATTCTTCCATACAATAACCCTCATGTCTCATGTCCTTTACCAAAGCAATTGTTAATCCTTTCATACATATCACTGCACTTATTTTTCATTTGTCATTGGTTTAAGGATTCTAATCCACTTATCCAACATCCCTCCATAATCCCATCTAGTCCTAAGGTTAGTCCATCCAAATGCAACAAGCCTAAACCATACAAACTTGCTATGCAATCTAGCACATCATCCAAAACATTCCTTGGTTTTTTTCCTAGCCTTGCTGCAAACCTTGAATTTTTATCATCAATGGGATATGTCTTTCCTAGTCCTCACATTGTTTTGAGGTTGTTTCCTTCCCATATCAATAACACCATCATCAACATCACCAATCAATTGGTTTTCAACTTGACTAGGGGCAATATCATGTGTGTCGTTGTATCCTTGTGCATACTTGCTTGCTTGCTTGTGTGCATCTTTCACATGAATTTTTCATGGTCCTTATAGTGTACCCTTCATAATAAAATCCCATTTTCCCATAAATTCATAATAAAGCTTAGTCACCCTTCTCATGGACTGAGAATAGTTGACATTTAGCATTTTCCACTTTCCATACCCATTCATAATAAAATTCGCCCATCCATTTTCATCCATTGTAAATGGTCTTGTACCTAACTAAGGGAAAATCCTTGACCTAGATTTTCATATGGGATCTTAGGTATGGTATCAAAGACATTATCAAAACATTTCAAAAATTTAAAAACATCCAAATAATCCTCAAAAATCCAAAAACATCCACATAATCCTCGAAAAATCCAAATGTTGTCCCTCAATATTGTTTGGCATTAATGTCAATACACTAAGGATGATGTTACAGGTTGTGTACATGGTGGTTTTCTTTAGTTTTGCATATGTTTATATATCTGTGTTGATCCTCATCCTACATTTGGTTTTGTATCATTCATGTGCATATCTATTGGCATCTTTATTGAAGTGCAGTGATATAGGTGTTATTCTAAAGTGAAACATTGTTACATATATCACAATGGAATATTGTTCTCCAAAGATTATGAGGTATTTTGGCATACTAATATTTTTCTCCAAAGATTATGAGGCTTTTTGACATACTATATTTCTTTCACAAGGCTACATCATTGTGAGGAAATCTTTGAACAAAATGAAAAGGGTGGAAAATTGACTTTATTCGAAGGCTCATGTTGATAGAAGGTAATAATGAAGTTTTATAAAGGAAAGATTAAAAGGATCTTTGGGTTGTCAGTGGTCATTATTTGTTTGACTTAAATGGGAAATTATTCCCATCATAATTCTCGGACTTCAAAAGTTATTATGTCGAAATGCAAAAATTCTTTGAGTCTTCAATGAGCATTGGTGTTTAATCCATTTTCTTTAATGTTAATGTTCATTACCCTAATCATGGCACTGGTAGAAAGGAAAACTTGTTGCATATTTCATTTGCAAGGGTCTTTGAATTCAAAACAGAAAGGGCCAAAGCCTACTTCATTGATGTTTACCTATAAAAAGTGTTGATTCGAGCTAGGGTTTGATTGGCAACAAATAGGGCATTATTATTCTTGGCATGGCATGTTTGTTTTTGAAGAAAGTGTGACAGCTTGGTCTTGAGCATGGAAGTTGAGATATCAGGTGCTACGTTTCATTTCATAGTCTCTTACTTATTGTGTATCTTTAAAAAAAAAATAGTGCAAAGGTTTATATTTTCATTAATGATGTTGTGCACCAATCTCTTGTTTCAGGTTGTAGTAACCAATTTGTAGTATGTTTTCTTTGTATTGTGGTTATTGTGATAGAGTGTTTGTTATTTGGTTGTTATGTCAAGAAAAAATGGTTTTTGTTTGTTTACCCTTGTGTTGGTCAACGAATTCTTACTGTTGGTTATTAAGTGAGTTTGTCAGGGCTGCTAATACATGTTCTCTTTGTTGTTAAAAAAAAGATAAATTCAACCAAGTCTTGGTCGGGCTTGTTATTGAGGATTAAGGGTTTGTTTTATTTACAAAATGTTTCTTTTATTAACAACCCTTCGTCTCTATCATGTTAAGGGTGTTTGATTCCATGTGTTCTCTTCTAATTAAGAAATTTATGTTATTTGGTTGTCAGCACTATAGTTGTAGTAACAGTTTTATACTATTTGCTAATATCATTTTCTTGACAAGTTTGTTGGTGGATTATGGAGGAAGATTTACATTAAAATGTGTATTTGTGTAACTGGCAAAGGCAGTTGTTGGTTCAGTTTCATGCGACAGTTACTCATACAGTTTTCAAACAGATTCTTTACTCCAAAGCAGAGAACATATATGTGTTTCATATTACTCATTCAATGGATTGAATGATGAGAGGATTTGAAAAGTATAGATTATATCTTTCTACAATATATTGTTTTTGAAGATTGGAACTTTGTGACTCTAATTCTGAGGTCATTGCAAAACAAAGTATGTTATTATTGAAATAGAGACCAACTCAATGTTTACAATTCTTTCATATTTGTACATTTCAAAAGTCTATCAGTGAGATAGCACTATAAGACTATCAGTGAGATAGCATCATTGTCAGTTAGACAAATCTGCCAGTGAGGCACTGTAATTGTTAAATTGATAAGATAAGGCCAGTGAGGCCAATTTCGAGTGGTTTTCTACCCCAGAGGGTTTCCACTCAGGAAATTTTTCTGTGTCAAATTTTTTGTGATGATTGCTTTCTTTATTTAGCAAAATATTTGAATTATCTTGAAAGTTTGCATTTTTAAATCCAGTTGATTTTGATCACTGATTCACCCCCCCTCTCAATGATCACCATACTCTTAACACCAAAAACATCCAAATATTCCTTGAAAAATCTAGAAAACATTGAAATATTCCTTAAAAAATCCAAAAAAAATTCAAAAAATTCAAAAAGTCCAAAAACAATCATAAAATGTCAAAAATTTCAAAAACATTATTGGTCATCAAATATGTGTCAATCTAAATAATCTAACTATGTTCCTTTTGCACATTTACGTACGAAAAGGTATGTCATTATAATCTTTTCATCCATCACAAGTTGTACAACATAATAAACCATCCATTGTCAAGGTCGATCGAACTGCAAAGCCTCTGTGCATTTACATAGGCAAGGACATCATTGATGAGCCCTCAAGGCCTAGGTTTGTCCCTTAGGTCTCACCCATCATAGTCCATGTTCCATAATAAATTGTCCCTTGCTAAGTTTGACACTTTGATCAGACATAAACAAGATATCCTATAGAGAAATGAGCTTAAAAAATCATGAAACAATAGACGAACTATCCAACTAGTCCCCAATCCTAATCGATCAATTGCCTAATCATAAGTATCTATCAACATCATTTATCCTCATCCTATCATTTTGTCTTATACAGGTTGTTGCATCCTCAAAACCAAACCAAATGTCTTATACGAGGTATATCATCCTTGAAACCAAACACAGTCCTATCAATTGTCTTATACTAGATGTTGCATCATCAAACCTAGACTCAATGTCTTATACGACATGCTTCATTTCCTGAAACAAAATATCATCCTTACAATCCTATCACTAAACACTCATTGATTGGAAAGAATATCTTTAAAATGGTTGTTGACTCAATTGGTCCAGTTAGGCTTATCTTTTTATTTTATTTATGTTTGGTCATGTTGCTATGTGCATCAAGGAATTCCACAAGTGATGAGAGAAGCGATGATGGATCATGATCTTTTTCTCTTTGATTTATGTTTGTAGTTTTTATTGGCAATATGACTGAGGCAACTAGGTTCCTTGTGTGTGATTGGGGTTCCATATGGCATAGTAAAAATATCCTATGCAAGTTAAAGGTCATCTAATGCTTTCTTGCATCAAGACTAACATGCTTTGTGGTTACTTCCTCACATATTCTGACAAGGTTATATTGTCACTAGTATGCGTCAGGGCATTCCTTGTCTGCAATGTGTTTGTTTATGCAAAGGGATAACATTTTACACCTTGGTCTATGTCATACCTTGGTGTTCATTATTCACTACCAAAATAAAATACTCTATCATAATAATTGTGCACTAAAATTAAAGCTCAAAATCTATCAACAAAATCTCACATCAATCTCTCATTTCACCCATTTCATTCCATTTCATTTTATCCAATTATTCTTTACTTTTTACTAACATTTTATTCTCAATAAAATTTCTTTTGTCACTCCCCGTAGTCATCTCCATGGTGTACTATGACACAAAAAAACAAATGCATTACCTCCATCAAATTAACTTGTCAGTAAATTTGTCATTTTTTTGGAATTTTTCAAAAATTTGTCAAATTTCTCGAGGGGCACCACACTATCCCACCTTAATCGTGACATATGTCGGGGCATACTAGGGTAGGTCATGAGCCAAATTTTCTTAATTATTCTTTGATACAATGTTCAAAATCACATTTTATCAAAGAGGGGCAAAATATAGGCATTGAAAAATGTCTTGAGCCTACAAATAACATTTTTACACTAATTTGTGTATTTCCCATATAATTAAATAATTTTAATTTTATTTATTTCTTAATGTCACTTTCTTCTATTAATAAAATAATTTTATATTGTTTAAGTAATTCACTTTATCTTTATTCTTCTCAAATTAATTAAATAATTATGTCACTAATTACTTTTTTTCATCTATAATTAAATAAATTGTTATTTATTTAATTATTTGCCATCACTTTTCACCTATAATTAAATAATTATTTTTAATTATTTAATTATTCATGCACTGCCTTCTAAATTAAATAATTGTTGTAATTATTAAATTTATTTGTCTTTATCCATCCTCTAGAAATGAATAAAAAAATTAATTATTTTATTTATTTCATTTGCACATGCAACAATAATTAATTATTTTAATTAATTATTATCCCCTCATGCAAAAACTAACTCATCTATCTATTCTTCTCAATCAATCTCCACAATTGATCATATTTCATCACCTCTTAATCCTCACCATCTATCTAATTTGGATTTCTATAAAACCAAGCTATCACCCTAATTTCAATTTTAACCACATTCTTTGAGATTTTGCTACTGTACATCTACATTGAGCTTATTACACATTGTACACACCACATATCTGAGAGCAAACAAGCAAAATTGAGAAGAACAATGGAGGAGAATCAACTTTGGCATAGGAATTGAGGTATTATTGGTTTATTATTTGATTTCTATTGTCTTCTTGTGCTTCGTTGTTAGAATTGGGTCTCTATAGCTTGAATTTAGGTAGTTTTATGGTTGTTATCAATGATTCATGCCTTTCCCCCAATTTTCCTAGTCATAACCCTTCAACGGAAGTGCTATTCTCTTGTTTGGATTTCAATAGAATCCTTGAGGTCCTTGGTCCTTACGTACCTATGAGCTTCAACACAAACTCTTTTCTATAGGTGAGCAAAAAGAAATGTTCCTATTAAAAATGAATTACTTATCTTAAAGAGGTTGTAATATGGTTAACAAAAGGCCATAGAGGTAGTGGAGAGCCAAGGAACTCAACCCAAATAGGGATTCAAAGGGCATGCTCCTCAAAGACAAAAACTCTCAAGTCCATCAGGAAAAGATCAAAAAAGAGTTGCAAATATACCAACAGCCATGTTAAAAAAAAGGGCCTTTGCAAGCTTAACATCTAGGAAATGAAAATGCAAGGAACATTTTGTAATGTATTGGATAGCTCCCATGTAAACTCCATGAGGGACCCACATGGAATTGACCCAACTCTTTAGCATGTTTTTAGTGAAAACTCTACCCACAAAATATTTGACAAAGTAAAGTTCCCAATCCATTTGCATGCATTATCAAAATCTTGAAAAGAGAAAACAACATAAAAGATAGATGATTTACCACATGGATTACTCTCAAAATGAACTTGCAAGGGTATTTTAGTGTTGTCATTCTTTTGTTCATCCAAGCCATTAAATTGAACAATAGAGGCTTGATTGCAAACACTATCTTTTATTTATATAAAGAGAAACTCACCCAAACATAGGAAAAACTTAAAGAAACCTACACTAAGTGCAAAAGACTCCTACTCTTAAGTACAATATCAACAAGAGTGACAAGGACAAGACAACACTAAAACAAACATGTAAACCAAACTAAGCCAAGCCAAGCCAAACCAAGCCAAAATCCTAATAAAGATCTTCTAATACAAATATATAGATACCATTTTAATTTTATCATTATTGATATGCATATTATTGAATTAGCCAAAATCTAACACTTAAAGAAAAGTTACTTTTCTATTACAATAAAAAATTAAAAGACTTAAAAATTAACTTATATTGATTAAATTCATTTATTTATACTATTTTATATATTTTTAATTAAAATTATAATTTGTAAGAAAACATTAATATTATTTTAGATAACGTAGTAATAGGTTGTACCTATACTTTTTTTAAAATCTGTAAAACTGATTTACTTGGCTTACTATAACTCATTCTAAATTTTAATGTTAAAATGTATAGAGAAATCCCAGGGTAGACATGCTAAAAGATAAAAAGAGTTAAAATCTTGAACAGTCAGATTCTGTGTCATTAATTCGACTTGTCTGGTGGGGTACAACATGGCAAGATTGTTCAACAAAAATACAGACAAGATTGTTCAAAAGAAAATACAAAGCAAGAACTGCTATTTTGATTTTAATAAATAATGGAATCTCAAATAACTTTGTAGCAAGGTCAAGAATAAAGATATGCTGACAATCTATTTTTCAAAGTGCAGCAGTGAATACATTCCAACAGCTGGAAAGAAAGGGGAGAGAAAAAAGAGCCAGAGATGAAGAACAACCAAGTTATTTTTTTATCCAAGCAAGGTATAAACTTTGATCATCACTTTCTGTGGAGATTGCTTGATTTAGATTTTTTATTTGTTTTCTATAATCTTTATAGAAAGATAAAGAATTCCAGAAGAATTTAAGAACGTTGAGAGAGTTTTGCTTGAAGGTAAACATATACGTAGAGAATTCTAACAAAAAAGTAAGAAGGCTTTGCCATGAAGATTAGCATGTATTTTGCCTTACAAACCAAAAGCGTTCTACAAATTTTAGCCCAAAAGGAATCCATTAATCTATCTTCGTCACACCTTTATAAATGATACCCTTCTTTAACATTACCAGCATTTCAACAAAATAACTGAGATAATTAAACGTTTTTGAACGCCCTACACTGGGTGCTTTGAAATCTTAGTATGAAATGTTGGTGAATTCTTCATAGTATTATATGTGTATTCATATAAAAAAAATGGGTGGAAATAGTTACATCTCTAGAATCTATTTAAGACTACAGTTCAAAATATAAAAACATGAAACATAAAACAATAAAGACTAGTTGTTAAACACTGAGAGCAAGAATAGGAGGAGGAGGAGAATCCTAGTCATCTAGCTTGCCCCAAACATCAATAGATTTTAAAGTATCCAAAGGGGGTCCCAACCATCATTGCCATCTTTAACATTATCTTCTAGGTTATCTTCATTAGCCACACAAATAGGAGAAATATCAAAAATCGAGGGAGAAATTTTTTTGGAATCAAGCTAAGCCTATATTCCCACCATTATGAGGTGGGGGGGAAGCAGAGTGGGGAGCAATAGGTCATGACTATTCCTACTAAGCATAATCTCTCCTTACATGAGGAGGGTAATCCGAAGAGTGGGTGTCATGTTGCCATGGGCTAAGTGACTATGTTCTTGTTGATGCCCTCAAGACAAAGACTAGCCTCAAGAAGAGGTCGGAGTTAGAAGGATCTTGGCAATAATACAAGGGACATTACCTCAATGATCTAATGAAACATGTAAGTGAGCAACCTCAAGGGAAAATTTATTTTCTTGCACTTGAATCTACATTAGCATACTAAAGAAAAACAAAAGTTTAGTGTAAAGTAAAAAATTACGACCAATAGTACCATAATTTAGAGCATAAATTTGTACATTTTAATAATAATAAGGTTTATGAACTAAATTTTTTTAATGATTTGAAGTATATTTTATATAATGCAAAGCACACCAAGTGCTATTGTACTACATGGAAAATTTTCAAACTATTGCTTAAAGATCTACCTAAACCTCCATCTATTTGTGATGTTTCCTTAGAAAACCTTTTGCATGTGGATGATACTAAGACAACTATTGAGACTCTTATTTCAATTACTTCTACAATGCTCATTAATTCTGTGAAAGATTCAAATGGTGAAATCTTGAACACGTTCAATCATGTCTATTAGATACACCTCACTAGGATTGAGTTCTTATAATCAAACATCTCATGTATGCTTATTTAGTCTCACCATTGGGATTTCAATGATATTATCTCAAACTTGGTTTTTCTCTTTGATAGAAACTCGAGCTTGAAGCTTCATCGCCTTCTCTAGATATACTGAGAGAGTAGATAAACCCTCCCTATCTCTCTCCATCTCTACATACTTTCTTGATGACACATACTATAGTTGTACTTAAGATCACTAATTGAAGCTAGTCATGGTTAAACATAAGTATGGACAAATTTAAGTATTTTCTAGAGATCTATATCATGTTACTTTCCTTCATTCAATTGCTTGAATCAAACTTCCACAAATACAATACAAGATTTTGTCTTTTAAAAGGGTATGCATTGTTTGATGTGAAGGGACCCACTTCAAAACTCATTAAAACACTATCTATTTTGACATTTTCTCTCTTCTTCAAGGGGATTTTATTTGTGAGCCTTGTTATGATTTAAGAATACTCTTAGTATAGAGGGCTACCTAGTTCTCTTTTTCTCCTCTCTTTTTTTGGGGACTTTTCTCTTTTTTGAAAGAAATTTTATCGTACATGGCTGCAGTTGTCATGACCCACATCCACCCACTCAAACTACACTTAAAGGGGTGTTTGAGTATTGTTTACATTTTCTTATTTTAAGCATTTTTTTATACCTTTATTTAAACTTGTTTGTGTAGACCCTTTACTTTGGTTGAGTTAGATGCACAATAGGTGATGCACTCTTCCATAATAGTTAAGCATTCCTTAGATATTGATGTGTTTTCTCATATCCCAAAATTACACTTCCTAATAGATGAAGTGTTCACCTCCCTCCACCTTTACATTCTTAGTAATATACTCACCAAACTATATATTTATTGTGTATTTTAACTATATATTTATTGTGTATTTTAATTAATAAAATGAATAGATATTGATAATGTTGAAAATTTTCTTTACTTATCACAAAATTTAACTTCATTTTACCCTATTTTTTTAGAAGAATTTCAGGGGATTTCAAAGAACACAACACATTAATATTATATGCATTAAATTTTCACGCACTTATGTGGCATATACCCGTTGGGTTTCAAACACGCAATGATCACCTATACAGACTCAAACGTTTCTAGTTATTAGTAAGGTCTGACTGGTTACATTTACAATTATATGAATTCAAATCAATGATGTTGATTCATCCTGGATCACAAAGTTGGCTTCACTTTAATGCAATCACCCAATCAAGGAAAATGGTATCTACTCTTCATTGGCAATTGGTTGATAATTACTATATCATTTAAGAGGAATAAATGTCAGCAGTTCAAGATCTCTGATCGGGTTTTCGCCAATATAAGACTAATCAGTAAAGCAGTTGATTCAGAAGGGGCGATCAAACGTAAATTAAAAGTTCCTTTAAACTTCACAACAACGAATATATGATCAAAAGACTTTACTGCTACTGATTTGAAACATGAGTCAATGAATTTGATTCATAAAACTACATTTTATACGGTTGAAGTCTGATTGTATTATCACAATGATTTGAACCATTCGATTGGATTTTATCAATAGTTTTTGTGCATTCACTCATCGAATGAGGCTCTACTTATACAGATAAGGAAACAATCGATCAAAGAGTATCAATGGGTAACTTATGGGTTCCTCGATCTGCCCTGGGACATTCTAAGTCATTAGATTCATGAGATTTACAATATCAACTGTTTGAATCCTTCAATGGGCTTGCTCTTCTTTGTTGTTTTTTTAATTTATCTTTATTTTTATTGTTTTGGAGGGTTTTATATCAAATTTATAAAATCGTTTAGCTATTCAATATGGGAGCATGAATCTTAGGCTAAAATCTTTTCAATTAAAGTCAAAGAATGAGGGGTATCCATTTTTGTCAAAATTGTCTGAGGTATGTTCTTGACCTCATCCCTTATGATGTTGGGGTCATGCACTCACAAGACTTGATCCTTAATGTGTTCATTTAGAACCTGTGGGGTCTTACACTCAACAATACTTGATCTCTTTCATTTGATTGTTTAGACATAGTGAAGTGACCAGGTCAGTCGCTCATTAAATCCCCATCAATCAATCAACCAAGCAACTATTACTAAGAAAGATATTAACTATAGCTAATGTTATTAAGAAACACTTGATTGAAGAATAAGTTAAATCTTTTCCCTTAATCACCTCTTGAACATACTACCAACATTGCTTAGAAGTAATCAAGGTGATGAGGTGATATCCAATTCAAATTAGATGACGTTGTGAAATTATATCTAATTACTACATTTTATTATTGTTGTGGATAGTTGTGTTGAGTCCCTTTTCATAACTTGGTAAATATTCAAGAGAAGTGTTGAAAATTTCAAATGTAACTTTCAAAAATAAATTTGGTGTCAATATATTTGTTAAGTGACATGTTGAAATCACTCATCTAAAATATAAATTATTAGGGAAAAAAATAAAGCATCTTACACCTATATTATTTGTATAAATACCCAGTATATTTAAATAATTATATTTTATCGTTAACATCCATATCTCATATGATCTTATAAAACTTGTAGTTAGACTATAGTCCATGAAGGGGGCTCTTCCTAAAATATCTCAAAGAGTGCTACTAAGAATTTTTATGAGTTTTCTTAAGTAGGTGATCCCATAGGTCTTGTATTGATAAGCCTAAAACTTTAACCTCCAAAATTTTAGTGGTTCCATGATTATTTTTTAGTGACAAAGACTATTAAATCAATAACTATATAGCTAAATCTAAAAAATATCAGCACAAATTTTTAAAATTTTTGGATGAATGACATCTCATAGAAAAATATTAGAATGTTTGTGGGGGATACTTTTAGTCCTGCACCAAAGACAACCCCTTAAAATACAAACCTAAAAACTAAGGACTCCTATCTTATTTATGATACTCCCTACCCTACAAAACAGTTCCTATATTGGCTCCATAGTGTTGGCGATCTAAGTTGTAGGTCCTAAAATCCCTGAGGCTTAGGAACTGCCAGGGGTGTTAAACCTAAGAAGGATATCATAAAATTTATATTCAATTCGGGTGTTTGAGGGCCAATTAAAGAGATGGGTAGGACCTCCTTCACTTTTGGCCTTTCAAGACTAACAGAGCTTGCCTAAGGTGCTAAGTTATATGATATTACTTGATTTGAACATCTACCTTACCATAAACGATACCCACTTCACAATGTACCCCTATTTTAGTTGTCACAATGTACCTAATAGATGGTTTACAAAATTACAAGTGTCAACCTTTATGTACCAAAAAAATGCTTACCAAGTAGATTGTTTGAAATATAGATGAACAACCCTTATTGATGCTATGTAGTCATACATGGAAGCAGGAATAAACTAATACACCACACTTCATAATTATTCTTCAAAGATTGCAATAAGTTAAAAAATTGGGATTAACCCACATCATTAAAATGCAAAAGAAAGTCTTTTACCTTTGTTGGAGTTGAAACCCTAGCTACCTAGAAGTGTTGTCATGTCCCATTTTTCAACCAGTTGATTTTTTTACATATGGGTTTGTGTAGGATAATGGGGGACCAAGCAGTGGTGATGCAACAAAAAAATGCAACATGAGGAAGTAAAAATCATGAAATTCACATTTGACTTTTTGGTTAGGTTGGTAAAAAGTACATTTTTCAAAGATAAACACCAAAGCAAAACTAATATCAATTATTAACAAAAGTGAATATCCATTAAAAACTGATATCTGATTTATAAATAATGGATATCTTTGCATTAAATAATAGATATATCCATTTTATATATGGATATCCATTATTAGAAACTTACAAAAAAAATTTAGATCGAATATATGTATATAATATATAATATTATATGTATTAATATTATATATATTATACATATAATATATTATTATATATTATATGTTATATATACTATATAATTAATATATAATATTAATATTATATATTATATTAATATAGATAATATATAATATATATAATATTATATATTATATTAATATATATAATATATTAATATATAATATATTAATATATATAATATATTATATTTATATATATAATAATGTATTATATAATATTAGATATCTCAATATAATATTAATATATTATTTTATTTTTAATCAAAAGTGGTAAGCCACTTATAATTTTATTTATGTTATTTAATATTTACATATTGTTGGTTTAGGCGGACATACTAGTGGGAAAGAACCAACAAGAAAACCCCCAGTTATAGTCTGAGTAACTGTTTGGACAAATTGACATAAAGACCATTATGGCCATTTCAACTTTTACAAAAATAATTCCTTCCCGTTACAACTGAACAAAATAACTGACTATGACACTACATTTGATCATTCTCATTTGATGCCCAGAATACCCTATCAAAATGTACAAACTATATATACCCCCTATCCCTTATTACAAACACTCGGTCAATTACACATATATTGCTTTATCATGGATACTGCTAGACCGGAACAAGACCAACATTAAAAAGATGTAGATTTGCTTCCAGCTCTTTGAAAACCATTAACCGAACTTTCCTCTATTTCCACATGTTTTCCTTTACGTTGACAGTCATAAGATGGGATTTTTTTGTTAATATCAGGTACATAACGGTAACAGAACTTCCTTTTAGCAACTTGTGAAGTGGCTGGAAGTTGCAAATCATGAATACAAACATGGCTTCTCAAAAAAGAAATTGCATTATACTTTCTTTTAAAATCATCAATCTCCTCCATAGAAATGGTAGACCTATATTTGTTGAGAACTTGATATAGGTGCACAGATGTATCGTGCATTGTACATAATAACATGCCTTGAAAAATCTTTGCATACCTCTTTTTGTGATACAAGAGGTATCACAAAATATATTATATTATTAATATTAATATATATATTATATTATTATCATTAATATATATATTATATTATTATCATTAATATATATTAGTATTATTATTAATATATTATAATATTAACATATATAAAATATATTATATTATTATATATATTAATATATATTAGTATATTATTAATATATTATAATATTAACATATATAAAATATATATATTATTAATATATATTAATATTAAATATCATGTAATATTTTAAAAAATTAAAGTGCTCTCAAAAACTGATATTCCATTTATAAATAATGAATATACAAACTTTCATTAAATAATAGATATATGTTTTATATATTGGATATTTATGTTATTAGAAACTTAAAAATAATAAATTATATTATATAATATATAAAATAATATATTATATTTAATATATTAATATTATATATTATATATTATACATAATTTATATTATATAATGAATATCTCAATACAATATTACTATATTATATTATTAATATTATTATATTATATTATTAATATTACTATATTATATTATTAATATTCTCATTAATATATATTAATATTAAATATCATGTAATCTTTTAAAAAATTAAAGTGCTCTCCAAAATGGATATTTGTTTTGGAGAGCTTAATAAAGCTCTAAAAACGGACATCAATGCGGATATCTATTTTTTAATGTATAAGTAAAAAAAAAGATAGACTTTCATCATTTTAATAGTCGTTGTCACAAGCAAAGAAAGGTGAAACGGATATTTGAGAAAACTAATATCCATCATTTGCCTCCCAAACCAATTTCCATTACTTTTTTCCAAATTTATTGGCCAAAATCATCAAAGAGGTATGTTATATGCATTTTTTTGGATTAGTTTAATTATTTTATACGTTTTTTTAACAAATATATTAGGTTTATGGTAGAGATTTTAGGAATTGGTTGGAAATTATGTCACTTTCAAAAAAATTGTAACATTCTTTAAATGGATCAAGATTTAAGAAACCCTCCTCCACCAAATCCTCCTTCACCAAACCCTCCTTCAATTCAAGACCTAATTGAAATAAATATTACTAAATTGAGAAACATTGCTGAGATCTATATCATAACCATTGACATTTGCAATCAGTCACACCACTAGCCAACATTCTTCATTTCAATAGTGGAGAGATGTGAAGAGGTTAGAATATGCAAATGGTTTGGGGTATATGATGACATCAAAAATTTAGAAATATCTAAAGTCGATTTAGCCCAACATTTTGTGAACCCAAGAACATGACAAAATGTTGGTTTACGCAAACCAAAATTTTCCATAAAATGGTGTGCACCCATCGGGACATAGTTGCAAACTTTTGGGATCATTGGTGGATAGTGTTTGATAAACCATCCAACAACAATCTCGATGTCCCTCTATATTTTCTCTACAAATTGTATGTAGAATTTTTTTTAGGAAGACATGTCAACTATTTTGATTTTAGGAATTTTAAGGTAGTAGATCATTTCAACAGTGGAGAGATGGGATTTTGTGAACCACTACTCATGAAACATGGTTCAATAAGTTTGACTCAAAAAAACACATGGTTGAATCCTGATAGCAATATCATAATGAACATGAGCTGCTATTAATGAAGTGACCAACATATGTTGATGGTGTAGTCCTTTTTTCACACAATTACTCCATCATATTGAATTCCCACACTTCATATTCAATATTCTACACAATTCACATTCAACACACTCACAAATTATTTTGATCTTCTATATACCCTTCGCAACAACTCAAAATCACAATTAGGTTGGCTCCAAGATGACCATTAGATGAAACATATGATACTATATAGGTCAGCTCCAAAACATATATATTATGAAAAGAAATTAAGTTTCAGATCAATACTTGGCATATTAGAGCCCAAATTCATCATAGCACATCCTCCTAAACAAAATTAATTAATCATGATAAACTGTACAGATGAAGGAAACAATATTGTCAACCCAATCAACATTAATACTACCAAGATTACCAACTATTCATTTTTACACCATCGAGGAGAAACCAAAAACATCACAAAGACCAAGAAGATAACAATGCAGGTGATCAACAACATCCTTACAACCTTCTCCTAAAGAATATAATCATCATATGCTGGCTCAAATGAAGAAACCCACTTAGTATACAAGAATAGAGCATTTTGGGCTAACCGTGACACATCAACACTTAAGAAATTGCATCATGGTTCACCAAAACATTTGAGACTTACATGGAAGAACCCACATACTTCTCTAAACATATCCCCTATGAACTATACAATCGTATCTATCACTCCAAAGGAATGCAGAGCATTTTAAGGACTTTTCATCAACACTTACTTTGCCAGAGCACAAACCAAAACTTTGTTACTTATAACTTTTACTACAAAAGGTTTGATGACTTGAATTCTTGGATATGAAACCTTCACATCTTGACCAACTAATCTTTTTAATTGCAAGACTAAATCTTGCTCAATAGAAGGATGTGGACCAAAACACCATGACTCTATCTTAGAGTATACAAGTTATGAATTCCTTAGGAAAACTTCTACAACTTATTTCTATGTTTTGTACACCAAACTATAATGATATCAATTTAAATTGATTATAAGCATATAAGAACATGTGTGCATACCTCTACATCACTCATAGACACTAGGTTGATCACCATTCTTTCATATACTGCATTATTGACTTGTATCAATAGATATCTTTGCACATCAATTATCTTTGGAGTATATACAATCCTTATCACACACATTTTACATTAATGAAAAACCATATTGAGTTGACATCAATGACAACACATATTTCCAACACATAGGTCTTGTTCGAGTTTCTTTGGCTTCTCTAGTTTATCAAAAATTTAATTTGATTCATATATATTTTGGTTAGCTTGTGTATTCATTATGCACTTCTATAGTTTATAAATTCACCAATGCTTCTCCCTATTTCTTTTATATGTATATAATGTACATAATTTGGCCATGACCTCCCCTAAGCTATATGAGTTTTTTAATGAACCATCATGTGTAACAGATTTTAAATTAGATGATGACAATAATGAGAATGTTTTAGTCTCCTTACAACCTATTGAGATTGATTAAATGAGTGAGCTAGGTATTCTAGGTGAATATTATGTTATTTCATCCCACTACCAACCAAATTGTGCAAGTTGATAGCTACCTACCACTCCTTAGATATCATATATTTTGAATGTATATGGGAATATAGAGATTATATTCTTGAGGCTCTTATGGTCTCACAATCAACTCCAAGGAATTATTCATCTATGGTTAAGTCTAAAGGAAAATCTCTTAGATATGTAAAAGAGGTTGATTCAAAATTTTCTATTCCAATGAAATGATGATCTAAAGGAAGAACTATAAATTTTCAATAAAAAGATATCCCAAGAGGAAATGTATCTAACAATTTTGATGTCCTTGAAAACTTTGAGTTACTAGAGTGTACTTTTCTTGAAAAGTATTTTGTTTTATATTTTTTGGATAGATACCTAGTTATAAATCTCCTAAATCTAGTACATTATCCAATCTAACAATAATGAATACTTCAAATAGTATGGTTATGTCTTCTAAAGAAGGGGTTCAAATGTTTTTCATCCAATATTATGGAAGTATTTTTTATACCTAATGATGATTATATAATTCACTCTAAATTACTCTTCTAATTTCATATTATGCCAAAGATAAAAATGAAGCTTATGAAGAATGTGTTTTTATAAAATAATATCATGAGGTAAGTCTAAAGGAAGACCTAAAAAATGAAATTTCTCACAAAGGTTGCTTAAAAAAATTTCAAAGTGGGGAGGAAAATATATTAGGAGAAGGTTAAGATGATAATGGAATATTTAGTGGAATCTAATGCCATTAAAGAAACAGATTATAATTTCCTTCTTATCCAAACATTATAGCAATTTCATGGAATTGTAGGGCCCTAGGAAGTACCCCTTGACAAAAGGGTACTTTTAAATCATATTTGAGAACACAAAATTCATGTTTTTCTTCTTCTAGAACTTAATATTTTACTAGATAGTGAAATGAAGAAGAATACGATCATTAAAATGAGTTATAGAAAAATGATATGTGATATGGGGTGTTTGATATGGATGGACGTATTTTCCTTTATTTCATTAGGAAATGAGATCCACACAAAGAATTGACTTACAACCCTTAGGTGAGTCAACTCAATGAGGGAATCTACTGATTTCCTTATGATTGAGGATGGGGGTATTAGCCAAAAAAACACTTTTGGAAATCATAAGGAAATTAGTATCATTCTCCTACCGATTTACTTTTGGAGAATGAGTCTTTGTGTAGAGTTTTTTCTCAACTTTTGAGATCCTCTGGTATCATTCTATAGCTTCTGTTTGATTTGGGTTTCAATGTTAGATAGTCAGAAATAAAGTCTATAGGTGAAATTCCGTGAATTGACAATAATTTTGACAACTTTTACAACTTTTCCACTTTTGCAACTTGATAGATCTTCAATCCTTCTTTAACCTATAAACCTACACATTCACAAAGACCTGAGAAAAATATTTGTTTTTGGTGGATGGTGGTTTTCCTTGGTCAAACCTCATTTTGGTAATTAAACCTTGAATTGAAATAATGAAACATGAAAGGAATGGTGAATGAATAAGTGCTATGTTGCAACTCACCAAACCCTTGAATAAACCTTTGGAATATTGAAATATTGATCTTGATCTCGCATGAAATGGCTTCAATGGATGTGAATCTTGAATCTTGACTTGAATGCTTCACTTGGATTTTTTAAACCTACATCACAATGTTAGCTCCAAAAACATGCATGATTGTAAAAGACTTTGACATGATGCTTGAGATCTTGATTATTGCAATAAATCACTGATGAATCTGCTCTTGAATGTCCTTGATCATAATCTTTGCTATTATAATTCTTGCATAAAGTCTCATAAAAATTCTATCTTGCTTCATTTTCTTCTTATAGGATTTGAATTGATAAAATAACCTTGTATTTATAGGTATTTATCCTTAATTTCCTGAAAATTAAACATCACAAGCCGACATTGAAATTTTGAATTCGGGGATATAAAAATACCGCCAAAAACATGTTTTAAATTTTGGTTCAAAGGACTAGGGAGGACCCATTTGCCCATGGGAGAATGGGTCCCAAATCTATTCCTGGAAGACACATTGCTCAAGGTAATGTATTATGTGTTGGCATTAATTGTTGTCAGGTTTCCCCTTCAAAAAATGTAATTTATTAGGAGCTTATATGTGTAAAATAGGGCCCATTAAGACATAATTAAGTCCAATTTAGTTGAGGGGACCCAAACAAAGTGTGAAAATGTAAAGGAATACATTTTCCTACACTACAGATATATCCGAAGAGCACACACAACAAGACATTGCTGCATCGATCCAAAACATCAACCTGGTTGATTAACCAACATAGTAACCCTTCAGTCACTTCAAATTTTTTGCTTGATAAACATGAATTCCAAAAACTCTAGAATAAGAGAATCCAAGTATAAACATACTCTCCTTTTAAACCACAAGACATAACATGCATCCATGAAGAAAGCATATCAAAACATGTTATCAGAACAATATCACTGTTTGGGTTTAACATACCTCAAACATTCCAGATCAAACTTTTGAATTACTTCTATCAACATGGATAGGTGCAAGCATGATATTTCAACCATACTACATGTAGTCTTCTTCATTGTTCTCAAATTCTCTAACATAATAGTATGGTTGCATTTAATTCTCACTCCTTTGACACCAGTGAGCAACTTTGACATCAACGACAATACTCCTTTGACATCAACTGATATGTTCAACATGGAGATCTATGTGGTTTTGAAGGTCTTCATTTGGGCTTGCTGGAAGAGGTGTGACCCCTAGACCCCCACCAAACTTACTTGATATATTTTATAGTTGTACTTTACATAAATTTTATGTTTTTAATTTTTAAATTAAGTGTTTTAAAAAAACCTTTGCATCTTCATAGTTGAAGTCATGGTCAAGGATTATCTTGTTTCATATGTTTGACAATCTGTTTAGTATTCAAGGATTGGCATAGATAAATTTGGCATGCAACAATCATTATGTAATTGAATATAAGTTAAGTCAAAGTTGGTAGGAAATGCCACTTTCATAATGCAAAAATGTATCAATCATGTCTTGCATGAATAACTAATACAACAATCCCATCTATTAATATCCTAGTTAAGATCAAGCTAGAACATATCTTTTTACTTATTTGTTACTCTTTGTTAATAGGTTTGACATTAGAACATGTAATTTTGAAGGCTTCATGAAACCTTTAATAATAAATCCCTCACTTGAATACACACACTAGCCATGCATGTGTTTATTAACTCACACTCACATACTAATAACATCATAATTCTTATTTAATTACCTATACTCACAAAGGCTCTACAATTTCTATGATGAATGCTTGGTCAATGTTATCATATGAATATTTAAATATTTCTTAATAATTTTTAAGATTCTTATAGGCTTGCCATTTTATGATGGATATTTATTACCTGATTAGTATCTCTCCGAGGTAAAATCCTTTCTAAATACATGTTATCACATGACAATTATTCTGATGGAATAGACATAGTACTGCATAATGAACTTCCAAAATTAAATTGATTTTAGTTTTTTATCACAATCGTGGACTCTTCAGGTAGCTTAAATGCCACTACTTCTGCAGGAATTGGTGAAGATTCAAAAGGATATTTACATTTTAGCCCAAAAGGTTTGCCTGTTACACACTTGGAAATGTGAGCTGCTATTGCAGCAGCTTTGGGAGCAGTAGGAGCACATGAAAAACTTCTAGCAGATCAAGAAGAAAGAGATATTGAACATTTGATGTCAATTATTATTGAAAATTAGGTTGTCGACTTTTCTCAATTGACTCTGGAGCTTGAGTTGAGCTTTTTAGAAAGAGTGGATTGTGAAGGCCAGAGGCAGAGAAATTCACACAGTAAAAATTAAAACTTAAAAAAATATTTTTCATCAACACAGAGCTGCTGCTCGTAATTTTCAGTTTTTTCACATTCACATTTCTCTGTCAAAAATAATTACATATACAAAAATATATATAGGTAAAAATCACGTGAATATATTTTTCCATAGATGAGGAGGCCCGAAAAAAATTTATTACAAAGATACCTAACTAACTTTTTCCCGTCAACACGCATTTAAAAAAAATGTCCTTTACATCAATATAAAACTTAAATATTAAATTTTTCGTACTCCCAAATTTTATGGCGGTTGCGGCAAGGAGAAGGTTCCCCGCGGTATCGCAATGGGTAAAACCCATATTGTGATATCACGGGCAGCGGTTAGTTGACGGCATGGTAAACAGCGGTAAACAGCTGGCGGTTAAAATAAAACAAAATATTACGGAAGTCTCCCGCGGTATCGCGATGGCTAAATTCTTTATTGCAATATTGCGGGCAGCGGCTGGTGGAGACGGCTGCAATTAGGGTTTAAATTCCAACACTCCCCCTTAAACATAACTGCACTATCCACCATGCCCAATCTGTTTCTTTGAAAAATGAAATTATCTCTTCCCAGTGCCTTTGTGAAAATATCTGCACTTTGCTCTTCTGATCTGCAAAATTCTAAAAATATGTCACCATTGTTAATTAATTCCCTGATGAAATGATACCTGGTATCAATATGCTTGCTTCTCTTATGAAAAACTAGATTTTTTGAGAGAGCTATGGCTGAATTGTTATCACAGTAAATTTTTGTTGCCTTCATTTGTTCATTTTGCAATTCTTTCAAAATTCTTCTCATCCAGACTGCCTAACATGCTGCACTTGTGGCTGCCACATATTCTGCTTCAGCTGATGAAAGACAAACTATTGGCTGCTTCTTTGAAGACCATGAGACAACTCCAGTCCCAAAATTAAATACATAACCAGACGTGCTTTTTCTGTCATCAATGTTGCCAGCACAGTCACTGTCTATGTATCCTATGAGTTTGAACTCATCTGATATTGAATACTTAATGCCAAAACTCCTTGTTCCACTTACATACCTTAAAATTCTCTTCCCAGCTTTCCAATGGGTGTCTTTTGGTGTTTCCATAAACCTAGAAATCAAACTTACTCCATACATGATAATAGAGGCCTTTGTAGGCGTGAGATACATGGAGACTTCCAACAAGCCTCTTAAATGGTTGAGTTCAACGTGGGGCCTCTATCATCCTTGGCAGTTTTGGGACACCCCGTCCTTTCGGCGGTGTTGAGTCAGTTTTGCTTCATCATATTAAATGGCCCACTTTCAAAAGTAATGCATTTGCATGTTTTTATTTGTGAAATAAAATGCTGCATTTTACCGTTGCGGTTAAAACCCGATGCCCAAAGTAACTACATCAGACCTAATTCTATCATTTCAAATTCGCTTTCTTCGTAATGCTTGACGGATCGGTGGCAAATTGCTATTGAAAAATTAGAAATCATCAACATATAGGCACCTATGGTGTTCACCTTGCTGCATTCATTTTTGTTATGGGTGTGTGAGCCATTGTTGCATCTATTAAATCCACGTTCAACAAAGATGGCTGTCTGTTCTCTTTGTACCAAGCTCTTGGAGACTGGAACCAGTCACATACAATACCTTTTCAGTTTGTGAAGCTTTTGATGACTGCTTGACCGCAGAGATTTTCATACCCGGTGGGCGATCCGCATAAACTTCAGCCACCTTCTAAATAACCATTTAAAAGTTGACTACATCCGACGGGATCTGAGACCACTTGATACGGTTGCTAATGGAAATCATCATACTCAGTAATCGTTACTTTCTGAAGGTGCTTAAAATGTCTCATTATGTAATTAATTCAGTGTGAATGGCCTTTGCAGCCAATCTTTAGCTTTAACGAACTTCATCTTTTTCATTCAATTTGGTTTTATAAACCCATTTCCTCCAATAATGGCATCTTTTGGAGAAGAGTACATTTAGATCCCATGTCTGATTCTTTTCAATTGCTTCAATCTCTTCATCCATAGTACTTACCCATTTATCATCTTTGACTGCATCTTCAAAATGAATTGGATCTTCTATTTGAGAATAAAATGCAAAAAGAGAATTCTGATCTGAATTATTCTCACCTTCATTTTTGCTCATATATGTCTCTTATGCCGATTTTCTATCTCAGACTTACACTTAATGTAGGATTTGACATATCCACTTGAACTTGGTAGGAATAATAATGGACGATAGTCTTTATTTGTAGATGGTGTTTTGTTGTCCTCTTACGTTTAAGAATTTGCTTGCAAGCAGATACATGAGGGTACGTTCTTACGGTAAATCTTTGAAGATTGTCACTTATTGGACTAATTTTTGACTTGAATGGAGGTGGTGATGCATGGCTGGAATGTTGTTGATGTTGAAACCATTCTCCTCTTGAGGTATGCTGGCTGAAATGATGGTATGTTTCTCTATACTTCCATCCCATGCTTCATCTTCACTGCAAGAGTTGTACATTCTCTTTGATTATAACTTTCTTTGTTGATTATAGAGCTTACATAGAAAGCTTTGGATTCAGCTACTTATATCGGCAAATACATTTTTCTTCTTTTGTTTATCTGGCTCAGTTCATGGAGAGCACTTTTGTGTGCATATCTTTACACATCAAATGCTCATGTGAGTAACGCTTTGTAACGTATGCTTCAGCCGGTACCATGTCGCTTTTTGTTTGGACACCTATTCCATTATATAGGTTTGCACAAGATATTATGCGCCCCAATGTTCGTTTGGTAAATGTTTGAAGAAACTCGGCATACTTCCCAGCCACATTTCATGGGATTAACACCCATTTTTTTTCCTTTTCAAAGAAATTTCACTCCCATTTTTGTGGTGTAGTATCTGGTTAATGGGCCTTGTGAGATTCATGATCTTGCACTGCAAGAAATTAAAATCTTTCTTGAAATATATTCACCACCTCTATACTCCATTTCTCCTTGCTTTTGATATAATAATAACCACTTTGTTTTCAGCAAATTCTTAGGCTGACAAAAATAGATCAAACACTTCATTTTGCACTACGTTTTGAAAATGACCATGTTTTCTGAATAATCATCAATGAGGATATTCGAGGAAAATAAAAACTACCACCTATTGAAGGTGTTTGCATAGGTCCACACAAATCTGAATGTATAATTTCCAAAGGGGCTTTTGCTCTAGTTGACTTTCCTGCTGGAAATGATTATCTATGTTGTTTTCCTAAAATGCACCCTTCACATACCCTTTCTGGTTTTTCTATTAAAGATAGTCCCTTGACCATGCCTTTCCTATGAAATAAATTTAAACCTCCAAAGTTGAGATGCCCAAATCTCAGGTGCCATAACCAGTTTTCATCTTTTATCTCAGCTTGAAATATTTTATGCACTACTGTTATAGTTTCTTCTCTACCCATTTGAGAATTCATTAAGTGTTGTGCTTGAGCATAATTTATATTCAAATCTGGCCTTATCTTTAAGGGAAACATTCTGTTGTTTGTCATTCTGACTTTTGCAATAAGTTGGTTGCTTGGGTATTTGTCTAAAATTGTGCATAGACCATTCTTGAAGGTTACTCTATACCCTTTTTGAACCAGTTGCCCTACACTCATTAAATTATGTTTCAGACCAGGCACAAAATACACATCTGAAATATACTTTTTCTCCCCCTGTTTAGTTAGAATATTGACATCTCCTTCCCTTAGTGACACTTGTTGTTGGTACCATCGCGGCTGCTCGGTTTACATTTCTGTCGCCCGAGCTTATTTCTGGAATTCCACGATATGATTTACTCTGACTGAATCTAAAACCATACATCTTTTTCATTTGCTTGAGCAACATTACAAGCTAAAAACATTGTGCTCTTATCTGAATTCTGATTTTGACCTTCTCTTGAAAAATTTGCATTTTGTCTATTATTATCATACTGCTTCTTTCTACACTCATTCATATAATGCCCATATTTTTTACAGTAGTGACATTGGACTTGAGATTTATCATACATTTGATTTTGTGACCGATTATGTGTTGGGTTTTGGCTTGAGCCTTGATTGCTACCTCTTCCACTTGAGCTTGATAGACTGTATCTTTCACCTCTGTAAGAGTTTCTTCCTCTTCCTCTTGATCTACCCTCTTTATACCTCTTCATAGCCAGTGACCTAAAACACGAGTTTTTTGAAGCAATATCTGATGATGTATTCTTTGGAGAAACCTTTTCCATTTGTGTTCATGAGAGACCTCAGCTCATCCCCAGCCCGGAACTATAGAGGTGTTGTCTCCTCTGCCAACCTAGCCGGTGCAGGGCCGGAGCAGAAAACTCCTTAAAATATTTTCAACAAAACTCTAGTATCTTTTGAGATTCTCTCCTTGAGACCTAATTTGATTAACCACCACAATGACTTGAGTTGTAGAATGAATCTCTGGTCATTTGTCGCTTCATACATATTGTTCCAAAATCTCTTCTCGGCATTTGGCAGCTTTATAGCATTTTAACTTTATAATGCCGCCCGATAGGCTGTTTGAAGTATGTCCCATGCTTGTTTGGACTTTGTTGCTGCTGAAATCCTTGGAAAAATGCTCTCATGTACAGCTTGAAACAGATAAAATAAAGCCTTTGAGTTTTTCTTCCTTGTGTCTTTTAATAAGTCTTTCTCTGCTTGTGTTAAAGCATTGTATGCTATTGCATTTGCTGGCTCTGGAAATCCATTCTCTACTAAATCTCATTTATCTTGTGAGCTAAATAGTGCTTTCATGGTAATTGACCAACACTCATAATTCTTCCCATTAAACTGTGGAATTTGTGGGTTTGTCAAGCTTGTGCTTGCTGCCATTTTTGAAATTTACCCAGATAATCTTCTTTGATAAAATTGGCTCTGATAATCGACCTTGCTCTGATACCACGTGAAGGCCAAAGGCAAAGGAATTCACACAGTAAAAATTAAAACTAAAATTTTTATTTTTTTCATCAACATAGAGCTGCTGCTCGTAATTTTCTATTTTTTCACATTCACATTTCTCTGTCAAAAATAATTACATATACAAAAATATATATAGGTAAAAATCACGTGAATATATTTTTCCACGGATGAGGAGGCCCGACAAAAATTTATTACAAAGATACCTAACTAACTTTTTCCCGTCAACACGCATTTAAAAAAAAAAGTCCTTTACATCAATATAAAACTTAAATATTAAATTTTTCGTACTCCCAAATTTTATGGCGGTTGCGGCAAGGAGAAGGTTCCCCACGGTATCGCAATGGGTAAAACCCATATTGTGATATCACGGGCAATGGTTAGTTGACGGCGTGGTAAACAGTGGTAAACAGCTGGCGGTTAAAATAAAACAAAATATTATGGAAGTCTCCCGCGGTATTGCGATGGCTAAATTCTTTATTGCGATATTGCGGGCAGCGGCTGGTGGAAACGGCTACAGTTAGGGTTTAAATTCCAACAATTGTAACCTGGCCTTCTTTTCCTGGATTAAAGAACAGTTGAAAAGATTATACTTCAAGATTGAGCATTTTGAGGAGATAGATATCATAATGGAGAAAGAGTATGTTCTAATGGAACAGATAAAGGAGCTTCTAAGAGATAATAGATTTCCACAATCTATGAAGATTATTGTTGATTGTTTCTGGATTAGATTGTGTTTATATTTTTTGCATCAACATTTTGGATCACCCTCCGTGATCCATTTTACTCCTTATGCTTTGTGATATCCTGATGATGGATCACGGAGTGTGATCTGGAATGTTGATGTAAAAAATATAAACACAATCTAATCCAGAAGCAATCAAAAATAAATTTCTACTTACTAAATGGATGCATGTCATACGGGAAGATTGAATTCAATTTTCAAGAGGTTATAACAAGATAAAACCTAGGTAAATCTAGGAATTTTGCAACAGACCTTGGTATTTGTTCTCTCTGCACCTGAAAAAATAAGGATCTGATAACCAAGGTAGATTGCATAATATTTATGTACCACTAGTATTTAAGTTGCTTTGAGGAGTAATCGAGGTGCTTATGTTGATTAAAGGCATCAATTCATAAACTTGCATTCGCTCATGTTTGTCACTCAAGGCATCAAAGTCCATAGCATCACATTGTGTGGAAACCCATATTTTTCTCGAAGTTCTTTTATGTATAATTTTATTTATGTTACATTATGTAGAGTGACTTTGTTCGTCAGCTCCTTTCCTGCAATCAAACTTGTATTCTGGGTTTCGTGTCCTTGTAGATCATAATTAATCTGCAATTTATATGATTATGCAGTTTCAAGGTACTTGTGAACACCATCTGAGTGCCACTTAAAAAAGTTTAAAACACTAATTATGCACCATCAAGACTCCAGTGCCTTCTCTCAAACTATTAAGTATGCATTCCTTATAATCCTAGTTCGTTCATCCTCAAGACCCTAGTGCCACCACTAACTTATCTTTTACTCCTGTGTATCAGCGCTGTTGATCACAGCCTTTATGGCTCGATGTGGATGTATCTTTTGCAGTAATATATTAGACTTGCTATTAAGTATTTGTTGTGACCTGATGTTACTTGTTATGGGTAAGATGAACAATTCTTGCTCGAAGTATACGTATCTTTGCAGTAATATATATAGTAGATGTATATATATTAAGTGATTTTTTTGATGTTGGGTCATCCGGTAATGTTGGCCATGGCGATGGTGTTCGATTTAACGAGGCAAAACTTTGATTTTACCTGTGGCTTAACATATAACTTATCTATATTGTTTTAGTACACAATTCTGCTTTATCTGGAATAGGCAAGAGACAGAAGGCGTGTCCTGAAAAGTTAATCGCTTCCAACAGTTGTATAAGTGTTTAGAATGACGTAAAAAGTTCTGAAGAATAGGAAAGAGACGCATTTTAGTTCTTTTGCTTTTTTTTGGCTAGGGGAAGTTGGTCTTTGGGGGCCATACCCATATATTAAATTGGAAAATCTCTAAGAGGCTATTGCATGAATGGAGGACTTGTAACCAAAATGTGTGAGTATGAACATTAACAAAAATCTTAAAAGCAAAGTTCATTTATAAATTCAGCAGTCTATGGTTGTTACGCCATTACATTTTCAATATATAGTAACCTATAAATTATCCTATTATATGAATATAAATAATCCTTGCATATCTATATTTGTAGCAGTATATGTTATCTACCCTTGTCGCCTTGAATCATCACTGCCAACCTCATTGTAACACCCCGCCATCCAACCCCAAACGAAACTAATACATTTAACAATTATGGCACAATTTTTTTTTTTAAGTAACAAATATGCAACATGATATCAACATTCAACACTTGAAATGAACTTTACATGATCAACATACAACAAATCCCTTGGGGTTACATGACTGCATTACTTTTTGTATCAACATCTTTACACCACATGAAAGATAAATAACATGATCATGGACATTACGTTAATATCATGAAGTTACAGTGCTAAGGATTACATCATTACAATAGTACTTCCCAACATGTACGGAAAAAAGTACAATAACAGAGAATATACAATGATATGCGAGAGTACAAATTAGGAAGACTAGATCAGTGTTGGAATATCTCTAGTGTTACAGTAGTTGGCTTCAACTCTGCACAACTTGATCAACGGTTGGAGACCCAATGGGGTGCATACCACGTTCCACTTGACCACATGGACCCAAAGGCCCACTCCTCGTGCTAGGAGAAAACAAGACCCCCAACGAAAGCTATCAAACGAAACAAGGAATTCACAACTTTACAACAAGAACAACAATAACATAAAGTAGCCTCCAACACAAGAAATAACCATCACAAGATGTAACCAATCATAAGAAATAACCTTGACAGAAGACATCATAACCAAGCATCAACATGCACATGTCAACATCTGCTTCCAGAGGCTCAAAAACAACTAGAGGGGAATAGCATACAAGGTTGTTAAAGGGTGGAGTGTCATCACATGGTTTTCTATAGGCTACCCTAGCGTAACCTTCCTAGGCTACCGGACCCCATCCTGGGTTACCCTAGCTACCTCTACCGGCCGTCGGACCCCCATAAAAACTATGTGGAACCAACATACCTTTCATGAAGACAAGGCAGTTGGTCTTTCCATTCCAGGCCTTTCCACTCATCCCAAGCCTAAACAAGCACTTCGGCCCATGAGTGAGGCTACATTATCTGAATTAATGTGAGATACTACCCAACCCCCTAGTTAATTAATTATGTTATCACTTGATTAAACTCCCAAGGGTTACCCTGGACCAACTACTTTGGGCATCAAACCCCCATTGAGAGCCACTCCCCCAACTAACAACAATAACTCAAAATCACAACAAGCAAGCCAACTTGCACAATAGCCATATCCAACCAAAATAATCGCACCATCCAACCAAAATAATTGCACCAAGTGAGGCATGCACTATCTCACACTAGAAATTCAAAATAGCAAAACCACATTCAATGTGCTAGGCTCAAAACCACATCAACACTATCTGAGTGTAATAGTCAACCATCTTCAAAATCATAATACCACCCATCATCAAGTGAAACAACATAAAAAATCAAATAATCACATCTGGTTTGATATGGGTTACCCAAGGCAATCCTCCTAGGTCGTCGAACCCCCATACTAACCCTTGCAAGCAGAAACCAAATCCCCCCAGGCCTCTGGAAGACTCTCAAAATAATACACAAGGGTTCCCCCATCAGGAAATGTTAACAATAACAAGATATCAAGATCAATTTTCAATCCACAATAGTCAGGTCGACAAGTATAAAGTAGTGAGTGGCAACATCCCAACGAAATCTTTAGACTCATCCAAAGCTAACATAATCAATTTTGATACAAAATTAGTCGGGAATCCAAGGGAGACCTCTATTTTCTCCCCTCAAGATACCCAACCATTGATAACTCACTCAAACAAATAATCCAACTAATAAACAACTTAAATGAAAACAATACCACAAAACAAACCATCAATTGATACACCAACTCAATATGGAAATTAACCCACACCAATAATGGAATCAATCATTATGACAAACACAAGTGTACCAAATATCTACCCTTATAGAGGACTTACAAATCATCAATTAAATGAGAATAAGAGAGTTTGACATTCAAACAATGGACATGGAAACCAAGTCATGCAAAACTTCACTTTTCATTATTTCTAATTAAACTATTCCACTTGTAACTATCCAAATTAAGAATAAACCAATTCATCAATAATTACACAAATCACAAAGAAATCTCCCCTATTTATTTTATTAACTTACTCAATAATATTTCCCGCTTAATTATAACCTAATTACTTATTTAACTTCTAAATATTGAAAGCCATCACCTTAAAAGACATCCCAATTTAATTAAGTCACTTAGATTACTTTCCTAACTCTCAATCATTTATTTTGGTTTATCGAATCACTGATCTCCTCACCTAGAACTCTTAACACAACGCACACTAAATTCTATTCTAATAATATCCTTCATTACTAAAATGTAATTAACTATTACCTTAAATTTTATTAATCTTCGCCTTATTTTCCAATATAAATATGCCACAGTTCCTTATAATTACATAATTAAGATTACTTTAAAACTTTAGTTCTATCTTAGTACAATCCTCTAGTTCATTTATTCAAATTAACCACATAACCCATTTCATATAACTATCATATTTGATTTGTTTCTGTAGACTTAAATTTTCTTTATCTATAGTCATACTAATTACACATGTATATGTATTTGAAAGTGAATACATTTATTTACATACATTAATTTACACACACACACACACATATATATAATATTAATTATCGATCAACACGATTGACTTTTAAGTATGATTTAACATTTATTAATAATCTCTTTCAACTTTATTTAATTTCATTGCTTTATTAACTAAATAATTTAATAACTAATAAATATCATTATTTAAGAAACTATCTTCTCATAAATATTTAAAACTATAAATATTCACTTTAAGAAAATCTAAAAACAATAAGATATTACCTTTTTTTTTTCTTTAACATGTACAGGTTTTCTAAGGAAATTTTCCAATTTATTCCCAAGCCTTTTGGTTTAAAAAGATAAACATGTAGCTCTACGTTTCCATAAGCAAAAAGTAGTTTTTCCTTTGTATTAGAATCATATAATAATATTCATTAATAAAAACAACTACACTAAAACATTTTTATAAACAAACTTTTTTAAAAAAAAATTAACATTTAAATTGCAAGATGAATTATTTACAAGAAGCAATATACTTTAACTTTATGCATTTAATATCCTTACTACCACCATTACAAATGTATACACAATATGTTTGATTGTAATTAAATATAAGTATGTGTATATGTTGTGTTTGTCTAAATATATAAATTAAAATTTTCTAAAATAAACATACATATAATAAATTTATATTTTTCAACAAATCATGCAGCGATATTGAGGAAGGTGTTTTTCCCAAAATATCATCTCGTTTTCTTGAAACTTGGACAACTTGTTCATTTAACCTAACTCTAAAATCCCATTAAATTTCATAGGAACCCAGAACGTAGATTTAGAGATATGGCTTGATCTTCAGGCCTATGTAACCACATTAAGTTTTTACACTAAAACAATTGTATTTATACACTTCATGATAAATAAACACATTTACACACAGACACCCACTTACATAAATAGATTTAATTGAGAACAATCAACAAAGATCTAACTATACATTTTATACAAACCGATTTCTTTTAATTAAAAATAAACGTGAAATACAAATATATAAAAATATAATTATATTTGCAAAGGTTGTTGTATTAATACTATAATATATTTTAACTTCTTGTTTTATATATATTTATTTATTTATTTATTTATTTATTTATTTATTTATTTAAAATCCTGCGAAAAACTAAATAGAGTTAAATAAAATATGGCACTCAAACATTATCCAACATCAATGAATTTTAATAACTAAATAATAAACATCTCTATTCAATTCATTAATTTAATCAAAATATGATTAAAACAGCAAACAATGTTAAATTAGCTAAAACTTTAAATAACAATAATTTAATATTCCAAAACAACAATTAAAATGTTAAAACCATGATAATATAACAATTAAAATAAGCAACACAAACAAAATGATACCAAACAAAATCTATGAACACCATGAAAGAGCCAACCAATACCAGACCACCAAATAAAGTAGAAAATCAATATCACAAACGATAGTGACAAACCATCTCAACCAATAGGGTGATTCACAGAGGGGCATTACACTCATTGTTTAAGGAATCCACATCCACAACAAATGCCCAATTGACCCCATTAGATGATATGATTCTTGTAGCAAATTTTAGAAAGGCTGCCCCATTTTCCCTTGTTTTTACACAGGCCATTATTGAAACCATGAGCAAAAATGGCAAAAGGAACCCATGGTAATGCAATAGAGGTGTGTAAAGTGGGCCACAACCCATTAGAAGTTGGAAAACCTAACCAAGGAACACAATCAATTCTAGAACAATGATGAGGCCCATAAGCTAGTGAGGCTTGATCAAAGCCATTTACACCAACCTCATAACGTCTATAGATTCCCGTGCTTCTAAAAAGACTCTAACAAACATTGAGGCTATTGTCGGTATTGATGCGTTATTTTTGTGTAGTAGATAGGAACAGATCATTGAACATCATTCGGATCTCATGGACTATAATCACCGCTTATGCTTTGAAATTTTTCTTTAGTTGCAGCTAAAAAGTCTCTCATGTAAAGGAGATTTGCTGCTTCTTGGCATATAATCTCATTGTGGTATCCATTGTGCCCCAGCTTGGAGGCATTTTCTTTCTCTCCATTTTAAATATGGAGAATAACAAAGAAATAATTTCATATCGGACGTAAGAATGAGATTAAAATTCTAGGAAGAATTTAAATAGTTTCGTAGAAATTTCCACCTTTCTTTATAAACAAGTGCAAAGTCTCAAGGAATTTCCTAGACAATTCGCTATATATTTTAGCAAAAGTAAGAATCACACCGTCAATTATGGTCTCAAGAATTTCCATACACACTTGAATACACACACTAGCCATGCATGTGTTTATTAACTCACAGATTAATATTAATAACATTATAGTTCTTATTCAATTATCTATACTCACAAAGTTCTAAAATGTCTATGATGAATGCTTGATCAATGTTATCGTATAAATATTTAAGTATTTCCTAGTAATTTTTGAAGGTTCTTATAGGCTTGCCATTTTATGATGGATATTTATTACTTGATTAATATCTCTCTAAGCTGAAATCCTTTCTCAATACATGTTATCACACGACAATTATTCTGATGGAATAGAGATTGTACTGCATAATGAACTTCAAAAATTATACTGATTTTAGTTTTTTTTATCACAATTGTGGACTCTTCAGGTAGCTTACATGCCACTACTTTACAGGAATTGGTGAAGATTCAAAAGGAGATTTGCATTTTAGCCCAAAAGTTTTTCCTGTTACACACTTGGAAATGCGAGCTGCTATTGTAACAGCTTTGGGAGCAGCAGGAGCACGTGCAAAACTTCTAGCAGATCAAGAAGAAAGAGATATTGAACATCTGATGTCAATTGTAATCGAAAATTAGGTAGTCGACTCTTCTCAACTGACTCTGGAGCTTAAGTTGATTTTTTTAGAGTGGATAGTAACCTGGCTTTTTTTCCTGGATTAAATAACAGTTGAAAAATTATACTTCAAGATTAAGCATTTCGAGGAGATAGAAACCGTAATGGAGAAAGAGTATGCTCTAATGGAACAAATAAAGGAGCTTCTACTTGCAGAGTGGATGCATGTCATATAGGAGACGGCATCAGGAAAATTCATCAGCAATTTATTGCTAGCAATTTTTCAACAATTCACCGCCAAGACAAATTCACCTCATAGAAAATTCACCGTCATGAATTGCTGGTGGTGAATTTTCCATGAGGTGAATTTTTCATGGCAGTGAATTTTCCTGCAGTGAATTGTTGATGGTGAATTTTCCCACGGTGAATTGCTGATTGTGAATTTTCCTAAAACCATAAGAAACATTGAATTCAATTTTCAGAAAGTTGTAACAAGATGAAACCTAGATAAATCTAGAAGTTTTGCTACAGACCTTTGTATTTGTTCACACTGCAGCTGAAAAAGTAAGGATTTGATAACCAAGGTAGATTGTATAATATTTGTGTACCACTAGTCTTTAAGTTGCTTTGAAGAGTAATCGATATTGTCTATTTTTATTTTCACACCCCAAATCATGATTCTTTCAATCCATACCCATGCAGGTGCTTATGTTGACTAAAGTCATCAATTCATACACTTGCATTTGCTTAGGTTTGGCATCAAGGCATCAAAGTCCATAGCATCACATTGTATAGAAACCCATATTTTTCTCGAAGTTCTTTTATGTATAATTTTATTTATGTTACATTATGTGGAGTGACTTTGTTCTTCAGCTCCTTTCCTGTAATCAAAATTTTGTTCTGGGTTTTGCGTTCTTGTGGATCATAACTAATCTACAGTTTATATGATTATGTAGTTTCAAGGTACTTGTGTTACAACATCTGACTGAGTGCCACTATTCAAAAAAGGTCAGAACACTAATTATGCACCATCAAGACTCCAGTGCCTTCTCTCAAATTATTAAGTATGCATTCCTTCTAATCCTAGTTCGTTCATCCTCAAGACTGTAGTGCCACCACTAACTTATCTTTTACTCCTGTGTATCAGCGCTGTTGACCACAGCCTTTATGGCTCGATGTAGATGTATCTTTTGTAGTAATATATTAGACTTGCTATTAAGTATTTCTTGTCAGCTTATGTTACTTGTTATGGGTAAGATGAACAATTCTTGCTCGAAGTATACGTATCTTTTGCAGTAATATATATAGTAGATGTATATATATTAAGTTATATTTTTGATATTGGGTCATTCAGTAATGCTGGCCATGGCGATGGTGTTCAATTTAACGAGGCAAAACTTTGTTTTTACCTGTGGCTTAACATACAACTTATCTATATTGTTTTAGTACGCAATTCTGCTTTATCTGGAATAGGCAAGAGACAGAAGGTGTATCCTGAAAAGTCAACCGCTTCCAACAGTTGTATAAGTGTTTAGAATGACATAAAAAGTTATGAAGAATAGGAAAAGAGACGCATTTCTACAAGTAGCTCATCACATCCTTTCAAAATTGAACACAAAGTTTTAGTTCTTTGTGTTTTTTTTTTTGGCCGGAGGAAATTGGTCTTAGGGGCCATGCCCATATATTAAATTGGAAAATCTCTAAGAGGCTATTGCATGAATGGAGGGCTTGTAACCAAAATGCGTGAGGAGTATGAACATTAACAAAAATCTTAAAAGCAAAGTTCATTTCTAAATTCAACAGTGTATGGTTGTTACGCCATTGCATTTTCAGTAGATAGTAACCTATAAATTATCCTATTATATGAATATAAATTATCCTTGCATATCTATATTTCTAGCAGTGTATGTTATCTACCCTTGTAGCCTTGAGTCATCACTGCCACCTTCATTGTTTGAGGAATCCACATCCACAACAAATGCCCAATTGATCCCATCAGATGACATGATTCTTGTAGCAAATTTTTAGAAAGGCTCCCCATTTTTCCTTGTTTTTACACAGGCCATTATTGAAACCATGAGCAAAAAATTTTAAAAAATGACAAAAGGAACCCATGGTAATGCAATAGAGGTGTGGAAAGTGTTGGAATTACTCCCAATTGCTCCCACTAGCATTCACTTCACCATACACCATCTCTTTGCTGCAGCGATGAAAAGTATTTTACTTCCTTCTCACGGCAATATTTTGTCTTCCCATTCTCTGTATTGGGACAGTCTTTTGGATATGTTTTAAATGCAAATATCCCTTACTTGATTTTCTATGCTGGAAAAGACATATATTAATTGCAATTTAATATTTTTGGTTGTCTCTCTTAATTGGGCATATATGTTGGCTCAGAAGTCTTTTTTGGACAGAGTATGTATCAAAAAAAAACAGAGTGCATATGAATGTGTTGTTGCTGCAACAGTTTGAAGAGACAAGAAAAAAAGGGAGTTTGAATCTGTATTTTCTTTTTTGGGAAAAGAAAAAGAGCAGCAGCTCTAAGTTTATTCTATGACAGCAGTTTTGAATGTCTTTGAAATATATAAAATATAAAATTGAAACCTCTTTCAAATCTGTGTGTTTATCTTTTAATTTTCTGCTCTGCTTTTCTCCTCCTCTGCCTCTTCCCTTCACCTGGTATCAAAGCTGAAGGTCAGTAGTGTTTAAGATTTTCAAAGGCTTTTCAAAGAGTTAAAAGGGTTTTTCAGGCAAGTTATTTGCAGTCAGTCATGGCAGCTCCAAGCACAAGTTTAACAAATCTACAGATCCCATAATTCAATGGGAAAAATTATGACTATTGGGCAATCACAATGAAGGAATTGTTTTGTGCTCAAGATTTTCAAAGGCTTTTCAAAGAGTTAAAAGGGTTTTTCAGGCAAGTTATTTGCAGTCAGTCATGGCAGCTCCAAGCACAAGTTTAACAAATCTACAGATCCCATAATTCAATGGGAAAAATTATGACTATTGGGCAATCACAATGAAGGCATTGTTTTGTGCTCAAGATTTATGGGAGTTTGTTGAGAATGGCTACACAGAACCAATAGATGCAGCAGCATATAATGCATTGTCTCAAGCAGGTAAAGACTTATTAAAGGAAAACAAAAAGAAGGATTCAAAAGCTCTCTTTTTCATCTTTCAAGGAGTGCATGAGAGCATTTTTCCAAAGATTCAAAGTGCAACAAAATCAAAACAAGCATGGGATATACTTCAAACATCATATCAAAGTACGGAAAAAGTTAAGACAACTAAGTTACAAATACTAAGAAGGGATTTTGAAACAATATATATGAAGGACAATAAATCAGTAGATTCATTCTTCACCCAGATCATTGGACTAGTAAATCAAATTAGATCACATGGTGAGACACTTGAAGATAGAAGAGTGGTTGAAAATATTCTAAGGAGTTTACCCACAAAATTTGAGACAATTGTAACCATAGAGGAAACAAAGGACCTCACACAGTTTTCAGTCGATGAGTTGCATGCATCACTCATTTCTCATGAGCATAGGCTGAGCAGGTCAGCAAATTCATCATTGAAGCATGCTTTTAAAACACGAGTTTCAATCAGCCATGGTAGAGGCAGACGAAGATCAAGTTTTAGAGGAAGAGGAAGAAATTCATATAGAGGTGGAAGAAGCAGCCCATCAAGCTCAAGTGGAAGGTAGCAGCCAATATCCAAGTCAAAACCCATCTCAAAATCAGCCTCAAGGCCAAAGGTATGACAAATTTCAAGTCCAATGTCACTATTGCAAAAAATATGGGCATTATTTGAGTGAATGTAGAAAGAAACAATATGATTCTATACAACAAAATGCAAATTTCACAAAAGAAAACCAAAACAAAAAATTAGAACAAAACATTATGTTTTTAGCATGCAATGTTGCACAAGCAAATGAAAAAGATGTATAGTTTTTAGACTCAGGTTGCAACAATCATATGACTGGAAATTTAGAAATGTTTTCTAGTTTGGATGAGAGTGTGAAATCAGATGTAACATTAGGCAATGACAACAAAGTAGAAGTCAAAGGAAAAGGGAACATCAACATTCTAACTAAACAAGGGGAAAAGAAGTATATTTCATATGTGTACTTTGTGCCTGGTTTAAAACACAATTTAATGAGCATTGAGCAGCTTGTTCTAAAGGATTATAGAGTATTTTTCAAAAACAAAGAATGCACAATTTTAGATAAATATCCAAGCAATCAGCTTATAGCAAAAGTCCAAATGAGCAGCAATAGGATGTTTCCCTTAAAGATAAAGCTAGATTTGAAGATAGAGTTTGTTCAAGAACACCCCTCAATGAACCCACAAGTGCATGAAAAAAAAGTTGTAGTTTATGGTGCCTAAGATTTGGACATTTAAACTTTGGAAGCTTAAATTTATTGCATAAGAAAAGAATAGTGAAGGGGCTGCCTCTAATAGAAAAATATGATAGAATATGTGAAGGTTGCATCTTGAGAAAACAATATAGAGAATCATTTCCAGCAGGGAAGTAAATTCGTACAAATAAACCATTAGAGATTGTTCATTTAGATTTGTGTGGACCAATGCAAACAACCTCCATTGGTGGAAGCTACTACTTCTTGACATTTATTGATGACTACAAAAGAAAGATATGGGTCTATTTTATAAAACAAAAGAATGAAGTGTTTGATGACTTTCGTCAATTCAAATCTCTTGTTGAGAAGCAAAGTGGACATCACATCCAAGAATTGAGAATCGATAGAGGTGGTGAATACATTTCAAATGACTTCATAAAGTTTTGCAAAGACCATGGAATCCACAGCAATTTACCATTAAATACACCCCTTAGCAAAATGGGGTAGCTGAAAGAAAAAATAGAACAATTATGGAAATGACAAGAAGCATGTTAAAGGAAAAAAAATTGTCAAATGAGTATTGGGCTGAAGTTGTAGCATGTGCAACATATATAATTAATAGATGTCACACAAAAAGGGACATCAATATGATTCTTGAAGAAGCATGGAGTGGAAGAAAACATAATATTTCCCACATGAGAGTATTTGGATATGTAGCTTATGCACATGTGTGAGATGAATTGAGAAGAAAGTTGGACAACAAAGGAGAAAAATGCATATTTGTGGGATACAGTAATGAATCCAAGGCATACAAGTCATAATCCAATCAGCAAGAAGGTTATAATCAGCAGAGATGTGCAATTTGTAGAAGATGAAGCATGGGATGGAACTTTGGATAAAACAATTAATATTGCAGCCAACCTACCACAAGAAGATAATGAAGTTTTTATACCAGCAAATACTCCATCAAATGTGACTCCTTCCACACCCATTCATGGTCAGCAAAGTAGTCAAGTGACACCATCATCAAGTATTAGAGCAGCCTCACGCATTCAAACAAGCACTCCAACAAGTGGACAACAAACACCATTAGCAATAAGCACTCAAAGTGCAGGACCATCAAGTCCACATTCAACAAGTTCAAGTGGCATGTCAAACCCCACACTAGCAAGCTTAAGGAGACAAAAAATCAAAATTTTAAGAGAGATTTATGAGCAAAATGATGGTGAAAATAATGCAGGTCAGAATTCTTTTTTTGCTTTGTATTCACATGTTGAAGATCCAATTTATTTTGAAAGTGCTATTAAAGAACAAAAATGGGTGAATGCAATGGATGAAGAAATAGATGCTATTGGAAAGAATCAAACATGGGAGTTAGTGAATCTTCCACAAGAAAAAGAAGTGATAGGAGTGAAGTAAATTTACAAGACAAAATTGAATGCAAATGGTGATGTGCAAAGACACAAGGCAAGGCTTGTAGCAAAAGGTTATTCACGACAACTCGGGATAGACTACAATGAGACATTTGCACCGGTAGTCCATCTAGACGCCGTGAGAACAATACTAGCCATAGTAGCTCAAAACAAGTGGGCAGTATATCAAATGGATGTGAAATTAGCTTTTTTAAATGGCATATTAGAAAAAGAGGTCTATGTGGAGCAGCCACCTAAGTATGAGATTTTGGGTTATGAAAACAAGGTTTACAAGCTCAAAAAGGAACTCTATGGTCTTAAACAAGCTCCAAGGGCATGGTATAGTAGAATTGATTCTTACCTTTCGCAAAATAGCTTCATTAGGTGCAACAATGAGCCTACATTGTATATCAACATGAATGAGCAAGGTGAGATCATAATTGTATGCATATATGTTGATGACTTGATATTCACTAGTGATTTATCAATTGACATGTTCAAATCAGATATGAAGAAAGAATTTGAGATGACTGATTTGGGTTTAATGAAGTATTTTTTTGGCATTGAAGTAAGTCAAATTGAGAAAGGTATATTCACCTCAAAATCTAAGTATGCAAATGATATTTTGAAGAGGTTTAATATGATGAATTGAAAATCAGCCCCAACACCAATAGTCACAGGTTTGAAATTGAGCAAAGATGACAAAAGAGAATATGTAAATCCAACCTTGTATAAAAAACTTGTTGGCAACCTTATATACTTAACAGCCACAAGGTCGGACATAATGTTTGCAATTAGTCTCATCTCAAGATTCATGGTGTCTCCAAAAGTTTTTCATCGGAAAACAAGAAAAAAGATTTTGAAATATGTTAGTGGAACAAGGAACTATGGAATTCTTTACTCAAAAACAAGTAATTTCAAGTTGATAGGATACAATAACAGTGATTGTGCAAGGAGTATAGATGATGGGAAAAGCACTTCCGGTTATGTTTTTCACTTTAGTACTTGTGTAGTTTCATGGACTTCAAAGAAACAACCAATAGTTACTCTTTCATCAGCTGAAGCAGAGTATGTAGCAGCCACAAGTGCATCATGTCAAACAGTTTGGATGAGAAGAGTGTTGAAAGAATTGAAACAAGAACAAGAAGAGGCAACAAAGATCTATTGTGACAACAACTTAGCTATAGCATTGTCAAAAAAATCCAATTTTCCACAAGAGAAGCAAACATATAGACACAAGATATCATTTCATTAGAGAACTAATCAACAATGGAGAAATCTTTTTGGAATTTTGCAGGTCTAAAGATCAGTGTGCTGATATATTCACCAAGACATTGGAGAAAGAAATTTTTATCTATCAAAGAGATTGATTGGGCATCATAGATAGCAGTAGTTGTGATTAAGGGGGAGTGTTGGAATTACTCCCAACTGCTCCCACTAGCATTAACTTCACCGTACACCATCTCTTTGCTGCAGCGATGAAAAGTCTTTTACTTCCTTCTCACGGCAACATTTTGTCTTCCCATTCTCTGTATTGGGACAGTCTTTTGGATATGTTTTAAATGCATATATCCCTTACTTGATTTTCTATGCTGGAAAAGACATATGTTAATTGCAATTTAATATTTTTGGTTGTCTCTCTTAACTGGGCATATACGTTGGCTCAGAAATCTTTTTTGGATAGAGTATGTATCAAAAAAAGTAGAGTGCATATGAATGTGTTGTTGCTGCAACAGTTTGAAGAGACAAAAAATAGAGTTTGAATCTATATTTTCTTTCTGGGAAAAGAAATAGATCAGCAGCTCTAAGTTTATTCTATGACAGTAGTTTTGAATGTCTTTGAAATATATAAAATATGAAATTGAAATCTCTTTCAGATCTGTGTGTTTATCTTTTTATTTTTTGCTCTGTTTTTCTCCTCCTCTGCCTCTTCCCTTCAGAAAGTGGGCCACAACCCATTACAAGTTGGAAAACCTAACCAAGGAACAATCAATTCTAGAACAATGATGAGGCCCATAAGCTAGTGAAGCTTGATCAAAGCCATTTACACCAACCTCATAACCTCTATAGATTCCCCCGCTTCTAAAAAGACTCCAACAAACATTGAGGCTATTGTCGATATCGCGTTATTTTTGTGTAGTAGATAGGAACAGATCATTGAACATCATTCGGATCACATGGACTATAATCAACACTTATGCTTTGAAATTTTTCTTTAGTTGCAGCTAAAAAATCTCTCATGTGAAGGAGATTTGCTGCTTCTCGGCATATAATCTCATTGTGGTATCTGTTGTGCCCCAGCTTGGAGGCATTTTCTTTCTTTGCATTTTAAATATGGAGAATAACAAAGAAATAATTTCATGTCGCACGTAAGAATGAAACTAAAATTCTAGGAAGAATTTAGAGACAGTTTTGGAGAAATTTCCATTTTCTTTATAAACAAGTGCAAAGTCAAGGAATTTCCTATACAATTAGCTATATATTTTTAGCAAAAGTAAGAATCACACCTTCAATTATGTAATACACTTACAATTAACTTTATGTTTTATTGCTCATTTTCTCATACAACCATTTCATTTTCCCCTTTGGATTTTAATTACCCAAACTCGCAAAATCAACATGTAATGTTCCCTTATTAGTTGGCTCGGCTAGCAGTGAATAAAAAGGTGTTTGTAAACACCCATGCTAATTTATATTAAAATAAATAAATGAAATAAAATATTTGAAATTTAATTATCTTATGTAGACCTCTTGGATCATCCTCAAAGGTCTTCTAAAGTTAGAAGTGTAGAGCAGTAGCCCTCGCTTTTTGTCCCACTACTACCTATAGCTTAACGATGAATCTTTACACATGTACTTAAATTGACATACATGTCCAATTCTAGGTCTTTTCTACGTTCTCTAGAGTTGTAACTTAGTAGTTTTTAGTAGTGACACCTAGGATGAAGATGCAAACATATATTGTAATTAAGATGCTCCATGATACAATAATGCATCTATCATGTGAATGCTTTTTGATGATCCTTAATCAATTAAAATGAGTTAGGGTTAATCCTTAAATACACCATCCTAGTGTGAAATTTGAAGTAATATGTGCTTGAATCATCTCATAATAAATAGTAAAGGAGAGAAACATGCACTTGATTTGGATATTTTGAATTTAAAATTTTAGAGTTCAAATCTACTTGCATAGAAGTGAGCTAAGTGAATTCTACACTTGTAGATTTAAATCAAGTAGATGCATGGTGGAGTTTATAGACCATGTCTAGACCCTAAGAATGTAGTCTGGATATAAGTTTTTTTGTTTTTTTGAATATAGGTTATTATCCAACTTTGATGCAAAAATATGCTAGCTTACATACTAGTGAATGTATAAAGGACAACTTAATCAAAGTAGACCCAAAATTATAAGGGAAAATGTGATAGGTATAAATATTTCTCCATTACAAACATAAAAAATAAATTTTCTCATAGTTATAATCAACTATTTGTATTAAAAAAAAAATCATAATAATGAAAAATAATATAACATTAAAATTGTAACGCCCCGCCACGCAACCCTAGGGGAAATTGCAATTAACTACTCAAACGCAATAATTTTTTTTTATTTAAGTACAAATAACATTCATGTTCACTACCCATTGCTGACAACCCCTAAGATTACGAGACTGAGTTTACTTAAACCCACACAAGAAACATGAATTAAAACCATAACATTTAATTACTTAACAAATTAAATACACATACATTCCATACATGATAAAATTACATCAAAGGCATAAGAGATGCCACATTTTTCCAATAACGATAATTTACAGTACGATTACAACTCTCATTCCCCAAATCAAGTAAATCCAATAAACATGGTTACAAATTACAACATCCACCTCGATAACAAATGAGGGGTAATAAATTACAATAACAACTGAAATGAATAAATCATGAGAAGTAACTGGATCCCACGAGCTCTCTAACTGGAAATCTCATCCACGTGAACAAGAAGAAAACCCAACGGATTAAGGTGCACGTTCCACCCAACCATGTGATACCCGAAGGCTCACCCCTCGTGCTAGGAGATAGCAACAAGGATTCCTAGACAAGACCATCTACCTCTAGACACAGGCTACGCATAACTAAACTAAATTAATTACAAGTACAACATCACTTAACACAATGGTTATAAAGCTTCCAGAGTTAAATAATCAATTTCATCACTGTTACAAACATATTGCTGACTTAGGAGAAGTGTCATCACAATGTCACATGGGATATCTTGGTAAGTCTTCTTAGGTCTCGACCCCCATCTCAAGATATCCTGGAAACCTCTAATGACTTACGGCCCCTCATGCAAACCAATGCGGATTCAATCATCTCTCGTAAAAATAAGATAATGATCTTGCCATTCCAGGCCTTCTCGTCTTATCCCAAGTCTATACAAGCCCTTGAGTCCATGAGCGAGGCAAAATTAATCTTGTTAAGTGTTTGATACAACCTAAACTCTAATAAGTTTATTTACATTATCACTAAATTAACTAACTTACAAAGAGTTATCTTGACACCAATTTGTGTGTCGGCCCTCATTGCAAGCCACTCCTCTAAGACAACACGTGGAATAGCTCAACACCCAAGGGTACACAAGTGCGACCTAAGGAGAATGACTCCCTATCCACGACATAAAGTCCACACATCTTGTTCATGATAACTGGGTATCTAACTGGATCCAACAAGATGCACTATCCAAGGCAAAACAAAGGTTGACTAATGTCTTACGACATCCCCCGATATCAAAAGAAAACCCAATCTGGAAGACTTACATAACATAAAACTCAATTTTCCCAACATCACGAAAGATGGAGATTTCATAACGGAAGGATAAAATAAGCAAATCATTATCCTACTTTAGGATTTCCTAAATCCAAACAAGGCGATAACATATTGCGTGTAATCAAATAAGACTAATTAACATTATTTGCACTACTCAAAAGTAATTAAAATTATATTGACAACGTTAAGGAACTTAAGCTAAGAATTTAATTTTGTTTTCTCCAATTACACACAATAATAAAAATCAGCTTTTTAAATAAAATCATTTGCTATAAAGTCAATTTTATTTCAATCTATGATAATCGAATAATCATTTTAAAATTCATATTTTAAATATTTAAATATCATTTAAATATATGCCCAAAAAAAATAGCATTCGATATTCCAACTAATTAAAAATAATACCCTATTATTTAAAATATATATGTATATATTATATATATAATATATATTTAAATGATAATAATAAAATATTTATTTAAATTATAATATATTATATATATAATATATATTATAATATTTATAAATAATAAAAAATGAAATTAAAAGAAATTTAAAAAAAAAGACAACTTTATTCCCTAGCCCCACGGGCCCCCATAGGGAGAGGGGACGTAGCCACAGGTTGCGCCCAGCCTCCCCTGTGGAGGTCAGCACTGCCTGTGATAGCGCTTCCCCCCACACTTAGTGTGGGGAGTGCTGCCACAGCAGCGCCTCTCCAATGGGGAATGGTTGTGCAGCCATGGCTGCGGCCTCCCTATAAATATTTTTTTATAAAAATTTTTCAATAAAAAAAAAACAGAACAACAATCCTCGGGAATTTTTCTCAGAAATTTTGACAGTAAAAAAAAAATTTGAAACAATTTTTTTTCCAGAATGCACAAAAAACATATTTATAAAATATATATGTATATATATATTAACAGAGTATATATATACATATATATTTATAAATATATATATATATAAATTTCCATTTAACAGTCAACGAGCAAATTTTTCCTACAAAACAAAATACACAGCAAAAGAATTTTCAAGTTTAAATTCTTAATTTCTAAATCATAAAAGAAATTCTTTTTGTTCATCTTTCAATTTTCTATTGTTTGAATCTTTCTTTGTTTTCTTTTTCCATGATTTCAACAGAGGTTTTCAGATTTGTTTACAACCAAGTTTTCAAATTGAAAAACCAAAATTTCAAAGCATTTAAAACAAGAAAGAACGTGTGATCTTGAAGTTTGATGAAACAATATGATGCTAAGTTTCTTACCAATTCAAAATTTCAGATCTCCTTCCAAGTCTCCACCTTCAAATCCAAGATTGAATCCACCTAGAACAAAACCCTCTTTTTCTTTACAGCAATTTCTCTCCAAAATTGAAATTTTTAAATCCAAAATCCAAATGGAATGGCTCCCATAAGTTTTTCCCCATTTTAGTCAATATACCCTAAAATATCCCATCCACCATAGTTATTGCTCCTCTATCTATTTTGGAGATTTTTTTTTTTTTGAAATTTAAAACTAAAAACAAATTTCTTTCAACATGACTTTATTTCTTTATTTCATTTTTTTTTTAATTTCTATTTCAAATGAATTTAAATGCTTTTAAACATTTTCATTTCCAAAAAGAATTTAACTTAAAAATCTTCTTTTCAAAAACTTTAACACTTTTTTTAAAATTTTCATTTCAAAAAAAACAAATTTAACACTTATAATTTCCAAATGAACAACTTGACTTAATCCCACACAATTAATTTAAATAATCAATAAAATAAATCTAATCCAAGATTAGATTATTTTATTAATTAAATTAAATTAATTAATAATTTAAGTAACATTTCTAACACTGCAACTAGATTTATTTAATAAACAACCTAAATACAAAAGTCATTTATTTACTTTTTTTTTCAACTTGAAATTAAATAAATCAAGGAGAGATGAACAACAAATAAGCAACTTAACCCAACTAAAACCCAACGACACACTATGACTAGGGTGATGACTTGGCACGAAAAACCTAGCTACTATCTCCCAATTGAATACTGTTGGCCAATGGACACACTCAAACCTGTGAAATAAAGTGGAGTCGATATCTTGTACCTGTCAACCTACAAACAAAGAGTATATCGAACATGCATATAAATATGATATAATAAACACACCGTGAAGAGGAAATCTCATAATCGTATGGCGCTTGCAAGCGAGTGATACAAACCCGTCCCCTTCACCAATACAGACTTACTAACTAACGAGTTTAACATCAATAATATAATCAAAAGCATAAAGCATCATTAATTAAATATCTACTAGGCTAACTCAAAGCATACCATAATGATAACATCAAAGTAAAATACTATCACATCAAAATATAACATTCACATCACTTAATAGTTTGCGATCAAATAGAACCAAGTACCATAGTCAAAGTAATAGCAGAACAAAGCATAACAAAGAAAACACTGTACGATCAAAAGAGCCAAAATGTAGGGGTGCTACAAGAATAATATTCATTTAAAACTTACAAACTCATAACATTATTATTTACTTTTGACTAAGTAGAAAGGGGTTACAAAGGTCCACACTCAATTCAAACCATAAAAAATTTAGTAAAACATAGATCTATAAGATAGAAAATTTGTATAGTCTCATAAATAATAGAAACAATGAAAATATAAACACAAAAAACAAAGAAATAAGGAAAAGTAATTGATACCTTGCAAAAAATTGAGGCCCTTGAGGATACTAATAACCTCTACCTTATCAATAATTAATTTCATATACACTAAAAGGGGGTTAGTATCCATTTTTCCATTGGAATTTGAGATTGACCATAATAGCTTTACCTTTATGGTTTCAAGGGGATGACTTAATTTGATTCTTGTTCTTATCTAGTTTTTAGTGGAAAAAACATCATTTTGTTGGAGAGATACTCATAACCTATTTGTTAAAAGATCTAATTAAGAGATGTGACATTGCTATCTAATAATATCGATCATGTTAGATTCCAACTTCTCAATTCTATCTTTAAAATGCCCTTGTGAAGATTTTATCTCAAAGAGCATCTCGTGGAGAGGGTGGAAGGAAACACACATCTCAGTGTTGACACCACCTCCCAAGCAGCTAGATGATGAGATAGAAGGATATTTTTTTGTAATCTAGATGGGTGAGGATGGGAAATGCCTTTTTTTCTTCAAGCAATTCCTAAGATATAGATGAGTATTAATATGACCAACAACAAGGTCTATACCTATAATTTGTTGGAGACTTGTCATTAGTGTTGTCATTGATGTCAACCTCTAGTGTAGGTATAATGAGTAGGTGTTTGTGGATGTCAACCTCTAGTGCAGTTGAGATGTTGTGAAGGTATTATAGATGTTATGGTTATGTTGAAAAAGTTTTTATAGTGCTTGGTTTCCAAATGATTTTGAGAAATTTTGAATAAAAGAGTGTACAATGTGACAGAGGTGTTATGTACTATGCTCCACATTTCTTTAGTAGTGAATTTATGCTTGTGCAGTTTGGCTATGATGATCAAAGGTGTTCAAAGGTGATATATCTAGAGTTTTAGGTTCTAGATTGTGTGATAGAAGAAGTTATGTTCACCAATGTGTGGACTGTGAAGTAGGTTGTCTAGGAGAAATGGAATTGCTTTGCATTTCTCTGCATTGAGGTTTTTTTCGTTGTAGATTTGGGAATGTGCTAATAATTTATGAATCTATCTTCCCTTGGAGTGGTTTGTGTTTGGTTTCTCCGCAAGGTTGGATTCATGAGTTAGTGTGCATGGCAATTTGATTGGTTACATAGGATGGTTGTGTTCTTTATTTGTACGTGGTTGCGACAGTGTTGTTGGATAATATGTTGGTGATGGAATATCCCAGTATTTTGTTTGATGTTGTTATGTGGCCTACAAGTTGTTTCTAGACTTAATGAAGCTTAGGCATGATTTCTTAAGGGCGTTAATATAGGTTTGGCCAACTTGTCATGTTAGCGCTAATTATGGATGTGCTTCATTGATTGTGGAAGCATGGTGTAGCATGTTGGTGTAGATTTTGGTCCTAGTTAACCCATAGTTTGGTCCTCCTTCACTTCTTTCCATCGTGAAAGTGTTTGGTGCTGACCTATTTGATGTTTGCACACTTCAGGTGCATACATTTCATTGTAGTTGACTTAAAGATGTTCTTCAAGTTGTGAATGGTATAAATGCAAGGTAGTTTGTTGGAGGTGTGGTGTGTTGTGGTGCAAAATGTGATCAAGTGTTGTGATCTGAGTGCAAGCTTTAACGATTAAGTCTACCAAAAGTAGTGAAAAGGTGTTTACATTTTCAATGTACCTAAAGTTATTGGAGGCAATGAGCTAAAGGTTATAGATGGTTCAGAGTTGATGTGGTGGATCTTCCTGTTGCTCTAAGATAGAGTTATCTTTGTAACAATCTTCTTCTTTCTTCTTTCTAATTTGGTAGTGAGCCTTTCTTGAACTTTTCTTCTAGACAATGAGTCCTTTGGACAGTGAGCCCTCTGGTAGTGAGCCTATTGTTGGTGTTTCTATTTATTTATATTGTGAGTTAATCCTCATCATGGTTTTTCCCTTATTGGGTTTTCCACATAAATCTAGTGTTCTATTGTGCATGGTGTTTGATGTGTTATTATTTCATTTATTTACATACATGTTAATTTTGATTAAGGGTTTGAAGGCTAATAAGGATTTGAACATTAATGAAGGTTTTGATGTTTTAATGTACAACTAATTCACCTCCCCACCTCTTAGTTTTCTTGTGTGTATAACATAATTGACCCCTAGGAATGAACATTATGATTGAAAATGTGGTTATCTAGGGTAGGGGTGTCGCTAGCTTAAGCTTGTGGGTTCTCATATTGAATAGGAATCATAATCTTGATTTTTTTTTGGCTTTGGGCTTTCAAGGTCAATCTAAAACACATGTAGAGGGGTAAATCCACAAAAGTGGTTTACAATTTGAGTGATGAATGAAAAGTGACAAAAAATGACCCCATACAAAAAAAATTGGTTTTTGGAGTTTGAATGAACCCTTTGGTTTGAGCAAACCAAAAAAGGGTTCAAATGAACCCTGGTTCATGCGAACCAGTTAAATGCATGGTGGATCCCATCCTACCAAAAAAAACAATGAATACCCCATTTTCAAAGGGAGTTTGATGAACCCTGGTTCAAGCGAACCCCCCTTTTTCCACCTCCCTACTTTCTAGAAAAAAAAATAGAATTTTTGCCCTTCAAAGCTTGAGTTGAAGAAGAAAATGGAGGATACTTCATGAACCCAACAGGAATCAAGTAGTCCTCAAAATGAGCTATCCAACGACTATAATTTTGATATGTTTTAGTTTTATTGTCTATTTGTTTTTTTAATTTTATTAAACATAGGTTTTTCACCCAAAAAGAAGCTCTTTGTTCTGTACATGTGGAAAAATAGAATATTATCAAAAAGAATTGAAAAATATGAGTGCACCAGCTATTGAAGTCCTTGATCCAACAAAAAAAAAAGAATTTCGATACATACAAAAAAAATTGCACATTATACAATCCGCCTATGTTTGAATTGTAATTGGTTTGACTTTGAAACTTGATTAAGGAAAAAATATTCAATAAAACACTATCTAATCAAGTGTAAGCACTAGATATCAGAGTTGCAAATATAAATTTGAAAGAATTAGAATTTTATCCTTCATAGAAAAAAAGTTATGCATTATACGTTGAGCATCACTCCTTAAAAATGTTGTTTTCTAAAAAAACTAGTTTTCAAGGGAGATGGAAAAAGAGGTGCAATCTGATTCCAAAAATTTTGAAAAATATATATTTAGAATCTACATACAAAATGTCATGAAACTCTAGTTTTCATCATCTTCAAATTCCTCACAGTTTAGCCGCTATAGGTGCCCAAAAGTGAATATTTAGTTAGAAAAAATTATTTCAATGTCCAGTTTGGCCAAAAATTGTAAACCACTATTGTGGGATCACCCAGAGAAGGGGGAAAATATTTACCTAAGTTAAATATTCCTCAAAATAAGAAGGGTTTGATGAGCTTTCGTTAGAGTGGGAGGAATCCATGAACATGGAAACAAGTGCATCCAAGTGCATGGCTTTGCTAGTAGAACAAAGGGAGTGGCAAGGAACAACTAGGGCTTGGGTTTTTTTAGTTTGAAGGGTGGAAATTTCTAGACCAAACTCAAATTTTCCAACAATAGAGGAAAGAATAAGGGGTTTCCTTCAAGTAGTGATTCACACCTCCTAAATATCTTAGTGGGGGAGAGATAAATCCTCCATTAAAGTTAGAAGATTGGACACAATTACTATGGGGTAGGAGAGTTGCATAGTTGGAAAGATTATAGTTAGCAAATTAGGCCTTGATGGATGAATATTTCAACCTTGTTAAGGACAACTTCCATCCCCAACTATTTGAGGGAGTTGACGATGAAATGGGTAAAGATAATAAGTAGACCATGCCTTACATGATTTAAAAGAGGGAAATGGTAGGAGAAAATATAACCACACCTAACGTCAAGGGTGAAGTATGTTAGGAGATGTATACTCACATCATCTAAAGGTTTAGGTTTATGTTTATTGAAGTAATAAAGTAGGGAGAAGAATAAGCAATACTATACGCCAAAATGAGTTCCTTCCTTGTGTGACAATAAACACGTGTTATTAATATAACCATTTGAGCTGAATAATGATAACCTCACGGACAAACTAGTTCAAAATCATTCAAGGAGGCATAAAGTAAATTATCGAATTCATCATATAAATGAATGATGATATGACATTAGCTAACCACTTATTAAAAACCTATATTCCTATTGTTAGGTGTAAGGTATTCATACAGTGGTTTTGGGCATCATTGTTAATCAATTTTTTTACATTATTAAGAAGATCATACTAGAGTTTCCAAACCCTCAATTGTAATATCCCCAACAAATATTAATGCTAATATTCCTTAAATCACTTGTAATTACATATTTAAAGTGATATTTTTTGACACCACTATAATATCCTTAACAAATATTAATCAAAATATTCCTTAAATCCCCTACAAATATGTATTTAAAGTAATATGCTCTAATACCACTATAATATTCTTAATAATTATTAATGCTAATATTCCTTAAATCCTCTAAAATATATATACTTAAAGTGATATGCTTTTAAACCACTATAAGTCTCGAGCCAAATATATTAAAAATATTAATTAAAATGAAAATCTAATATACTTTATCTTGGACAAATATAATTTAGACTAAATATTTAACTAAAACCTTATAAAACCCTAGATTATATTCATGTTTACACAACAATGATATTGACCTTGTATTATGCTTCAAAATTCACTACATTACCCTAAAATGATAAACACTAATTGATTTGGACTCAATTTTAAGAAACCAAAATATTTTCCTTACATTCATGAAAATGACACTAAACCCTAATATTGTAGGTCATGTTCACCATTAAAGATAAATTCTAGCTTTAAATATATTTTACTAGACTTAGAAAAGTAGATTCAATAGCAATTCCTTTATGATATTACATAGGAATTACAGTGACCCAAATTTACAAACATAGTCAATGGTTGAAAGAACAAGATTATGGAACTTCCCCTATATAAGAAAGTCAAAAATACAACACAAAATGTTACTATCACAGCAAAACAAGCGAGGGAATGCAAAGCTTACTCCCATGATAACAATAAGTGTCATGTAGACTCAATAAGGCTGATATTTGAAACCATTACAATCTAATACATCCTCTAAGTAAGATTTCTCCTTTAGTCAAGAGGGGTTTTTTCCTTTGACCTCCTACAAATATGCAAGTTTTTATCAATAGATCTAGATGCTTGAACACACATGTGCTCATCAAAAGTTCCAAATTCGGGGTTCAGTCTATATTTAACAGTAATTTTTCTACTCATACTCTAAATCTTTAATACCTACATTAAGAATTTCAAATGTTGCATTAAATGTTAAGATCTCATGACTAGTATGCAATAAAGAATGCCTATACCCAACAACATTTTCCCTCAAAATGTACTTGAAATTATACCATCTGTATCTAGATGTACACAAGAAGTGCAGGGAAATACTTTTTGTGATGTACAAAAGTACTCTACAGTAATGGCAATGGATCCCATGGGATTTGAAACTCTAACTACTACATTAATGGCAAAGGATCCCATGGGATTTGAAACCCCAACTACTGCATTAATAGAAAGAAATGCCACATCTTCATTTGTAGTGATAGAGGTACATATGGATTCATGCCCCCATTATTAAATGATTCTTCTATTCTTATGGAATATCTTTGGAATATGTACCATCCATCTAAGCATTAATGGAAATTTGATTGTGTGTGGAGGTAGGTGAGGTGAACAATGAAAAATGGGATGGATTAATAGAGTTTTCACTTGAGAGATACCCCATGATTTGTACCATTTGTTGAAGAGAAAAGTTCAAGTGGAAGGTATGACAATAGGGACAAGTATAAACTTTGACAAGGTAAGGGAAAATATTGGGTTTAGAGGAAAGGGATGATAAGATGGAAAACTTAATAGCTCAATGTGAGAAGGGAATGAAGTTGGGGATTTTTGTGAGGCATTCCTAGATGGATAGGTCTGGGACTTCATAGGATAAAGGAAAAATGAAGATGGGAGGAAATTCATGTTGGGATGGGGGAGTTAAAAAATTTTGTGGGGACTAAGAAAAGGGTGGACTTAGATGGGAAAGAACTCCTAGATGAGGAACTCTAAAACTTTGATGACTACCAAAAACTTGGAATATTGGGACTATCTTCAAAATCAAAGACTTTAGGAGCCTTATATAGACATGGAGGAAAGATGATGAAGAACACACACAAAATTGAGCTAGGGGAGATATAGGAATTAGGAAATAGTCAATTTCTAGTTCATAATATACATTATTATAAAAGGGGGCATGACATCCATCCATTAATATTTATACCCACATTGGCCAAATCTTTCAAAGTCTTGTTGCCTTTTTTGAATGTATACCTAATATTAACCTTTGAGAACCTTTGTATCAATTTTCTAACATCATTAAAATATATGTATCATATTTCCAATTTCATAGAATGTTGCCAATTAGGAGGCCAATGATGAGTTTTGAGTCTCCTTCCATTGGTAAACAAGTAATACAAAGAGAGACCATCAACGTTAGGCCCTGAAAAGTAGAAGCTACTTCCACTTCATTGTTGGCTTTAAAACCAATATCCCCTACATAAATAACAACTAAGTTCCCTTTTATTTTTGATAATCTTTTTAGCACTGATCTTACCAAGATTGTCTTTGAATGCACTATCAAAATTTAGCTTTAGCCATCCTAGTTGAGGATAGATCTATTAAGTAGCCTTCCCAAGTTCTTGTTTAGATGAGATAATTGAGTTTAAATCCTTTCTTTGTTACCAATTTATTATCAATCTATGTTTTGTCTTTGAGAGGAGCCCACGACATTTTTATATTAGCTACCACCCAAATTTCAACTACTTTTTTATATGATTGATGTTCTTGTAATATTACAACATATTCCTCAATTTATATTAAGATATTTTATAGGCCAACCTCATTAAGTTTTATTTATGAAATATTTGCATGAATCACAATGTCCATCACATAATCCCTAGTAACAATGATTCTAGTTTTTAGAAATGACTCATCTTGTTTTTTTTTTATGGATCAAAGCTCTCTTTTGAGGTCTTTTCTCTTTCCTTTTTCCATTTGTTTTAATATTTTTTTTCAAATGATTCATAGACTATTCTTCTAATACATTTCTTCACCATCATTTCCCTACCTACATTCTATAACTTAGTTCCACTTTTCTTTCCTAGAGAGTGTGTCCTCATCAATTCTTTGTCCTCTAAATTATGTACCTTCTATAGTGTTCAATCATTTTCACTTCCATACTCTTCCTTTTAGAAAAAAACTCCTAATATCAACTTCCTTTAATGATCATATGCAATCTCATCATTATAATCTATTCATGTAGACTTCCTCACATTTTCTTTGAATAAGCACTTGCTATAACCAATATCACCTCACAAAACTATATAACTTCACTATACTAATTTTTCACTACTAGATTCAAATCTAACCCTATATTTCTCTCCCCATTACCTTCATAATTTTATACTTTTGTTTCTTTTATTATTTAACTAAAAATAATAATCACCTCACTAAAAAATTGATTATCAACATTGTCAAAAACCATATCTCCACTTATTGACATAGATCTTAATATTTCATCATCTCTTTTCATTCACTTGTTTTTGCTACTTTGATTCTTCTTGTCAACAATCATTTCTATCATTCCTTAATTAACTACATTTTTCATATCTTCTATCAAACACATGCCTTTCACAAATTGTTCCAATTTTTTTAGTTACTTATCATCCTTAATATCTAGTACGTCACCAAATGAAATTTTATTTCATCAATTGTGTCTTTATACTTATCTTTCCAATCCCTCTTGACGTTGTTGTCTATATTCTTCAAATATTCATTCTCATTGGTGGATTCTCACAAATAGTCTTCTCATTTTCCTTCATTTTTTTTTTATCATTAATCATCTTTCCCAAATGTGGCTTTTATTTTCACTCTCTCCAAATTCTAGACTCTTCATCCCTTATTACAATTGATTTTATTTTGATTGTTTTTAATAATCTAATTATTACTTCTTGAGCTACCACATTGTCTTTTTATTTATTTTTTACCACTTTTATATCTTTCACAAGAGTCATTTTTTCACATTCTTTTTTATTTTTTCTCATCAACCACCATTGCCATCACTTCCCTTCTTACAATTCATAACCTCCATAAATATTCTATCTTTATCTACCTCATTTCTTTCTTTCCTATACATTATTGATCCTTCAAATCCAAACCCTATTATCCTCCAAACTTCTAAAATATTACTAAACTAGTCATAGGTCATACATTATTTATTCATACTTCTCAAATCCTCTTCACTTAATATTACTCATTCAACATAAATATCTTGATCTTCTCAATCATCCAATTATTTACATACCTAAGTAGGTCCTCAATAAATTTCATTTGAACAAATCCCTAAACCTATTTTATTCTCTTCAATATATGTTAATCTATCAATGAAATTCTTTTCCATATGAAACAATCCACATTATTTGCAACTTCATCATCTTTAATTTCATTTTGATATTCTTTAGCTTCTATATTCTATCATTAGTTTCAGGTAAAATTTCTTTAACTTCTAATGTTGTATCTTTTGTTAATCATTTATATCTCTTTACAAAGCCAAAATTTGTATTAATTTCTTAAAATTTAACCAATATTTCTTTGAATAATGTTCTTCACTTTTCAACACTACTTTTATTCAAAACTAACTTTTGTTGCTCATATTTCTTAGAATTTTATAAATTATCTTATCTATCTACTACATTCAACATCTTTCAATTCTAACTTTTCCCTTGTATTTTCTTGGTACATCTTTCCATATTAACAACCCTACTCTAGGAATCCCATTATTTCCTTTCATCCTTATATTATTATTATATCACAAAATACTTGTTTGCAAATTTCTTCAAATTTTGGTGCTCTATTTTATAATCCTTGGCATTTTTTATCCATTAATAAATTCTTCACTTTTGTTGCATTATATCACTAATAAGTGATTTACCCACCTTGATCTTTCACAAAATCTTTCAAATTCTATCTCTTACATTTTTTTTATAGATTGTTATTGGATTGCCTCACTATAAACACCCTATCTCAAGGGAAGTCCTCTTTATTTGCTTTTAATTATTTAGTATTACAAATTGTCTTCTAATTGATGATCTATTTACTTAAACTTCTCAACTATTCTTATTTAGAAATATAATTTTTACCGCCTCAAGCTTGACAATTTTTTTACATACTTCCCTATAAACTACCTCAAACTTGATTGTTGTTTACTAGCTATTTTTACAAACCACCACAATTTGGTGATCTTTTAATGATCAAGTAATGTCTCTTGTTATCTTATACCCAACATCACAATGATATATGATAAATTAGTTTTCCTCAACACTTCATGGAAAATTTTCCCACTCTAATACCATCTGATGTAGTCATGGTAGGACTACCCAACTATGTAGCCTTAACATAAACACACCATTTGTTAAGAATTGATAGAATCTCGTGATAGTGAATTGGATTCAATATATATGGTCAAAAATTAGAATTGCATCAACAATTCATATCATAATGGGCTTACAATAGTTTAAATCAAACTCGACTTATAATACAATGCCAACACTTTCACATTATTTGGACCACGAATATTGCATTTCATAAACTAATCTATATCCTCTTTTTCTACTTTTAGTTATTCACACACTACCCAGTCTTCAAATCTCTCCTTACCTTCTACTATCCTTTACAAATCATTTGATACCTCCTTGTATAACATGATCCTAAACATGGCCCTCCATGGAAGCAATAAATTCTCTAAAAGTGATTATCATTTAGCACAAGACCATAAGTCTCAACACATAATATGTATACATCCTTAAGCTAATCTAGTATACTACTAAGTCATTTAATCAAATAATATGAAATCGACACATGGAGATGTGTGCAGTGAAGTGCTAGTGATTTGGGTGAAACTATATGGTGCGGGAGCACCTACCAAAATACAAGAAAATTTTGGAGTATTGGCATGTAAAAAGAGTCCTTTTTGACTTTTCTTGTGGCATCTTAATACATCTTTCCATTGTTTTCATTTAAGCTTGTAAATCTATGCTTTCTTTTTTATTTTTCTGACTGGTAAATCCAGAAATAAATGGAGTCTTAGCTAGTTTTTTGCCTGTACTGAGAAGTATGGAAACTGTGGAAACAAAGCTAGGCTCCACACTTGTACATATTGTAAATATAGGAGTTAGTAAAAGATCAAAAAGCATGCTTGGAATCCTTTCCTGGGCGAGTTTATGCTGCTTGGTTGGGAAAAGGTAGTTAGAAATGAATCCTAATGTGCAGGGGTGACTAACTTTTGGAAACCCAAGGCATAAAAAGATTGTTGGGAACCTTGCAAAGGCCTGACAGGTGGCAGGAGACATTCCCAAGTCCTTTGGAGGTAGAAGGAAGGAGACAGTCCTCCTTGTATCCAAGAAAAGGCTCAAAAAGCCCTAAAACTCTCAAAATCTGGAATATCCCTATGTACAGCCTGAGAAGTGCTTAAACCAAGAAAATATTGTAGTGCTCCAAGATTGAGTTAGGGTTCCTTCTCTGTGATTGTGGTATTTTTGTAGCAGGGAGGAGTATTAAACACTTTTCTTGAGGAAAAAGGCCTAATTCTTGTAGCCTTTCCAAACCCTAAGCTAGGGTTTAAGGAAAGCGATAGGAGAATAGAGTTTGGAGCTTGGACAATGAGCATTCCTAGACTATTTTGAAGGCAATAAAACCTATGCACACCCCTGCAACATTGTTAGGAGGATTTAGAGGTTGACTAGTCTTTAGAGGGATTAAGGACTAGATGGAGAAGATGAGGAAAAACATCAAGAATAGCTTGGGAGCAGCAAAGTGACATTGATAGCAGGGTTGGAAAATGACCAAGGGTGCCTAATATAGCTTTAGGACCTATAGGTTGATTGGTGGAGTGAAACACCAGGGGTTTATATATTTGAGACCCAGAGCATTGAGCCAGGGATTGACTCAATCCAACCTTGTTTCTATCACTATAATCTATTATGAGCAAATAGTGTACTATACCAAAGATTATGTTCTATTGGACTTAGTGCTTAACTAATGACTATTAAAAATGCTATGACTACATACCAAATGACTAGAAAATAAATCTATTGAATTGTGAAACAAAAAAAATTAAAAGAAAATTATTTAGTTAATTATAAATTGCTTATATGTCTAAAATTCAACATGATAATCTAACATACACTTTTAAAAAAAACTAATTAATAAAAATATTAGATCACATCATAAAAAGTTCATATGTTAAATGTACATATTGTATTGCTATTGAGGAAAATACCATAAATCAAACAAGGAATAAATAAAAGGAAATCAATAAGTAAAAAATATTCGATTATATAACAAGAAATTCATAATTTAAGAACATATTTTATAATTTATTAAGGAAATACCACAAAATATATAAGAAACTAATATTATAAATAACATAGTTTTAAGATCAAAAGGGTCCTAGTGTTGACATGTCAACAAAGGAATAAAGGGAGTGACAAAAACCCTACATGATGGCAACGAAAATTGTTTGGCTTCCTCTACTAAGGACATTGATGATGAGGGAGGTTCAGATGATGGGGACGGCAAAGGAATCACATTGGAGTAGGTTCCTTGTGAATGCTTCATCTCCCCTATGTCAACAACAACTTTAGATGTAGCAGGTCCTTTTGTGGTTGCATGCTATGAGGATGGTTTCTCTTATGAAATAGAAAGTGAGGAGGCAAAGGATTGGTGGGGGGAGGAAAAAAATTTCCCTTCCTTGGGTGTCTTCCTTTGATTTCTCACCTTTTGAAGGGGTTGTCTCAGACGAAGAGGATGAATTTCTCATAAGTATCCTCTTGGGTGCCTATATGAAGGCTAATAATTTTGTTGAGGTGCCTCTTGGTGAGGCCATTGTTGGTGACTAGTTTTTGGGTATGAAAAAATGTTTTCTTTTCCCTTTTAAGGGGGTTTTGTCCCCCATTATAAAACTCAAGGATACAAATATGTCTTTGCCCATTTCTTCTGCTCTAGAAGAGAGGGGGTTTCTATCAAAGGTGGATAATTTTGTTGCTTTGTCTTCTCTTGTAGACATTTTGGAGGTTATTGTTTCTTCTTCTAGGGTTGTTCTTCTGTTGAGGGGTGTGGAGGAATGTAGCTCTACTTGGTGTTCAATTTTAGGCATCTCTTGTGCTATGAATTTTCCTGTGCCTATTTCATTTGCTCTGGAAGAGAGGGGAGTTTTGTCGAAGGTGGATGATTTTGTTGTTATGTCTCTCTTATTAACATACTTGATGTTGTTGTTTCTTCTCTTGGGGTTGTTGTTCTTTCCCCGAGGGGTGTGGAGGAAGGTAGTTCTACTAAGTGTTCTCTTTTGCGTGTCTCTCTTTTGGAGATGGAGGGTGCATAGATAATTATTGATGTTCTTGATTCTCTTCTTGTTGAGACATCTAATTGGCTTAGGAGCTCACTTGTTGGTATGTTTTGCGGTAATCACCCCAATATTGATCTTGTTAGAAAATGTATCCTTTAGGTTCAAAAGCTTCGTGGCAATTTTGAGGTATCTACAATGTTCAATGGTTTATTTATTTTTTCTTTTTCTTTCCAAGAAGATAGATCTAGGGTCCTTCTTGAGGAACCCTAGTTTTTGGGTTTCAATGGTCTAAGTCTTAAAAATTGGTCATCTAGTTTCAATCCTATGCTTGTGACATTCAAGTTTCCTATTTGGGTTCGCTTGCATGGACTTCCTTTGGAATTCTGGAATTAAAAAAAACATGTTTATTGCCAATTTTTTTGGGCAATATTGTGCTACTAACAAGATCACTAAATTTATGAAGAGCTTTATTTTCATGAGAGTTTGTGCTTTTGTGGAGAAAAATCAGAAGCTTCCCACTCAGATTACCTTGTCTTCAAATTTTGGTACTTGGGTGTAGTAGATTGTCTATGAAGATTCTTCGGTTATCTGTCACTCTTGTGGTGTAATCTATTGGAAAAATTTGAAGGAATTATTAATAGAGAGGATTTGTATTGTGTAAAACTAATATTAAATTGGTGAATACATATCATTATACCAATTGTTTAAATTACATCAAATTAAATTCAGATATTTTTGTCAACTTTTTAGTTGAATAAATATTATTGAAATATATGTTATAATAAAGATAAATGTTTGGAAATGGATAATTTTTCTTAAAATTAATAAAATTTGAATTTTGGAAAGTAATTTAAGATATATATTAAATAATTTAAGATTATTGCTCAAATTTTAATTTCTAAATTATGATTTTTTTTAAAATATGAAAAATTAAGAGAGTGAAATAGGGGAAGTACACTATAAAGTGGCTCATATTTTCTTAGAAAAATATAACATGATATGAGGTGTGCTCCCTCTAGATTGTTGACGTTTTCATAGCATTTTATAAATTTCTTTAGTGGAAAGTTAGCTAACATCACTTAATGTATGCTAAAATTTTAATCAATATTTCAGTTTTTACTAATTGTCAAAGACCCATTTTGGAGCAAAAAAAAAAAAATGATACCCTTTAACTTTATTTTTAATATAATTATTTTTCAATGTGAATAGAATAGAGCATAAAATGTGAAAATATATATTTTGAAATTTTGGATGAGTGGATCAAAAATTATGTTGAAAAATAAAGCATGTGTTTTTGATAAAAAAAATAAAGACACTACTAAAACAAATTAGAGATCAAGACCTTAATATATACAGATTTCTTAGAAAACTAATGTAGATTTTAATGCCATACTAGTATTTTTTTTAATGTTATCTTTAAATATGTGAACATGATGGATAGTATGTACTTTATATTTACTTATTTTTTGTATAGTTTCTATAAAATCACATATGTGGCATCGAAATTGAATGTCCCATCAATTGGTCCCCAAAAGTATTGCTCAAAAACACTAGAAATAAATTTCACCTCAAAGAAAAAGGTATGTCATCAAGTTAAACAAGGTTTCATTAACAAAATACTAAGGGTTAAAGGCCAAATAAAAAGAGTGGATAAAATCTCCTACACTTTAAGCTCAATGTAAACCTAGGAGGGTATTCCTAGAGGTAGCTTAACAAGATGGTATGTGTTGAAAGATAATGAAAGGTATGAAAATGAAAGATGTATCTAATGTAAGTTTAATCCCCAAAGGTCATCATTGTGTTAAATTTAATCAACTACATAATGACCTCTGATGTAGCTAGTATGGGTGAAATGTAGAAAAGTGGATCCCTTAAGTTTAATGTCCAAAACCTAGGGTTAATTCCATCATTTCTAGGATTTCATTACTAGGATACAAATACATAAGGAAATTAAATTGACTTTAAACCATAAAGGTGATTCAATCAGACCTGGATCTAATCCTTTTGAGTTTTGAAAATGAATTAGAATTGAATTGTTTATGTTAATCTAATTGAACTATGTGCCCTAAATTGAAAATGCAAGATTTCAAAAATTAAAAAGTTGTAACAAAACATTTGACACTAGATCTAGATTGAGAAGGACATTGTGCACATGTGATATAAATTTCAACTAAATTTGTCAGGATGTTGGTGTTGGGGGTGCCACTATCCTTGTAGCTCTTTTTTAAATCTATTTTTCGTAGTCCTCAAGTGTTGGATCTAATATTTTGTTTCACATTTGCAAACTTGCTAAATCACTATTAGATATTTATGTAATTGAGTTTTTGTGAGTTGTCAAGGCCTAAGGTTTCAAATGCAACAATGAATCAAATGTCTTCAAATTCCTTTCAATCTTCTTCAACCTGAGATCTACACATTCACAAAGAGGGGGAGTGTTGGGCTAGTTTAGGGGCTTGCCTTAGTCAAACCCCATATAAGTGTTTCTACTTCCACAATGGCAATGCCAATGATAAAATAATAACCTGGATAGGAAGGAATGATGAAATCACAAAGTGTTGCAATTCACCACCCTTTAATGGATTCCTTAAAGGAATGAGGTCATGTACATCACTTCAAGGTCTTGAATATTTCTTTCTTGATTTCCTTGAATGCTTTGGAGACCTACAACAAGGGTTAGCCTTCACAAAAAAATGATAACATGAACACATATCAACTCACATAAGATTTGACATGATGTTAGGATCTTGAATTGCTACAATAAATATTTAATGGTTGTTCTTGACTTGTTGAATAATGCTCTTGATCATAATACTTGCTCTTAATGCTCGCTTGTTGCTAGATAGATTTGAAATGATGCAATAACTAGGTATTTATATGTTATTATTCTAATTTCCCAAAATTTAAATCCTGATGGATGACTTTAGATATTCAAATTTCAAATAATAAAATACTGACACTAATATATTTGAATTTGGAGCCAAAATAGGGGGACATATGCACCTAGGTTGCCCCTATCCCAACCCTATTTTAGGGAATCTAAAAAGTCATAAGCAAAGTATTAAATAAGAGCATTTTTTTTATGCTTGCAGATTGTTAGAAATTATTTTAAATTGGGCCACAAAATGCATAATTTAGTAAATTGGGATCTTAATTAGGTCTAATAAATCAAAGGGGGGAAAACATAGAGTGAAATTGTCAAGGGTGACAATTTACAATGCTACATTTAGCCCCCACTTTAGTGGGAGTTTGAACTTATGCTCAAACTAACACTAAAGTAGAAAAATATATGTCAAGAGGGATTTGATTGTCTAAATGTTGAAGAGATGGGATGACTAAGGATCAAGAGCGAGAGCACAAGCCCCTAGGATCCAAGATCCAACATAAGCACAAAGGAACACATGTGTATGTAATGTAGTAAGACAACATACACAAATATACATGTCAGAAAACACAAAGAATACATGATGAAAACACATGGCATGATGGAACATAAAGATGATGATAAAATGAAAACAAACACAATGTAAACATGAAGAAGACACACAAAAGAGACATAACCGAACACATAGTACTAAAATATTTGAGTTGGTAAGGAAAAGAGACCTTAGTACTAAATCATCTCAAATACCAAATGTCATCCATTGAGTGTGTTGTCTAGAAAAATGATGCTCTCACAAGGATGTAAAATCACTTATAAACACATGGCTCCACTGGCAAGCAAGTTGTGTTATGCTAGGTGGCCATGTTAAAAAGGGGCACTCAAGTTCATGACCCAACAAGCTCCATTATGTTGAATCTATGAACTATCTTACAAAAAATCACCTCAGGGGGGTGCAGCAAATCTCACCTCAAAGGGCACATAAAACTCACCTCGGGGGGTGCATAAAATTTAACGTCTCGAGAGATGAATTGATAACCATGCCTCAAGGGGCATTACAAACCATTGAAACAAGACTCGCTAGGACTTGGCGAGTCGCGAGTCAAGTCACCCTGGCTAAGTCTTGGGGGCTTGGACTTGGACTCAATCGAGTCCTACTGAGTCCTGGCTAGAATCATCGAGTTCAAGCGAGTCTTGTCAGTAGGACTCAGTAGGCAGTAAGGTTTGAAAAAGTCCAAATTACATGAAATTTAAAGTTAAATTTTTTTTTTACTTATTGTAATAAAAAATGATGTACACCATGAAGGTTTGTATGGTTTTGGAGGTCTTAATTTGGGCTTGGTGGAAGGGGCTCCGCCCCTCGACCTCGGCCTGTATCGCGACAGGAAGCATGCCCAGGGCGCTGCCCTGGGACCCCACGAGGGGTGGTACCCCTCAACCCTGCTGGGGGTGCTGCCCCCAAACCCCTGCAAGGGGCATTGCCCCTTGACTCCATTGGGGGTGCTTCCCTAGACCCCCACAAGGGGTGCTACCCCTTGACCCCGTTGGGGGCACTGCCCCCAAACCCCTGCAAGTGTCGTTACCCCTTGACCCCACTGGGGGCACTGCCCCCAGACCCCTGCAAGGGGCATTTCCCCTTGACCCCATTGGGGGCGCTACCACCAAACCCCCGCAATGGGCATTGCCAAGGCTTGACCCCACTAGGGGGTGTTGCACCTTGACCCCACTGGGGGCATTGTCCCAAAACCCCTACGAAGGGCATTATCCCTCGACCCCACTAGAGGCAATGTGCCTAGAACCCCACAAAGGGCATTGCCCCTCAACCTCACTAGGGAAATTACCTTGATACTTAAGATTATGGCTACTGCATCATCTGAGACCTATCTTAGACACATTCATAGGAAGGATGCAAGCTCCTTTGAGCCATAGACTTCTAGTTATTTTTTTGAATCTTTTGATATTTCATATTTGTATGGAACATTTGATGTCATGGATTTCATATTCGATGAGTTTTGTATACATTTGACTATATATATATAAGTGTGTTATTTCCTTCAGCAACTCAGCTATAATTTATGTACTTTATACTTATGTGATCGATGTATACTTGTGCATGTGATCAAATTTTCTTCTATTTAATGATGTTATTGTTTCTTTAAGGTTTATTCAATAAAGGGTGCTTGAAACAAGTTTTAAATCCTTAAAAATCTCTAAATTTCTAGGTTTTTTTTCATTTTTCCAAGTCTGCACCAAGTTCGAGTGTCTAGTCTCAAGTCGAGTCACCCTAGCCAAGTCTGAATCTCATTACTATGTTACAAACTATAGTGTAGAAAATTGTGTACCTTTACAATTACACATTATGTTTAGGTCCCTTAATTTATTGGACTTAATTAAGCTTCTAATATGCCAAATTATGCATTCCAAAGCCTTATTCTTACTATTTTTCGAAAGGGGAACCAATATTAAACAAATGCATTCAATCATTAAATTGCCTTGGATCATGTGTGTCGTGGAGATTTAGGCCAATATTAAATAAAGATTGTCAAAGATATAGAAGACACATAATTAAGATAATATAATAATTGTAATATATTTCTCATTTTAAATATATGCATGTTTTTTTTGCATTTATTTACCATCCTTTTTCTCAAAATACTATAATTTACTTAATTCGTGGTACTTTCATGTTAACTAATATTATAGTAACAACTAATTCACTTCCACATTAGGATTTAGTTTACACTAAAATAAGAATATGACATCAATTTGTACTCAATTTGTATTTATTATTTTGAAACAATTATAATATTGTTGTGTAGATACATATTTGAAAAGAAAAATTTGAATTCATCATATTTAAAACTTTTTCTATTAACATTGAATGTATTTGAAAATAATTATCTAAATTAACATATAATACCTTGGAAATATATATTTTAAATATTAAAAAACTTCATAAATTATATAATTCTTTAAAACTAAAAATGGCACTTAAAATTACTAAATAATTGATAAAAATTATTTATTACCCCAGAAAACAATTACTAAACATAATATTGTCAAATATTCCAATCACTTTTTATGGTGAGTACACACAAGTCTTGTGTGGCAGACAAGAAAGTGGACACCTCTCTCTAGACTAAGCTTAACCAACGCACTCTAAACATTGACCGCTTAGATGGCATATGTAGAGCCCACTTAATCTTTCATTTTTCATTTTGTATTCTATTTCAATTCTCTCACTCTACAAACTACAGCGGTTAAGTTCAAATTTCAATTGTGAAATTGTACTTTCCTTGCCTATGCAGATAGTTGGAGCTTCAAAAAGTGGAGGGAACATCAAAGAAAATGATCCTAGCAAACATTCATTTGATTTTGTGTATAAAAAGTTGAAGGTGTCTACCTAAGGGTTTGAATTGATGGGGGCTTTCAATTTAACAAGTATGAGGTATTTTCCACAACATGTCAAATTGTGATATAACTATCAGGATTCAACCGTGTAGTTTTACGAATCAAACTCATTGACCCATGTTTCATGAGTAGTGGTCCACAAGAACCCATCTCTCATGATAATGAATGATCCACTTAACACTCATTGACCATTTGTCATACTCGTGACTGCAACTCCTTGACCCTCTACCAAGTCAAGCTTGTTGCAGTTATCTAGTATCTTGAATAAGGCTTTTTCCCAACACATCATCAACCAATGATGACAATCCACTCTGCCCAGGGACACAGTCGATTCAATTTTGTAGATGTGCTCCTTTCACTTTAAGGACACGACAAGCTCAAGGATGACATCATTGGAGTTTTTGGGGTGAGTAGTCTCCCATGTTAATTTGTTCCTCATATGACATTATCAAAACCCTCAGTAAAACCTATAAATATTTGATTTAATAATATTTGTCACATACAAAAGCTGATATTCTGTGGTGTAGACACTGTGGCTCTACTTACAGAGTGAACCATGGTGGAGTTGGTATTGAGAGAAGAAATGCAAGGCCGATCTCAAGCGGAGTTGGAGGCAGTGGTAGGGTGGGATAGAAGCATGCAAGATGAGGACATTGCAAGTATTCCATACCTGCGGGCAATGGTAAAATAGATTTTGTGGTTGTAAAAGACATCTCACCGAGATTTGGCCATGCCGCTTACTGCAATTTCAGCCACCAAAGTCCCTTACTAATAATGGTTTATGGGCATATCAATTGCGTAATTAGGTAAGTAGGAGTTACTTTCCACAGTCTGTCAAATTGTGATATTGCTATTAGGATTCAGCCATGTAGTTTTACGAGTCAAACTCATTGACTCATGTTTCATGAGTAGTGGTTCACAAGAACCCATCTCTCATGATATTAAATGGTCCACTTGGCACTCATTGCATTTAGGTGATTCTCACAGAGGTGAAGCATGACCTTCCTAAGAGGTCCCATCCCAATACTACTCCAATTCAAACGTGCTTAACCACAGATTTTTTCCAAGATTAGACCCACTTAGCTTGCAACCCCATTTGCAAAACCTTCAACAAGTGTTGTGCCTTATGAACCATTCATTAAGTTTCAAAGTTACACTCTTATTCTCGAAGGAATTTACTATGATGGGATAGTCTAGTTGCAGTTTGTTGAACAATGGAATTGTGCTACACATTCAACAAGTATAGTGGTTAACTCTATATACAAAGTGTGAGTTTCATTTGTGAACATGTTTATAAGTTTCTTTTACTACATCTAATGTTACCACTTGCTACTCATATTTCATTGAAAATTGTTTATCAATGAATGTTTTAATTGTCTGCTAATTTTGATATGTATGTATTGCTTTTTTTTCAGACTACAGGAATCAGGTAGCCCCCTATAAATTAGTGTGTTTGGTAAAAAAAATTCACGTGATTGGTGATGCTGACATGACACACCTCCGGTACCAAGGGGATGGAGGGGAGATTAGACCTCATGACCTCTTTCTTGCAACATGATGCTTTAGTCAATCAAGCTAGGCCCTCCACCCCATCTATGTGTTTCTTTTAATAGATATTGAAAATTCATTTAACAATCATTAAATAATACTTTCTTTCCAAAAGGCTTAATATAATTCTCAATGCACATTTAAAATTGGTGCTTATCATGAATTTATGTCACATTTCCATTTGAAAGATGGACATCAAGAATCGATAATATGTTTGGATTTAAAAGTAAGATAATTTTGTATTATTGTTTGGTATAAATGAAATATAAATTGCTATTAATTGTTAAAAAAATCATTAAATAAGATGATGCTCAAATAAAGTTTTCGTATAGAATTAAAAGGGAAAAAAATATAAAAGCTATTTACAATGTAAAAGAGAAAATCATTAATCATGTTATAAAAAATAAATAGAAAATAATTAAGATAACCATGAAGATCATTTTGACAAAAAAATAAGGGTGAATTCTTTAAAAAAATATATATAACTTTGAAACATTTTTTTATTTAATACAAAAAACATAGACCTATTCAATTTTGAAGGATGATGAATTGCAAAAATATTAGATAACAAAGGAAGCAAGAGGACCTACGACATGAAGGAGAATAGTGTTGAAAGTAAAGAAAACTCTAAGAAGTGGGGACATGGTAGAGGTAAAGCACATCAATTAGTGGTTAATTTTTTGGGGGATGAATGTTCAATCACATGGTAATGTGGATAATAGTCAAGAATTTAGGTCACTATTGGAAGAGCTTGGTTGTGATTTGGAAAGAGAAACCTCAAAGATGTTCAAACATAGTGCTTGTAAGAATATTGTGTCATTCTATTTTTTCTCATATAAAACCAAAAGAGAAGAAAAAACTAAAATACTTCTTACAACATAAAAGAAAAAACCATAAATCATGTTATGGCAAGAAATAACAAAGAATTGAGACAATCACATTGAAGATAATTTTGACTTTAAAAAGTAAGGATGAAATCTTTAAAAAATATATATAATTTTGAAAAAAAAAATTAATATACAAATGTAGAAATATTTAATTTTAGAGGATGGTGAATAATAAAATAAGTAGATTAGATAAAAAAAGGGAGCAAAAAGGCCTACGAAATGAAAGAGAAAGACATTGAAAGTAAAGAAAAGCCTCAGAAGGTGGTACATGGTAGAGGTAAATAAAAGCAATTGGCAGACTTTATTTTGAAAAACATGTTCAGCCATATGGTAATGTGGATAAATTCAATTGACTATACTAGAAGATATTATTTGTGATTTGAAAGGAGAAACCTCAAATAATGGATTGAGAGAAGACAAGATTTTGGTTTTCAATATGAACTTAACAATTGATCATTGTATGTCTGTGGTTGTTGGTTTGAGATGGATTTTGGGTAATGGTAGAAGGATTCTTTTTTGGGATGACTGGTGGATTGGGCATGGGCCTTTGAAAGATGAACCTTGGGTGGCTCCATTCAAGGATTTTTGCGTCAGGGAATGGGGTGTTCATGTTGCTAATTATTTTTGGCAAGGCAGTTGGATTGGTCTTGATTTGGTGAATAGGGATTTGAATCCCCTTGTGGATTTCCTATCCTTGATTCATATTACTTCGGTTGCTCATGAAAACTTTGTTATTTGGCATCTAACTGCTAATGGGAAGTTCTTAGTTTCTTCTGCTTTTTCCTTCCAGACTCAGATGGTTGGTCCTTTGCCATTTTGGGGTTGTGTGTGGAATGGGAAGTTGTTGCCCAAAGTTGGTATTTTCTTTTGTCTTTTGTGTCAAGACAAGATTCTTACCTTAAACAATCTTGTGAAGAGAGGTATGTCTTTTCCAAATAGGTTCTTTTTATGTAAAGTTGAAGCAGAGGATTGTCTCCATTTGCTGGCTAGTTGTAGTTTTACTTGGGGAGTTTGGTCTCATATTTTTAATATTTGGGACTTAGCTTGGGTTTTTCCAGATTCTTTCTCTGACTTATTCTCTCAATGGGTCTCTCCTTCTTCTAACCTAGCCCTCTCTTTATTTTGGTCTCTTATTCTGCCTCATGTTGCTTGGGGTGTTTGGAAGGAACATAATAATAGAGTTTTCTATTAGCAGGAATTGTCGCCTTCCAAGTTGGCTTTCAAAATTTGTGATGCTATCAGGGACAATTTTCTATCTACATTTTTGATGATCCCTTCCCATAAATTGAAAGTGGTGGTATCCCCTTTTGATATGCTTGTGGGGAAAAGATGGAACCTCTCTTGTGACCTTTCCAATCCTGTGAAAATTTTGAAAGATCCCAGGGAGGGGTTTAGGTGGAAGGCTCCAACTACTGGGTGGTTGAAAGTCAATTTTGATGGAGCGTCTAAGGGAAATTTGAGGCCAGCTAGTTGTGGGGGAGTGTTACACGATTAAAATGGCAAGTTTGTCTTTGCAATGGTGCTCCCCTTGGGAATCTAGACAAACCATTTTGCAGAGGTTACAGCAGCTTATCATGGCCTAGTTTTGGCTAAGAAACATGAGGTTTCTAAACTATGGTTGGAGGGGGACTCTCTTAATGTGATTAATTTTATCTTGATGAAATTCCCTCCTTCATGGTCTATTGCCCATTTTATTAATGAATCGGTCTCTATTATAAACTCTTTTGAGGAGATCAAAATCACACATGTTTTTCATGAAGTGAACATGATGGTTGATGGTGTTGCCAACGTGGGAGTGGTGGAGAGATCTAAGTGGGATTCTTTTGAATCACTACCTCTTAATCTGAAGTGTATTTCTAATGATGACCAGCTGGCTTGTTTCTAAGAGTGATGTTCTTAGGGAAAGGTTTTTCATTATGATTTTGAGTTGGGTATTGCACATTGAACCTTCTCCCTATCAATTTCATTATTTTTTCCTTGGTTTTCGTAGAAGGATGGACTGGAAATATTGGCAAGGAATTAATTGGAATGATAAGCCCACATGTATTGTGGGTGTTTGTTGTATCGTTTTCAGAAGTGCCTAGTCCATTTTTCTTTTACATTTCTTCTAGTTTTTTTGGGGTTTTGGTTTGTTGCATGTCACCATGGGTGGAGACTGTTGCAGAATTGAGTCGAGCTCTTGTGAAGAGTTTTAGAAAAATGCTACTATGTGGAAGCATTTGGAATTGGGGGGGTTATGCAATTTATGTAAAGAATTCAAGGCCTGTACCCTGATGCAACTGATTTCTTTGTGAAAGGTTGGAATGGGAGGACTCTGCAGTACAAGGGCGTTGAGTTTCGTATAGATGAGGATTTTATTGCAGAGTTAAGTGGTCTTTTGATTGTTGGGAGGAATATTTTCAAAGACAAGGGAGAGGCTAAGAAGGCTTTTGCAAATTTCTTCAAACATGACAGGAGGAAAAATATTAGGGAAATTGGAAGTGGAGGTTATGCTAGGAATCCCCTAAAGCCACTTTAGAGGGACCTCGTGTTGGAAATTATGCACTATTTCACCCTTGAAGGTAGATTCTCTATGGTTTACACTTACCATTTTATGCTCCTGAATCATTTTAGGCATAATTTTTCAGTCTCATTTCCTTTTTACCTGTTACATTCTATGGAGAAGAGTATTGAAGACCACAAAAAGAACACTAAGAAGGTTGTTCTTCAGGAAGGGCTTATGATTTTGTTATTTTCTCATATCAAGCTTAAGTTGATTTTGATCTCCCCTAAAACTCTTGGTAAGAAGGGGGTTAAAAATGATGGTTATGATACAAGGGACTCTGTCAGAGAATGGGTCGGTAGTTCTGAGGAGGAAGAGTCAAAATACGAGGAATTTTTTGTTGATGAAGGAGGCTCTAAGGAAGGGGATGAGGAATCAGAAGAGTGGGGTAAGGGCTATGAGACTGATGTGGAGTTGCAAGAGACCTTGGCCAATTCTATCAGAAAATCTTCGAAGGGGAAAGCTAAAGGCACGAAGAAAGTTAAAGCTTCAACCAAAAGGAAGATTGAGATAGGTGTTGAGGCGATTGCCCCTGGTTCAAATGTGAATCCCTCATTGTCTTTGGAAAAGATGGTTTTAAGGGTTGTCCTCTTGAGGGTGAAGTGGATCCTTCAAATTTTGATTGTGTTTATAATGCCATGATGGGGAACCCTGTTCCTAGTAATAATGGTTTGTTGGAGAGCTCCCCTATGTTAGGGGCTTAAGGTTCCAAAAAATTTGGGTGTTCAGTCGAATGTTCCTGCTGATATGGGTAAATCTAAGATGGAGGAGAAGCCAAAAGAGGCTGGTCCTATAGAAATTTAGGGGATTGAAGTGGTTAATTGTTCTCAGGTTTTTTCTTCTGTGGAGAGATAAGTGAAGAAGGAGCATCTGGAAGTGTTAGCTAATTTGGCTAATTTTCTAGATAAGGAGAGGATCAAGGTGGAAGTTGTGGAGTTCAAGGATTCCCCAACTAAAGAAGAGGATGGACAGAATAGGGATTGTTTTGATGCCCCTGTTGACTTGGAGCAGAATGTTCAGCCTCTGGTTAATTAGGATGAAATTGATATGAATATGTTATGTAGGATGGCTGAAGATGGGATGAGAAATCTACTTTCTCTGGTTAAGTGGTTATTTTTTGAGGTTAAGGAGCTCCATCTTCAGTTGAAAAATTGGTAGGATGTATGTGTTGCTATGCTTAGAGGCAACCAAAATGAGTGGGAAATAAAAGGAAAAGTTAAATCAATGCATGTTAAGTTTGATAAGCTACTGGTTGATGCTGATCGTTTGGGGGTTTCTCATGAGGAAAGGATTTCCTCTTTGGAATTTATTGTTAATAAAATGTTACAGGACAGAGTTGCAAGTCTGGAGGACAAAATTGAAAAGATGTTAGAGGACTTCAAAACAGTGGTCAATATCAATAATACCTCTTTGAAGACCACTGTGATGGGTCTTTCTATTCTGAATGAGAAAGTGTTGAACTGGATGGGTAAACCTCTTGACTTGGGTGATATGGAGAAAATGATTGAAAAGGTTAATTGCTCTTACCTGGTGGAGAAAGTGGAGGCTTCTACTCCTGTGTTGGATAAGGACTTGTAGGTTGGTTCATGCCTTAGGATGAGGAGCAAGACAAAAAAGAGGGTTGTTGTCGTTGTTGAAGAGTTGAAGGATGTTATCAGTATGCATGAGGAGGTCATTAAGGAGAATATGGCCTCAGCTAATGTTTTAGATAAGTTGTTGTAGTTGGTGCTTCCTTTTTTGGTTCAACAGGTTTGCTGATGTTTTTTGTTGTAGGGTTTGCTAACGAGTTGCTTATGTTCCATCTTTTGTCAACTTTTTGGTTTTTTAGGCTGTTGGACTTAGTGAATTAATTTCTCTTGCAACTTTTTGTCTTTGTAAAGGGTTTCAGGGTCCCTTCAAAACCTATTTTTCCTTATAAAAAACAATTGATCCTTGTATCCTAGTCATTAACATCTTAGATAATTTTTAAAATTAAAGGGTGGAGATCCTAAATGGAATGTTGATCTTAAAAATAATGATGATCATTTCCAAATTCATTAGAATATGGCCTTCCAAGGATTCCATTGTTAATGCAATAGTTGTATAAACCATGTCTTCATCCTTTGGCATTCTAGACAACTGTTGCATACTTTGTCGTATCTCACTCTATTTCCCTCTAGATTTTAGTAGTTTCACATTAGTCAATAATCTTGTTATTCCAATTTTCCTTGAATATGACATCAATTTACCATGCCTCATTCCTTAATTCTCAGAATTTGGTACTTAGGTTCTTCCTTTGATTTATAATAGCCCATCTGGATTAAATAAAACATCCTACTTTGAATTTTGTCCCACTAGATTCTTAAAAATATAATGAACAAGTATTGTCAAGGAGATATGTCTCCTTGAATATTGGGCATCCACAACTTAGTTTCTTTCTTTCCCTTAAATATTTTATTTTAACATTATAGTCTAATTTTAGCTCCATCTATCTCTTCTAGTGCGCATTTAAATTAGTTGAATAACAATTCTTGGTAGAGCATGTTGGTTTTATATTATCTCCCAAAAGATGTCCAAGCAATTAATGTGTACAAAGTTACCAAGCATGAATATTTTTTACTAGCTCAAATTATGTGGAGCATGACCTTTCATTCATAAATCTTCCCTTTCCTATTTCATAGGAATAATCTTTCCTTCCTTGAATAAGCATACTAACTAACCTTTTCCAAAACAATATCAATAATCATCACAAATTAGTCTTTCGATGCAAGAAATTATAAAATTGAGTTGTAATTGCTCCTCTCCTATTTGGTCAAAAGTCTCTAATTTTCCTTGACCATTCCAAATCTTTCATGAATAGTTCCAATACCTTAACCTTCAACTTCAACAACCTTTTTGTGGTCATTGAGTATGAAACTTTGTATGTTGTCTTTTCATTTTTCCTCTTTCTTGTTTTCTATGGGAAACCTATTTTAGTCTTTATTTTAGAACATTTTATGTGTCCAATGTATTATGCTTTATCTTTCTATCAGATTCTAGATTAAAAGAACCTATAATTGAAAATAGATTAATTCATCTATTTTTATTTTACAATCCCAAATAGGTGGATTAAATTATTCTACTGTTCAATTTTCCTGGTTATGTGGATGCATATCTACATCTTGCAACCATGGCTCGGGCTTGAAATGAGATCCAACTAAGCCTAGAATTGATTGGGGATGCACTTAAGGTGGATAAAAATTCATCAAATGCTTTATGTACATGCTTTGAAACATGGAATTGAAAATAGATGATTGGCTTAAAGCAAAAGAAAAAATTAAAGTAGCACGCCAACTTGTCTTGGCTGATGAAGAATGAAGGATTCAGGTGGAAAGGAGAAAGCAAGAGGAAGAACTTCAGCAGGTGATGCAAAAAGAGGAGCAATTTGAACGTGTGAAGGAATTATGGAAGAGTAAGTGTATGGACAAGGATGATGATGATGATGAGGTTGGCCATTCTGAGAAGAAACAAAAGAAGGAAAAGAACAAAAAGAAGGATAAGGACCGCAAGGCTTATGATTCTTATATGGAGGAACTTGATGTTGCCATGGAAGATGAGATAAATTATATGAGTGATAAGGCACAAGATGATGCCGAAAATGCCCAATATCTTCTTGCAGTTATAGGTATAGAAGACTCTGATGATGGCGAGACCAATTCTCCAGTTTCAACAAAATCACAAAGGAGACATGCATACTCTAATTCTGAAGATGATGACCCATTGCAAAAATAGAGTCAGAGAGAAGATGATCCATATGATGATGATGTCTAGGCTTCTTTAGCTTTAACCAAACCTAGCTCATATTTTCCAAGAGAAAAATCCCCAAGCCTCACGGGAAATGAACGATGAGCATTTGAGTTTCAACTTGGTTTCATTTTGAAAAGGGGACATTACAGTGTACAAGATTTTTTTAACAGTAGAATAATTTAATCCACCTATTTGGGACTGTAAAATAAAATAGATGAATTAATCTGTTTTCAATTATAGGTTCTTTTAATCTAGAATCTAATAGAAATATAAAGCATAGCGTGATCCCACAATATTGTATTACAATTTTTGGCCAAAATGGACACTAAAATAATTTTTTCTAACTAAATCTTCACTTTCGGCCACCTATAGCGGCTAAACCGTGAGGAATTTGAAGATGATGCAAACTAGAGATTTGTGACATTTTGTCTATAGATTCTAAATATATTTTTTTCATTTTTCTTGGAATCAGATTGCACTTCTTTTTCCTTCTTTGAAAACTATTTTTTTCAGTAAACACCATTTTTCAAGAGTGACGCTCACCATATACAACATAACTTTTTTTCCATGAAGGATAAAATTATAATTTTTTCACATTTATATTTTTAACTACAAAATCTAGTGCTTCCAATTGGTTTCATAGTGTTTTACTATTTTTTTTTCTTAACCAAGTTTTGAAGTCAAACTAATTACAATTTAGACATAGCGGACCGTATACAATGTAACTTTTTTTGTATGTATTGAAATTCATTTTTTTGTTGGATCAAGGACTTCAATATCTAGTGCACTCATATTTTTCAAAAAAAATTGATAATCTACTATTTTTCCACATGTGCAGAATAGAGAGCTTGATTTTAGATGAAAAACCTATGTTTAATAAAACTAAAAAAACAAATACATAATAAAACCAAAACATATTAAAATTATATTCGTTGGATAGCTCGTTCTGAGGACTACCATCATCTAGTTTGGTCTATGAATTATCCTCCATTTTCATCCTCAATCTAAGCTTTGAAGTGAAAAATTTTGGATTTTTTGGTGCCAGAGGGTGAGAAGGTGGGAAAAGGGGGGTTCGGGCAAACCAGGGGGGTTTCGAGCGAACCCCCTTTCAGAAAAGGTTTTCTTTTCATTTTTTTTGGGAATGGTGGGACCTTGCATTTAATGGGTTCACTTGAACCATGGTTCTAGCGAACTCTCTTTTGGTTCACTTGAACCAAAAGTTCGTTTGAACCCCCAAAAACCATTTTTTTTTGCATGGAGTCAATTTTTGCAACTTTTCCTTCCTCACTGGAATTGTAAACCACTTTTGTGGGTTTACCCCATAATACATTGAAGGAAACATTAAATGTTCTAAAATAAAGACTAAAATAGGTTTCCCATAAAAAATAAGAAAGAGGAAAAATGAAAAGATAACATATAATTTTGAAAGTTCACAGCTTGCTAGAAAGAGGGTGTATGAACTCTGCTAGGTTTTTCTTTTGTTTGTGGTCATTCTTGGCCTCTCTTGCATCATATTGTGCTTACTACATAGGAAGTTCCTCTTTTCTTGTGTGTACAACCGCATTTATTGTATTTTTTTTGTTTTAATATGCCTTCAACCAACTCTAACCTAGTAGTTCATGTTGGTGTTAATGATTCAACAGCTCTGCTCAATGGCTCCTCCTCTGAACAAATGGTCCCAAAATTTGTTATGAAAATATTTCACAAGGTAAGTGTTCTGACTCCCCAACTGATGTGGTTTGTCCTTTACCTGATTTTGATTCTACTTGTCCATGGCTTGAGCAACACACCCTTGTTGGGTATTTTGTTGGGAGGACTCCCCTTGAAAGTGTGCTTAAGGAATGGGTCAACAAGGCTTGGGTCCCTCATGGGGTCCACCTTGATATGGTCCAAAATTTAACCAAGGGTTTTTTCTCATTTCGCTTTGTGAAGGTCAATCATGTCCAAGCTATCCTGGCCCATGGTCCTTGGTATGTTAGGTCTTCTTTGTTGGTTTTCTAGGCATGGACCCAAGACTTCACTGTCTCGGATGACACCAAGTTGTGGGTCCCGATCTGGATTGACTTTTTTGGTTTACCTTTACCTTGTGTGCCTTTTCTGAATCATATTGTGTCCTCTCTAGGGAGGTTCATTTGTATTGAGCTAGATATGTTCTTTTAGGCCCAACCCTAGAAACGGGTCTGTGTTGAAGTGGACCTTTCCAAAGATTTGAAAGACTCCATTTACATTCAAATTGGATCTCTATGGCATACCCAGAAGGTCACTTATTTTAATCTACCCAACACGTGTTATAGATGTCATTCTACAAACCACAAGATCAAGGACTACCCTTTGGCAGTGCCTCATACACCTTCTCCACCATGAAAAACTAAAAATCCTCATCAGGCGAATAATTATGCTGCCAAACTTGATGAAAAATAGACCATGATTACGAACTACAAAAATAAGTCCAATGGTTCTGGGTTAGCATCCAAGGCCTCTGAACCAACAAAGAATGTTTCAAACCCTTTAGTGAAGGGGAAAGAAGCTCCAGCTGAGGCTAATAATGTTCCATTGTAGCCTAGGATGAAGACTATGCCTCAACCTATTTTTGTTATGATAGCACAACCGAATGTTTCTCCTCCCGTGTCGGGAGCTCAAAGGCTATCTATCATTCCCTCTCCTCCATTGGAAGAAGGTGAATATGTGCAAGAGAAATGGATATTTTCTTCTCCTTCTATTCAGATTAGGTCAGTTCCACTAGAGTTTCTGCAAAATCACTTCTCTTCCCTAAATGAAGAGGAGCGCGAACTCTAATGATATGGAGGAGTTTCACTCATGAATTTCCTCTCATGGAATGTTTGAGGTTTGATAGACCTCTGTAAAAAGTATTATGTTAGGGATACTTTGAAGAAATATTTTGGTATTGAAGTGCCTTATCTCCAAGAAGTTAAAATTTTTGGTTTTTTGCTTGCATTGGCTTGTTGCTCTATTTGGCCAACCAGTCAAATGTTTTGTACTAATCATGAAGTTTGGCGTGGAAAAGTTGTCACCCATTTGTCCCCATGGTGGCACACTTGTGTGGTCGACCACAGGTCTAACCCCACTCATCGGCTCATTTGGATCCTTTTCAAAATTGATAATCATTCCTTTGGGATTATTAATGTTTATACTTCTAATGATGTTGTAGAATGCTCTGTGCTTTGGCGTTGGATTGTTGATTAATTGCTAGTTGCTACTTGGTTATTGTGTTGGGATTTCATTATGGTTGAGATGGCCTATGATAAATATAGCACCTTGCCATTCAGATGGGAAACTAGTGAAAGGGAGGTATAATTTTACATGCACAATAAAATGGGGCTTTTCGATCCCAATATTGGTTGTCATCATTCTCATTCTCTTTGGCACATTTGGTGTAATTACAGGGCCAGATCTGACAAGATATTTAAACACCTTGATCGTACTATGATCTCGGCTCAATCTTTTTTCTATTTTGACAGCTCTTCTCTCCCGGTTAAGTCGTTAGTGGATGTGACTTTGTTAGACCATTTCCCCATTTCTTTTCGCATTGAATGGGAGACAAGACAGCCTCATACGTGCAAAACTCAATTCTTTTTTAACACATATTTGCTTTGTCATCAACCCGCGTTGGCCCACATTCGTAGAGTTTGGAATTTGGAGTGCAGGCCAGCTCATCATACAGGCTGGGTAACTTGGTGGAATGATTCTATCACTCGCACGGCTAGATTTTTGCACATTTATGGGCGCCATCTAGCCATTTTTCACTGACAGTCTTATGAGGCTACCACAGCTAACCTGCACTCAGCTACTGAGGAATTGGAAGCTAGCTCATTTTCTCCATCATTACAAGTCAAGGTGTCAAATTTAAGGCACAAAAATCAAGTTGCAAACAATTATGCTACCAAAGGTGCTCAAATCAAAGCTAGGTTGCACTAGTTAAAAATTGGTGACAGTGCCTCCAAGGAGTTTTTTCAAGCCCTATGTGTCAGGCACTCATCTCTAGGCATTAAAAAATTAAAGATGGAATTCAGGTGCTCTCTAATTTTCCTAACATTCTCCAAGACTTTGTCTGGCACTATGAACAAGTTTTCACTACTCAGGAGTTTACGCTTGTGTGAGAGAAAGCCCTCCAAGATTGCATTGGTATTGTGCCAAATAGGCTATCTTCAACCCAGAGAGCTTTTTGTGATCAATTGCTGACAATTTAAGACCTTAAGGAAGTTGTTCATTCTATGGTTGATGACAAAGCCCTAGGGATTGATGGCTTCCCTTGTGGATTTTACAAGGCCCTATGGGACTGTGTTGGGCAGGACTTGTACAAATTTTATCTCAAGGCCTTTTATTCTAAATCCCTGGGTAATTTAATAAACAAAGGAAATATTAAATTCATACCTAAATTTGGAGATCCCAAGGATATTTGCAACTGGAGGCCTATCACGCTCCTCAATGTTTCTTTCAATATTATTGCCAAAGCTTTGGCTCTAAATATCCAACATCTTTTGCCTCAGATTGTGTACCTGGAGCAAACTGGGTTTATCAAATCCAAGCTTATTTTAGATAACATTATTCTTGTGTGGGAAGGCATGAAGTGGGCTAGGCGCTCAGACCAGAAAGCTATTTTTCTTAAAATAGACTTCGCTAAAGCTTATGACCGCATTGAATAGCTTTTTATTCTTGCTATGTTGCAAGCCTTGGGGTTTGTGCCCAATTTCATTTAGGTTGTCCAAATGCTCTTCGCAGATGCCTCTACTTGTATCACCATTAATGGCTATCAATATCTTGCCTTTGGAATTTTCCACTCCATTCGACAAGGATGTTTGCTTGCTCCTCTTTATGTGCTAGCTATCGAAGGATTTGGCTATCTCTTGGCCAATGCAGTTTCTCAGCAGTGTTTCAAAGGAATTTCGCTTCCTAACTCTCAGGCTCGACTAGTTAATGGTCATTTTGCTAATGATTCTTTCCTCACTCTTCTGCAGGAAGAAGATACTATCAAGGCAACTCTAGAATGTCTTAACACTTTTTTTCTTGCATCTGGTTCTTCCATTTAGTGGCACAAAACTTTCTACTACAAACAATCTATATTGCCCACTCCTCCCTGGCTTCTGTTGTACAGTTGGAAGTGGATTGGGCCAAGGGAAATCTTTTGGTTCCTAGGCATTCCCTTTGCCTTCCAGGCCTCTCTAGTTGAGCAATGGCAAGCTGTTCTTTCCAGAATAGAGCAAAAACTTTCATACTGGATTACCAAGCCCCTTTCTATGGTAGGGAAATTCTATTCTTGTTGCCACTCATGTTTATTATCCTTCTTGTTGGTCCCCTTCAAAATTTGCTTATGGCAGACTTGAAAAATTGCTTTGGGACTTCCTTTGGGCCTTTGAGTAGTCCCATAGAGGGTTTCACCGTGTTGCCTTTTTCCTTCCCAAAGACTCTAGAGGACTTGGGCTACTCTCCACTCAATGACAAGGGACTGCCTTGTGTGTGAAATGGATAATTTGTGCCCTTACTGGAGATGAGGCCTGGAAAATTCTTCTCAGGCATTGCATTCAGTCAGGATTTCATGTTCACAGACCCACTTAGAGGGGGATTGGCTTCTAAACCCTTCTGGTCATAAAGGAACCAATTCAAATTGTGGGAACTTTCATGGCCAAGAGCATTTAGAGAGCTTGGGAGGCATTTAAGCCCTAGCTCCACTGGGTTGGCTCTAGTTTCCATGATGGGCTTTCACTCAATCAAAGAAATATTTGGTGGTTGCCTCTTTTTGCTAACAATGGTTAGCCTTTGGCTAAGTCACCTTGGCTTAAGGCACTCAAATTCACAAGAAAGATATTCAAAATTTACAGCAGGTGTTTCACAGACCCACAATGTGCATCATGTTGTGGGAAGATTTTTGTGCCCTTCTGAGGCTTCAAAACTAGGACTATACTACTTATGATGGTCTAGTTAATGCTATTCCTATAGAAATGCTTCATAGGGTGGGAATTCATGGGTCCAAGCCTTGGTGGAAGGACTGGAAGTGGTACCCAGAAACCTCTTTTAGAAATTACAAGCCTAGGCTTGGTTATAGTTGGCTTTCACCACACTTTCCTATGATTGAAAGTTTGAACCAAAGGTGGCTTCTTCAATCTCCCACTCATGTCTAGTGAAAAAGATTTTCTACCACTTGGTCTACAAGTGTTGAAACGAAAATTTCCCACTTTGCTTGGTGTATTCTTTTCCAAGGCTTGCCTATGAGTTCTCGGCTTGTTCACCTAGGGTTCCAGGACCCTCATTTCCCTTTCTGTGGGCAAGCTAAGTCTTTTGAGCATCTCTTCTGGTTTTGTACTAGAGCCTGGCAGTTTTGGACTTGGATCCATGACTTCTTTCAACCCTTTAGACTAGAGCCTTTTTCTTGGCATATTATTCTGCTGGGAGATTCGCCCAGACTTCCTGCTAAGTATACCCAACTTTGGCACACGTTCAAGGTGAAAATCCTCTTCAATATCTAGAAAGACAGAAATGTCTACATATTTTCTTAAACACAAATGGATAAAAATGTTTCTTTGTATTTTAAAGCTATTATTAGTTCTAATGTGCTCTTACAGATTCAAGTTCAGGCAAACAAAGTTGCACTTGAGGTGGATCACCTACAATTTTTTTTGGACCATTGGGGCAATGCCTCATGTATTGTTTCTCGGATTCCCACTTCGCCTACCTCCTCTCGTGGCCAGTTGCCCTCTCAGGCCCAGCAAGGAAGTGGCTCTGCTCGCTCCTTCTCTCAGCCTCCTCTTCGATGTGGTTCCTACCCTCCTCGATGGACCTACTCTCCTCCTCCATAGGTTGGCCAAGGGTGGCCCTCTGGAGGACCTGCGGGGAGCAGCAGTGGCAATTCCAGGTGGCCCTCTAATGACACTCCTGCTTTTGGCTCTGATTGGCTAGATTCTGGAGAGAAAAATCTACGTCTGGCGCTTGCAATCTCGCCCCGGCATGAGGATAAAGATAAAGAGAAGGAAAATATGCTGATGATGGTTGGGTCCTCCTCCTAACGTCACTCCAGACCTTATTGATGTATGGGGGAAACACATGGATGACAAAGACCCTCCTAGATCTGTTGGCACTGCTCTAGTCGCGTGATGGCCTATATATTTTATAATTGTTTTGATTATGGACTTTTGGGCTAGGCCCATGTTACTCTATTTTTTTGGTTTTCTGGGCTTTTCCATATGACTCTTAGGGTGTGTCTTCTTACCACCCATTTTTTTTTGTGAATATATAACTCTATCTTTATATTAATATAGATAGATGCCTATTCATCAAAAAAAAAAAAAAATGTACAAATGATTCATTTGAGGTTTTTGATAATATCTCATTTAACTATGTCAAATGGATTTGAAAGGGACAAAGCATATTTGATTGACTAAAATTTTGAGGTAGCTTATCCATCATCATTGTATGCATCATCTTCTCTTGGTGCATTATAGAAATAGATGTCAAGAGAAGATGATGCATACAATGACAATGGATAAGCTACCTCAAAATTTTAGTCAATCAAATATGCTTTGTCCCTTCAAAATCCATTTGACATGGTTAAATGAGATCTTATCAAAAATCTCAAATGAATCATCTGTATGTTATCTTTTCATTTTTCCTCTTTCTTGTTTTTTATGGGCAACCTATTTTAGTCTTTATTTTAGAACATTTTCTATGTCCTTCAATGTATTATGCTTTATCTTTCTATCAGATTAAAAGAACCTATAATTGAAAATAGATTAATTCATCTATTTTTGTTTACTTTACAATTCCAAATAGGTGGATTAAATTATTCTACTATTAAACAAATCTTGTACAATGTAATGTCCCCTTTTCGAAATGAAACCAACTTGAAACTCAAATCTCATCGTTCATTTCCCATGGGCCTTGGGGATTTTTCTCTTGGAAAATAGGAGTATAACAATAACTTAAGAGGATCTTAATGTTATAAAAGGGGCCACTTAAGTGTTGGCACAAAGACCAGGAAATGTGTATGTTGCAATGGAGCATCCATTGTGCTAGCTGAAAGGGGTCAATTTGATATTGCAATACACAAGTACAAGAAGTTGTTGCAAGAAACATCTTTTTTTGGATGCCTGATGTGTGGGTAAATCTAGCACATGTTTAATTTGCACAAGGACAGTTTGTGTTTGCAGTGAAAATGTTTATGCTGCAAATGGGACAGCCATTGTGCTAGCTGAAAGGGGTCAATTTGATATTGCAAAGGAAATTTTTACACAGGTACAAGAAGTTGCCGCAGGAAACATCTTTGTTCAGATGTCTGATGTGTGGGTAAATCTAGCACATGTTTACTTTGCACAAGGACAATTTGCGCTTGTAGTGAAAATTTTTATGCTACAAATGGATCAACCATTGTAAAGTGCTGGCACAAAGACCGGGAAATGTTTATGCTACAAATGGGGCAGCCATTGTGCTAGCCGAAAGGGGTCAATTTGATATTGCAAAGGAAATTTTTACACATGTACAAGAAGCTACTGTAGGAAAGATCTTTGTTCAGATGCCTGATGTGTGGGTAAATCTAGCACATGTTTATTTTGCACAAGGATAGTTTGTGCTTGTAGTGAAAATGTATCAAAAATGTTTGAGGAAATTTTGTTTTGGCATTCACACCCAAATTTTATTATATTTAGCTCGAACACATTATGAAGCAGAATAGCAGCAAGATTGTAAAAGAACATTATTAAGGTAGTAGATTGTAACTACTGTAAGTTTCCAATCAAAAAGCTATAGATTTTGTGTTTAATGCAATGAGGGTTTTGAATTACCTTTGAATTCGCTGCAGAGGGTGTCCCCATATCCGAATTTGTTGCAAACTTCAAATACTTTGCAGTAAACACCGAAGTCCTTGCCTACCTTTTCAAAATTCTCCAAGTCCTCTCCAAACAATCTTTATCACCCATGCAAGTGTTGTAACTCAAAACTCCTAGTCTAGTTTGCACGCCCAGCTACTATAACTCAAAATGAGGCACCTCGGTGCTAGGCTAACCAATTGCAACTAACAAATGAAGTGAGGTATGCAATGAATGCAAATAAAAATGAATAATGAATTGCACCAATAATTGGCCGAAATATTTTTAAAATTTTTTGTCTAATTTATATTTGGTGACTAATTATTTAGTCATTTTTATTTCTGTGACTAAATAATTTTTTAGTCAACAACCAAATTAGTCATTTATTTACTCATTTATAGCTAAGTTGCAAAAAAATTAGTAGAATTTAGTCATTTTTAGTTGTTGTGACTAAAATTTTTAGTCACCTAGTCATTTATTTGCCAAATTCTACTAGTGTGAGTTGGTTTACGGAAGTTGATGATTTTCTTCCAATACTTTTGGCATCTACTCTTAGAGTTGTTTTGAATCCCTTATGCATGTTGAAGATTTTTAACTTGAAGGGTTTAGGTTTTTGCTTCTTACAGAAGGTAATCTATTGGTGGTGGGTTCAGAAGGACACTTATGGCCCCTTGAAAGAAGCCTTCTCTATTTTGTCTCAGAGGGGATGGTTCTCTAGATGTGTGAAGTTGCATGTTGTTGGTTTCCTTCTGCAGAGGTGTTTAGTGGGGGCTATCTTGAAATCTCTTTTGAAAATCTTGTTGGTCTGGACAACCCAAATGGTTTCTAGGGTTAAGGGTATTGTTGTTGCCCTTTAATCTTTTCTTCATTCTCTCTTTTTGGGTCCTCAAAACATAACTCCTTTTGAGGTAGAGTTTTCTCCTTTTAGAGTGAAGGTTATGGACTTGGGCAGGTGGAGTCTTCTCCTATTGAGGTGGAGAATGGTTTTGCTAGAGGGGCTTGGTGTTGCTTCTTGAGGGGTTTTTGCTGCCTTTGGCTCTATTTTTCCTTTGTACTCTTCTATTGAGGTGGAGAGTTTTGGGAGGCTAGAACGGTTGTTGTGGTGTTTTAACTTGTGGTTTCTCATTTTTGTCTCCTATTGAGGTGGAGATGAAGATTGTTTATGGAATCATGATCCACATCTGGTGTGCATTTTTTCTATTGTAAGTTGACTATTTTTTTAGCAACGTTTCTAGTGGTTTGGGTTTCGGGTCCCTTAAAATCTTCTTGTTAAGGGTTTCAAGCCCCTTCAAAACCTAGTTAGCTCCTGGTTATTCGTTCCTGGTTATTCGTTGGTTAGGTGTCGGTTGACAGTTTTTTGTTGTGCTTCGGTGTTTCTGTTGTTTCTCTTCTTTTTGTGAGTTCTACGGCTTGCTTTCATTGGCAAGTTTGTGGCTTTGGTGTTTGGTTGTGTTCCTTTTCTTTGCTCTGTACAAGGTTCTAGGCCCTTTCAAAACCCTTCTTACCTTATCAAAAACATATTTCTCATTTTGAATATATGCATGTTTCTTTTGCATTTATTTACCATCTTTTTCTCAAAACATTAATATTATAGTAACAACTAATTCACTTCCACATTAGATTTTAGTTTACACTAAAATAAGAATATGACATCGATTTGTACTCAATTCGTATTTATTATTTTGAAACAATTATAATATTATTGTGTAGATACATATTTGAAAAGAAAAATTTGAATTCATCATATTTAAAACTTTTCCTATTAACATTGAATGTATTTGAAAATAATTATCTAAATTAACATATAATACCTTAGAAATATATATTTTAAATATTAAAAAATCTCATAAATTATATAATTCTTAAAATTAAAAGTAGCACTTAAAATTATTATTAAATAATAGATAAAAAAAAAATTTATTGCCCTAAAAAACAATTACTAAACGTAACATTGTCAAATATTCCAATTACACTTTTTATGGCGACTACACACTAGACGTACATATAACAAAAGTCTCTACTAACTAGTGTCTTGTGTGGCAGGCAAGAAAGTGGACACCTCTCTCTAGGTTGAGCTTAACCAACACACGCTAAACGTTAACTGCTTAGACGGAATATGTAGAGCCCACTTAACCTTTTATTTTTCATTTTGTTTTCCATTGCAATTCTCTAACTCTCTACAAACTGCAATAGTTAAGTTTGAATTTCAATTGTGAAACTACATTTCCTGCTTGCAAGAAGGTGCTAGTACTTTTGCCCACACAGATATTTGGAGCTTCAAAAAGCAAAGGAAACATCAAAAAAAATGATCCCAACAACCGTTCATTTGATTTTGTGTATAAAAAGCTGAAGGTGTCTACCTAAGGGTTTGAATTGTTGGGGGCTTTCAATTTGATAAGTAGGAGGTATTTTTCACAGCGATATTGCTATCAGGATTCAACCATGCAGTTTTATGAGTCAAACTCATTGACTCATGTTTCATAAATAGTGGTTCATAAGAACCCATCTCTCATGATAATAAATGATCCACTTAACATTTATTGACCCTCTATCATACTCATGGCTGCAACTGCTTAACCCTCTACTAAGTCAAGCCTGCTATAGGCTTTTTCCCAGCACATCATCAACCAATGATGGCAGTCCGCTCTGCCCAGGGACATAATCGATTCAAATTTCATAGATGTGCTCCTCTCACTTCGAGGACACGACAAGCTCAAGGATGACATCAATGGAGTTTTTGGGGTTAGTGGTCTCCCATGATAATTTGTTCGTCATATGATATTATCAAAACCCTCGGTAAAACCTATAAATATTTGATTTAATAATATTTGTCACATAGAGAAGCTGATATTCTGCGGCGTAGACACTGTGGCTCTACTTACAGAGTGAACCGCGGTGGAGTTGGTACTGAGAGAAGAAATACAGAACCGAGCTCAAGCGGAGTTGGAGGCAGTGGTAGGGTGGGATAGAAGCATGCAAGATGAGGACATTGCAAGTCTTCCATGCCTGCAGGCGGTAGTAAAAGAGAGTTTTTGGTTGTAAAAGATATCTCACTGAGATTCTCAAGTTGTCCTCCCAAATGGAACATGCCGCTTACTGCAATTTCGGCCACCAGAGTCCCTTACTAATAAGGGTTTTTGTTCATATCATTTGTGTATTTAGGATTCAAAGTTACACTCTTGTTCTCTTAGAACTGGCCTATGGGCAATTTATTGACGGAAAATTCACCACGGGAAAATTCACCATCATGACAATTCACCATGCGAAAAATTAATTGCATGGATTTTTGGTGGTAAATTTGGCAATGAATTTTCCCGCGATGAATTGTTGATGGTTAATTTTTCACATGACTGGTGATGCTAACATGACACGCCTTTGGTACCAAGGGAATGGAGGGGAGATTAGACCTCGTGACCTCTTTCTTGCAACATGATGCTTTAGTCAATCAAGCTAGGCCTTCCACCCCATCTATGTGTTGCTTTTAATACATATTTAAATTTCATTTAACAATCATTAAATAATACTTTATTTCCAAAAGGCTTAATATAATTCTCAAGCCACGTTTAAAATTGGTGCTTATCAAGAATTTATGTCATATTGCCATTTGAAAGATGGGCATCAAAAATCAATAATATGTTTGGATTTAAAAATAAGATAATTTTGTATTATTGTTTGGCATAAATGAAATATATAATTGTTATTAATTGTTAAAAAATCATTAAATAAGATGATGCTCAAATAAAGTTTTTATATAGAATTAAAAGGGAAAAAAATATTAAATCTATTTACAATGAAAAAGAGAAAATCATTAATCATCTTATAAAAAGAAATAGAAAACAATTAAGATAATCATGAAGATCATTTTGAAAAAAAAAAGGGTGAATCCTTTAATATATATATATATAACTTTGAAACATTTTTTTATTTAATACAAAAAAACGTAGAGCTATTCAATTTTGAAGGATGATGAATTGCAAAAATATTAGATAACAAAAGAAGCAAGAAGACCTACGACATGAAGGAGAATAGTGTGAAAAGTAAGGAAAACTCTAAGAAGTGGGGACATGGTAGAGGTAAAGCAGATCAATCAGTGGTTAATTATTTTAGGGGTGAATGTTCAATAACATGGTAAATGTGGATACTAGTCAAGAATTTAGGTCGCTATTGGAAGAGCTTGGTTGTGATTTGGACGAAGAAACCTCAAATAATGAATTAACCTAGATGATGTTCAAACATAGTGCTTGTAAGAATATTGTGTCATTCTATTTTTTCTCATATAGAACCAAAAGAGAAGAAAAATCTAAAATATTCCTTACAACATAAAAGAAAAAACCATAAATCATGTTATGACAAGAAATAACAAAGAATTGAGACAATCATGAAGATAATTTTGACCTTAAAAAGAGAAGATGAAATCTTGAAAAAATATATATGATTTTGAAAAAATATATATATAATTTTGAAAAAAAATATTAATATACAAATGTAGAACTATTTAATTTTAGAGGATGGTGAATTATAAAATAAGTAGATGAGATAACAAAGGGAGCAAAAAGGCCTACGAAATGAAAGAGAAAGACATGGAAAGTAAAGAAAAGTCTTAGAAGGTGGTACATGGTAGAGGTAAATAAAAGCAATTAGCGTCCACTTAATTTTGAGAAAACATGTCCAGCCATATGGTAATGTGGATAATAGTAAAAAATTCAAATGACTATACTAGAAGATATTGGTTATGATTTGAAAGGAGAAACCTCAAATAATGGATTGATAGAAGACATGATTTTGGTTTTCAATGTGAACTTAACAATTGATCCTTGTATGCTAGTCATTAACATCTTAGATAATTTTTTAAATTAAAGGGTGGAGATCCTAAATGGAATGTCGATCTTAAAAATAATGGTGATCATTTCCAAATTTGTTAGAATATTTTCTTTCAAGGATTCCATTGTTAATGCAGCAACTGTATAAACTATGTCTTCATCCTTTGGCATTCTGGACAACTACTATATACTTTGTCGCATCTCACTTTGTTTCCTTCCAGATTTTAGTGATTTCACATCAATCAATAATCTTGTCTTTCCAATTTGCCTTGAATATGACATCAATTTACCACACCTCATTCCTTAACTCTTTGGAATTTAGTACTTAGGTTCTTCCTTTGATTTATAATAGCCCATCTGAATTAAATAAAACATATTCCTTGTACTTTGGTCTCACTAGATTCTTAAAATATAATGAATAAGTATCATCGAGGAGGTATGTCTCCTTTGATATTGGGCATCCACAACTTAGTTTATTTTTTTCCCTTAAATATTTTATTTCAACGTCATAGTCTAATTTTAGCTCCATCTAACTCCTCTGATGAGCATTTAAATTGGTTGAATAACAATTCTTGTTAGATCATGTCGTTTTGATATTATATCCCAAAAGATGTCCAAACAATTAATGCGTACATATTTATCAAGCATGAATGTTTTTTGATAGCTCAAATTATGTGGAGCATGGTTTTGTTCATAAATCTTCCCTTTCTTGAATAAGCATACTACCTAACCTTTTTCCAAAGAATCAATAATAATCACAAATTAGTCTTTCGATACAAGAAATTATAAAATTGTGTTTTAATTACTCCTCTCTTATTTGGTTAAAAGTCTCTAACTTTCCTTGATTATTCCAAATCTTTCACTAATAGTTCTAATACCTTTACCTTCAACTTCAACAACCTTGTTGTGGTCATTGAGTATGAAGCTTTGGATATAGGTACCATGTCTTATGGAGTAGTCAAAATTTCTCTCAAACTAAAAATACATCATTAAACGTCATTGAATAGGGTACTTATCTGTATCCATATATTTTCCTTCTTCCCCTCCATGGTGTTTCCAAAATGTTAGATCATCTTAAAATTTGAATAGTTGATGTTTCTCCAAATTGATCATATTGATTTAACATTCTTCTTGTTGACCTTTTTATTACAATTGAAGGACTGTTACTTGCCTTTCTTACCCTCACTAGGTTTATCTTGAAAATACCTTTTGTTCTCGTAGTTATCTAATTATTATTCTGATTGGGAAACATAGTTTCCATATCCCATTATCTTTGGAACATCTTTCAATGATCTTTAAAAGGTCCAAACATAAATTTACTTACGTTAACAAATTTACAAGTTATATTTGAACTTCAACCAAGCAATGCTCTAACTGAGCCCTTGTTTGAATAGTCTATTTTTCTATCCAAGCTTTTTCCTTACAATCATCTTTCTAGGAATTTTTTCTTCCAAATTTCTTGGTGTTTTCCTTTCTCTTATAAATTTATATACTTCAAGGATTATTCGGTTTCTTTTTCTTTTTTTCAAATCCAAACTCCAAATTGACCAAGCCCATTTTGGTTGGTGGGATCATGTTAGCTTTTATCTTAACCTTTGTGAGTTGCTTCCTTTTCTGACCCATTATTGTCTCTAACCTTTACTCTAAGGTTCCAACTCATTCTTTATTTCAATTACCATATCAAGATTTTAATCGTGTTTGAATAAGGTTTTTCAGAAGGTTATCCTACCTCCTAGATACCTCTCTAGTTAGTTTTGATTCACAATATGTTGACTTTTCTACTTCAATTGAAGTTTCCAATTTATGCTAACAATTAGTTTCTCCAAGTACGAATAGAAGTTTAAACCATATTCATAGTAAGCTTATTATATCCATAATCTCTGACTCTTTGCAACCATAGTTTTCTATTAGAAAGATCGATCACATCAATTCTTCCTTACCCTTAGATTCATTTAAATAATTTTGAACTTGGTGAAGGTACTCATAGGTAATACTCCATAACCTTCAAGTACTAAACCCAATTGCAATATTTTTTCAATCCAAGGGTGTCTCTCTATGATTTGTTTGCTTAGGAGTTTCAACCTCCAGGGGTGATTCTTTCCTAGTCCCAAATTAAACAAGTTTTGTGAAAAAATGACTTTCTAATTATTTCCCTTGTTCTTCTCCCTGCCACTCTAGCATAAAAACTTATTTTAACAACTGATGGTTTTTTTAGAACACTTACATAATGAGCTCATAGGTTCCAACGTTAAACCTAGTAGCTCTAATACCACATTTAACATGCCCAAAAATTTACCTATTGTTTTCACCTGGATTTACCCATATGAGAACAATTTACGTTTACCAACACAACAAAAAAAATTTCCAAAAAGATGCACATTTGAAATAAACTCATTTCAAATTCCTATTGCATAAATAGAGTAACATTACATAATCTCGTGCAACGATTTTGTCTTTCAAATATAATTTACATAAACCTATAACATAAACCTATAATCTATAGTAATCGCATATCATAGCTTACAAGAGCTTACATGGCTTCCAAGAGCTAAATGGATCAAGAGTACAATTGGTCAAGATGTCCCTTCCTAGGCATACATCCTCAAATTTTGGTGGTCATTTGCATGCGGGAGAGTATCACCCAAGTGGTTTTCCTCCAACCTCGAACTTACTACAGTTTCCTGCACATCTACCTAATGGTAAGATGGCCCTACCCTTCAATGAAGATTTTGGTCTAGTAACCCTCATAATAATAGCCTACCTGAGCATGGTGTTGTGTCCTACATAATCTAGAGTTGTCATCCAATGGTTACCTACCTACATGCATGACTTTCCTAGCCTAGTTATACAAACCTAGATCACAGTGAATCGACTAGTGTACACAGTGACAACTACACTTACTTTGGCCAAAGATTTGATCATTACCCCAAACTCACTTTCTAAGAAGTGGAGTCTCACTATTGTGAAGTGGTGACATATGTTCAACCACCCATTTCCTCAATTTGGAAAGATAACATGATCATAATAAATCTTGACAAGATATTCCACATATCACATAACATGATTCCAACCTAAAAGGTAATGCACATTCAAATGATCTTACTAAGCATCTAGGTTCCTCCCACCCATGGATTATTCTAATCCCAAGAACAAACTCAATACATTAACTCAACAAGGTTACTCCCATCCATGGATTATCCTAATCCTAGGAACAAACTTCATTAACTACACAGGTTCTCATAACATCACAAACTGATAATTTCAATATAGTACTTCAATGCAATATCATTCCCAAACCTCATGATCCATGCAAGCATACATATGGTTTGTAGTATCCTAGATATTATAATAATACTCTATTGTTATATTGTTTAACAAATACAACCACCTGATTCCAAAATAATACATAAATGCATATCAACCAATATGATTTCTCTCATTAACAAGCCCTTTTGATTATTCTCCATTTTGCATGGATCTTTCCAAGTTATCATGTAAAGTTTCTATGTTCCATGTTCATAAACAATCATAAAACCTTCCTTTCAATATGACTCATATATTCACATGTTTACAATTTTCATTAAGTTCATCTCTAATTTGGAGGACATTATCATCTTAAGAGGAGTTTGTGCTTCTACACTTTATAGTCTCCTCTCATTACGGCTTTGGGTTGTCAAGACGTAAATTCATCTTCTAGAATACCGTGAATAGGTATAGATTCTTAGTCAGGTATAAGATGATAGCATAATCAGAAAATATATATATATATAAATATCACTTATATGTTTCTCAGTCCTATTGTTGGATATCAGTATAATCATATTCAATAGTATATCTTAACCCTGACGAATAGACTATGCTCCTACTTTCAAAGAAATTTGAGTAACCATTCAAGGATAAACTATCAACATGATTTTCATAACATCATATCCTCTCAATGATGACATATCTAACATGTTATTCTTGTAGCATTACTAACATCATAGTTCATGCAAACCTATGTGTAACATGCAATCATCTTGGTATCATATACCTTCTAGATTTAAATATAATTGTCATACAATCATGACATTCATACTAATTATATATAGGTATTATACTAATATGATATTCACAACAACTTATAACAAATCTAGCTATATGCACCAACTTGCTTAACAACTATGGTAAACAACTATAACTTGCTTAAGCACTTACATTCATACAGTAAAATATAGATTTTGAACTAGAAAGAATAATGGGTAAGAAAGATTATCATTCCTAGAAATTAGCTTCCAATGATGAATTGGCTCTCAAGCTCAATACCAAAACTTTGCTTTTTGCTCCTACTTTTCAACTTTCCCACAATTCAAGCCTATTTCCTAACACACAAAAACTCTCACTAAATAACTCACAAACACTCAAGAAATCTCACTTCACTACTTTCCCTCGGCACTATTGCACAAAGAAAACTACAGCAGAATGGAAGCAAACGAATTCCAAAAGAATGAATTTCAAAAGATTAAGATGTTGCCTCTATTTATACTAAACATTGAGAAGCTTAATGTTATAGTTAAACTACTCCAATCGCCATATTTTCTCCTCCCTTTGGCACCTCTAAACTACAAATGCAAAACCAAAACCAACTTCTCTTCAAAACAGGTCAACTAAGCAAGATTGGTGAAATGTGGTTGCTAAAAGAAATATATTACAAACACATATACAATCCCAGCAAACTCAACTTCTTTTCCTTGGTTGAGTCACCCCCCAAAAAATTGCTAACAATATCTATTATACTAAGTCAAACTCAACAATGGTTTCCTATAGGTTTCTTACTCTCATCGTGGTTGTTGGTTGCTTGCCACAGTCTACCCATTGCGCCTAGAAAGGAGGTTGCCAATGTAAATCAAAACAAACTCTTTCTATTCCCTGCCACTCGTGGCTTTATATGCCACTATATTGCTATGTGTGGCTTTTTATACTTAACAACTTTGATTTCTAATTGCATTTTACTACTTACATGGCACATTAGATCCTTTATGTCATTCACAATGTTTCCCACATGCCTTATACTATACATGCAATGCAACAATAATAACTCTATATGCATATATGATTATATGTGCAACATTTAACTTATACCATGCTACGTCTATGTTGCTTGCTTAACATAAGTGTTGCCTTATTTGTATAACACGCATTACATATGTGTTGGAAACTATTCATTTATATATATAAAAACTTATATATATTATAATGCTTATTCATTATAATATATATGTATTAACATATATATCAAAACCATTTAGTTGTCAATCATATACATATTTATATATCAAATGTGTATACATATATTAATATATACATATGTATGTATGTATGCATTATCAAATACATGCATATATGTAGATACATTAATATATGTATATATATCAATATTTAACATCTAATGATAATAACATATTTATATTTATCGATAAGTATATATACCAAAAGTGTGTGTGTGTGTGTATATACATATATATGTCCAATCAATTTTCCATGTATATTAGTCTATTGGAAGAATTTGAAGGAATTATTAATATAGAGAGGATTTGTATTATGTAAAACTAACATTAAATTGGTGAATACATATTATTATACCAATTGTTTAAATTATATCAAATTTTAAGATATTTTTATCTTTTTAGTTGAATAAATATTATTGAAATATATGTTATAATAAATATAAATGTTTGGAAATGGATACTTTTTTCTTAAAATTAATAAAATTCGAATTTTGGCAAGTAATTTAAGATATATATATATTAAAGAATTTAAGATTAGTGCTCAAATTTTAATTTCTAAATTATGATTTTTTTTTAAATATGAAAAATTAAGAGAGTGAAATAGAGGAAGTACACAAAGTGACTCATATTTTCTTAGAAAAATATAACATGATATGAGGTGTGCTCCCTCTAGATTGTTGATGTTTTTCATAGTACTTTATAAATTTCTTTAGTGGAAAGTTAGCTATCACTTAGTGTATGCTAAATTTTTAATCAATATTTTAGATTTTACTAATTGTCAAATAGACCCATTTTGGAGAATTAAAAAAATAAAAATGCTACCCTCAATTTTATTTTTAATATAATTATTTTTCAATGTGAATAGAATAGAGCATAAAATGTGAATATATGTTTTTAAAATTTTGGATGAGTAGATTAAAAATTATGTAGAAAAATAATGCATGTGTTTTCATAAAAAAAATAAAGACACTACTAAAACAAATTAGAGATCAAGACCTTAATATATACACATTGCTTAGAAAACTAATGTAGATTTTTATGTCATACTAGAATTTTTTTTAATTTTATCCTTAAATATGTGAACCTGATGGATAGTACACTTTATATTTATGTGAGGCCTACTATTTTCTCCACCCATTTGGCGATATTTTGATCTGAGCACTTTTAATACTATATGTGTATTAGACTATTTTGGCTAATCACAAACATTGGATATTATGCATATTTCTTGTTTATGATGCTTATAATGGTTATATGCATGTCATGCTTTCCTTATTTTCTATGCTTATGTGTATCTGGTTATCATGATAGAAATGGATAATTATCTATGAGATAGAATTTTGATCAAATGTTAAATTTTAACTAGGTGATTTTGTGATTTCTTTATAACAATGCCATGACTAGACATGAATTGATAAGATGTGCTAATTGCTAGAGAAAGAATAATTGTGGATATTGAAGTTATTGATTTAAGATGTGCTAATTGCTAGAGAAAGAATAATTGTGGATATTGAAGTTATTGATTTCAGGATTTGATTGTGTTAATCATATGTAGATGGAATTGTTGAATTAATTAATGATTATCTTTCATTGCATATTTTAACATGTGGAATTGAGTGTGTAGGTACACACCCATGGCCAATGGGATTGAAAGTAACTAGGTGTATAGGAGTGAATTTGTACCCCTTATGCAAATTCCCCTTTTTCCCTTCTTCACTTTAGAAAACCAAGTTCAGAGGCTAAATTACACATAAGCTTGTTGCCTTTGTTCCACTTGGCGCCTGATTTGAGCATTTGTGGAGGAATTCTTGTCGGGGATGCTTGCGCAGCACACAGATGTCCATGCGACACACTTACGTCCCTGGTAGATTCCTACAGCTGGAACCTACAAAGGCATTACACTTCTCATTGGCAGTCGACTTGTAATGCCCCCTTCGGTCGACCAACCCGAACATGGCCATTTTCTTCATCTCTCCTTCAAATTCCCTCCTACATGCATTCCAACTTCTTCACAACTTCTTTTGCATCCCTTCAAGCAATCTTAGTCACAAGTCCAAGCATTCTAGTCTCCATTCCAGCATTCTAGCAGCACTTTTGCACTCCATAGTAGCAACTACTTCACTCCATCACTTCAGTAGAGCAAGTGTGGGACAACACCATTGCAGTAGAGGCTCGAGTAGTCTCATTCTCTCCTCCATTATCCTTGAGTGCTCTTGGTGGAGGTGATAAGCTTCCCACTCCTCTCCTCTATTACTTGGTTGAGTAAGCACATTTATTGTTTTGTAGTGTTTTAGTGTTCTTTATTACATTACTTTCTTTAAATCATACTCTCTTTCTTGGCTATCTGTGGAGGTGGAAACACCTAAACGGGGGTCTGACTAAGGTTGTCCCCTATACAGCCACCCAACAATTTTTCTCTTCTTTGTGTGTAGGTGGATGTGCTTCTGGGAGCTAGCTGGTGAATGAATTCCTTTGTGAGATCATTCTTGCCACCCTAACTCTTTTATTTTTACTTTATCATATTAGAGCATATCTTGTCTACTTCATAGCATTGTTTTGGCCCTTTAGTAGTAGATAGTTGGGTCATTAGTCAGTTTTCCAAAGTTTTGTCCTTGAAACTTAGTTGCGTCGCACGCATCAGCCTCGCTTCATGAGGCTTCCTGAGGCTACCTCTACTAGCCCCATCATTTCGTACGGTAAGTTAGGGAAGCCTTTTGCTCTTGGCCTTCCATGACCTGGGGCCTTGAACATGGTTGGTCCCCCCTCTCTTACATTTTTGGTGAACCTAACATGAACCATTTTGGTTCCATTTTGCAATACTAAAATTCCATTTCCTCGTATTCTAGGAGTGTTGTAGGTGTGAATGTTGTGAGATTGTTGCCTTACAATCCAACCTGCGACCCCTAATTGGTGTAGTTGGAAGGTTCTAAAGGTGTTGCGTAACGAAACCTTAACTAGGTCATTGTCTTATCCTTTCACCTTTAGGGACTTTTTGAAAGTATCATCTAGTGTGTGTAATGGCCTCCTTCCTACATCAACCTATCCCCTATGTGCAGCCTATGGACAGTGGTATTGGTATAACCTTCACTTCACAGGATCTGTCGATGGGTTTTAACAAGGAACCATCTCCTCTCTATATCCCTACACAAATCAATAGAAACATTGTAGCAGGTGTTCTCATTGATCCGACATCACAAGCAAACATCATAACCGAGGAGATCATGTTGATTAACTTTTTACATAAAGATGGGTATGATGCACCTATGAGCACCATCCACATGGATGATGGGCTTTCCATGCCCCCTTTGGGTAGTATTGTTATGTCATTCTTGGTTGGACCTAAATCTGTGAAACTCCTGTTTGACATCATCCCTGGATCTGAACTCTTGAGAGTAAAGTTGGGTATCCCTTGGTTAGTGGCTATGAGCACGGTACCCTCAATCATGCATAAATGTTTAAAATTTATCCACGGAGGTTTCGTGCATGTAATTCATGACACTAGTTATGAACCACCGGTTTCTCATGGTAGCTACTCCTTGGACTACTCTTGGCATGTGCCCATTGGTCCTCTTTCACTGAGGATAGACCTCCTACACCGAACATATCATAATTATAAGAAGGGATACCTAAGGCTGAAAGTGAGATACCCTTCGTCACCTTATGATGTTTCACATAGGGCCTGCTTAAAAGCTAACAGTGATGCCACTAAGGCACATAGGAAGGAAGAAGAGAAGTGGTCCCAAGATCCTTCTTCCTCTTTTGTTGGTTAGTATGATGCTTTTTCTCACTCTATTGTGGTACCATCAGATACTGTTTTGCGCTTGCGGGAGAATCCTATGGTGCCAGCTTGGCAAAAGCCTAAGCCTTCTACATTTGAACTTCCTATTTTTTCCCATGAAGCCTGGACTCATCCAGTATAATAGGAAGAAGGTCTCCCATGGAGATTCCTCTTTGTCTCAACCTCTGCAGCCTCCTACTGCTCCTGCTCCCAAAGCAGTGAGTGGGAAGAGGCCCGCTGTGAAGGCTCTTGAACCGACTACCCCCGTTGCTACTCAACCTGCTCCTCCTGCTCCCATATAGGAATTTATTCCTCCGCTAGAGATGATCATGGTGGACATTCCCATGGTTGAGCAGGAGCTCTTCATTCCTTCGCAGCCTCCAGGCTCCAGCTCAAAGAGTCATAGAAACCGCCTTGTGCACAAGCGCAAGCACCGGTGAAAGGCTCTTCTAGCTGAGCAAGATGCCTCACAGAGGAAGAAAGAAGAGATGATCGCCCCTACTTTAGGGCCTTCTGTAGTTTCTTTCTCTCCCCTTCCCTCTTCTTCCCTTCAGTCTAGTTTCACGTTTCTTTTGGCCTCCATTGCGAGTATGAATGTGCCTGAGCCCAAGTGGGTATAGGTGTTCATCGCTCCCTCAATGGAACCTCCTTTGCTAATGTCCATTCCAGATATCTCACCTTTCCCAAAATATGTGGATATGACTAATGCCTCAATCATATATGCTACAGTTCTTTCCTCCTCTTCCTCCACACCTCTAGCCTCGTTTGTGGGGAGTTTGTCTCCTTCGACGAAGTGAAAGATGGAGTGTGGTCCTTCTAGCAACAAATCACATAAGAGGAGCCCACATTCTTCACAAGGTGGTCCCGTATTAACTTGTTCTTTCCTAGTGATAGAACTAGTCTCGACTTCTGCTGAGTTTGTCACCGCTCCTAAGTTGTTTGGAAAGCCTAGCGGTGAATCTCAAGCACAGCTTGCCCTGTCCACTGAGGTTAAACACGGCACTCCTATAGGGTGCATGCTTAACTTTGTGGATGAATTTTTGGCCTTTTCAATGATCTTTGTGAAATCGTTGACCCTAGCTCCACAATAGCTCAATGAAGAAGACCTTATGGGCCCCTCTTCCTTATCCCTTGTTAAAGGAGGGTCAGATGCTCCTCCTCTTAATATCCCACCACTGCAAGCTTGTCCTTCTTTCCCCCATGATGATCTAGAGTAGGAAGCAGATGACCTCTTGGTCGATCAATGTTAGGAGGAGGCCCCTTCTTGATCTTTTGTGTGTGTGTGTTGTGATTTTTTCACCCATGATCATGCTATGTGTGCTTGGATGACCCTCATCACCCCTGATAGTTCTTGGATATAGGTGTGGTTTTTGTGTCATAAACCTTCTTCTATTTGTATCATCATTTTTCCATGTTTTTACTTGATTTTTGATAAATTAGGGATGATGCAAAGCGTTGGGGGAATTTAGGCTTCTCTTCCATGTTGACTCAATTTTTTATTTTTTATTTTTCTTCTCATGCATTCTTTACATGGTCTAATATAGTAGGGGGTTTATGACAGTTCATTTATATACTACTACTATACATATATATGTATATTTATGAGTAGTTCTGACCCTGAAATATCAGCTACCCTTGTTCCCTTTGTTTTTGTTTTCATCTTTTGCTTTCTCTCTATGTTTCTCTCTTCTTTTCTTGAGTTGTCCCTGTCATGTGTGACAACGCCTTTCTACAACATTCTAATTTTCAAAAAATGCATTCATTGCAAATGAATCTTTTCTCGAAAATCTTCGCAAACCTTTCTTCAGAATCACATTCTCAACTTAGAGCCCTAACAGAACATCTTTCTTTCATCATGGGTTCATAAAGAAAGGACTCAAAAGCCTTCCTCCGAAGTGGGAACAACTTTGACCTTCCCCTCACCTGGGGACATATTCTTCCTTTAGAATTCATGGATGAAGTGAACATATTTCAAAAGGATCCCTTGATGATGGATCAATTTGAGAAAGAAAATATCTACTTTCGAACTGTGCATCCCTTGAGTGGACCCCTTCTTCACAACGGGTTCCCAAGGGACCCCTTTGAAAGTCTCCCAAATTGACAATGGTCTACATGATTGTCCACTTACTTGCCTACGTGGTCGCTTCCTAACTATACGGAGTCCACTTTACTAGGTTTCCTCCATGCAAGAGATCTTGGGGGATACCTCCCTATAGGTCTAAGATCCTGTAGGGAACTTCCTTTGAGCTTCCTCCATGCGAGAGATCTTGGGGGTGGATCCCCTGCAGGTCTTTGGGCCTGTAGGGCACTTTCTTGGGTTTCCTCCATGCGAGATATCTTGTGGGTTACCTTCCCTATGGGTTTGTGGGTCTATAGAGTGCTTTCTTAGGTTTCCTTCATGTGAGAGATCTTGAAGTACACCTTCCCTATAGGTCTACAAGTTTGTAGGGTGATTTCCTAGCTTCCTCCATGTGAGAGATCTTGGGGGACACTTCCTAGGTATCCTCCATGTGAGAGTTCTTGGGGAACACCTTCCTTGCAGGTATGCAGGCCTGTAAGGCGCTTACTTCATGGGGCTTCCCTCATGTGAGAGGTCTTGGGGGTTGCCTCCTTGCAGGTCCACGGGCTTGTAAGATGCTTTCTTTCTTCAACTTCATAGTTCTAAGACGCTATGAATTCCTTCACTTTCCCTACACCTTCAAGTTCATCAGATCGTGGTATGCTTCCTTGATAATTCAAGTATACATTTCTAACCCTACTATTCTTTGATCTACTTTACCAAAGCACTCATAAGTATTTGTGCTCACTAAAGTGGGGGGAAATGTATAGGAGTGAATTTGCACCCCTTATGCAAATTCCTATTTTTCCCTTCTCCACTTTAGAAAACCAAGTTTAGAGGCTAAATTACACATAAGCCCACTGCCTTCGTTCCACTTGGTTCTTGTTTTGAGCGTCAGTGGAGGAATTATAATCAAGGATGCCCGCATGGTGCGCAGACGTTTGTGCGGCGCACTTACGTCCCTGGCAGATTCTTGTGGTTGGAACCTACAAAGGTGTTACACTGCTCATTGGCAGTCGACTTGTAACGCCCACTTCGGCCAACTAACCTGAATATGGTCATTTTCTTCATCTCTCCTTTAAATTCCCTCCTTCTACATGCATTCCAACTTCTTCACAACTTCTTTTGCATCCCTTCAAGCAATCTCAGTCACAAGTCCAACCATTCTAGTCTCCATTCCATCATTCTAGCAGCACTTTTGCACTCCATAGCAGCAACTACTTCACTCCATCACTTCAGTAGAGAAAGTTTGGGACAACACCATTGCAGGAGAGGCTCAAGTACTCTCATTCTCTCCTCCATTATCCTTGAGTTCTCTTGGTGGAGGTGGTAAGCTTCCCACTCCTCTCCTCTATTACTTGGTTGAGTAAGCACATTTATTGTTTGGTAGTGTTTTAGTGTTCTCTATTACATTACTTTCTTTATCATACTCACTTTCTTGGCTATCTGTGGAGGTAAAAACACCTAAACAAGGGTTTGACTGAGGCAGGCCCCTATATAGCCACCCAAAAAATTTCATCTTCTTTGTGTGTAGGTGGATGTGCTTCTAGGAGCTAGCTGGCGAATGAATTCCTTTGTGAGATCATTCTTGCCACCCTAACTCTTTTATTTTTACTTTATCATATTAGAGCATATCTTTTCTACTTCATAGCGTTGTTTTGGCCCTTTAGTAGTAGATAGTTGGGTCATTAGTCAGTTTTCCAAAGTTCAACCTTGTCTCTTTACTTGTTTGGTCATACAAACGCTAGCGCACTTGAGAGACGCCAGCATGTTGCATTGTCATCCTGGGACCACGCTTTCATCCTCAAGCAAAGAGCTTCTTGAGGCATAGTGTTGAACACAAAAATTAGATCGCCTAGCCCCATTCTATATTTTGGATTTGTAGAGTGATTGAAGGACTTTATAGTCCTCATCATTCTCATCCCATATTTCCTAACACCCTGTTAAGCTGAGGTAAGTTAGGGCATCCTTCCACTCTTGGCCCTCCATGACCTGGGGCCTTGAATATGGTTGGTCCCCCTCTCTTACACCAAGGTACCCTTTTGTGATAGCCATGTAAAATTGGCTATGGTCCATTTGGAGGGATCATAGTCTTATTGTGTTGTATTTTATTTTGTAATTAAAAGATTTAATGTTTAATCATGTGATTTATGTTTTAAAAGTCAATTAGACTCTTGATGGGATTTTTGGGATATTTTGACTTACTGTTATTATTTTGAATTTTTTTGTGAGTTTAAATGGTTAAATAAGTCTTTAAACTGGGTTAATTGAACCTTATTTAACCCCTTGGATGATTGCCTATGGGTTAGGGGTCAAATCAAGCCCAAATCTTTGAAATATTGCAAGTTGTGACCCTTCTTAATTACCCATTAAGAAAATTGACAGATTTGGTGAAAGGGTTGGAGTGTTTGCTTCAAAATCTCATTTATGAGATATAAGAGTTCTTGTTGAGTGGGTAACATTTTTTGGCTCTTTACTTCTCCCGTGAGCTCTCACACATGTGTGAGAACTTGTGGGGAGGTGTGTCCATATGAGTGAATGAGAAAGTGACATGTGTCACTCTCTCCTCCAAGGGATTTCAAACCTTGGCTCCTATCTCAATACTTTGGAAAACGAAAGACAGGGTTCTTTTTTTTTGGTTTTTTTGGGAGTTGGCTTGGAGGAAGAGGAATTGGAGCTGATTTTCATTTTTTTCTTCATTTGAGCTTGTATTTGAGATAAGTGTCTTTCCACTTATGTGTTTGAGTTTTCTCTTTTGTATGATAATGTGAAAAGACTACTTATGTTTATTTCTTTGTGTGTTTTATGTGTTCTTGCATATGTGTGTGTGTTGGGTTGGGGTTGTATGAGGATAGGCTCACCCAATATCAGAAGATAATCATTTGTAGGGGATAGGAAGTAGTAGGAACCTCCATGGGGAAACTGATTTCTTCCTTTGAGAAGGAGAGATGAAAAAAGGGTATGAGTACCCATGTTAGTATGGTGGTATGGGTGTATGGAGTTGGATAGTATGGAAGATGTGTCAAGTATGTGAAGTATTGGAGAATTGGGTTGTTGAGAAGAAATAAAATAAAAATGATATTTTGGTTATGATTCTTGTGCACTAGTTTCCCCATGTGGTAGTGTAGTCCACCTCTATCCCCATTTTTGGATTCTTATAGAATTCTTTTGTAATTGTGCAATCTTGGATGGGAGTATTTTGTTGTGTGTTGTTGTTTTGAAATGGATTGTTTATACTTTGTGTGTACCCATATACTTGGTTACCTCCTAGATTTGGGGTGGTTTGTGAGCAAACCTACAGTTGGGTGGTGAGAATACCCTATTGGCCATGAAAGGAAGCTATATTATGTGTTTATTTGCAGGTTGTGAAGTTTCCACCATTGTTGTTTATCATCCATGTGCAAGTTCTCTTCTACATAAAGCTAACTTGTAGTTAGCAAGGAAAGAAAAAATAAATAATGGAAGAACAATGTAATAGAACTGTGTGGTTACAATCAAAAAATTAAAGTTTTATACAACCACTTGTTGTAGTAACAATAGGCAATTTTTTCCTAATACTGTGATTTAATGTGGAAAATGTAAAGACTATTTTGTCAGCGTATATGAAATGATGTAACAATATCTAACTATGTATTCGGTTTATCTTTAAAAAGGGATTCTTTTTCAAACTGCATATTGATGTCCATATGATTTGTATGCTGAAAATGAATTTTCTTGCACTGGTGAAAAGAGAAAACTACTTCTTACTTGAAAGGGAAAGAAATATGTAATGTATGCATAGGAATGGGATATATAATTTTATTTGAGCTCAATATATTAGTCTTTGCAATTAGGGATGAAACGTTTTTATGTGAATGTAAGAACTGGTGATTCATTTGGGAAAGATCCATTTTTCTTTTGAGGTTCTCTATGCATTAGTGATAGGGACCTACATAATCTTTTACAGAGTTGTTTGTTTTAGAAAATGAGACTTGTAGATTCAAAGTTTTGATAACACTCCTTCAACTCTTCCTTCATTGTAATTGTATGTATTTCATTTATACAAAGGTTATTTATAATAATGATTATTTGACATTGTTGTATTTGATGTGAGTAAATATATATTATTTTAATATTATTATATTAAAATATATTATGAGGTGATTTTTTTTGTGGCTTGAAAATATTTTGAAAAATGAATCAATTAGCTTATTTGCAATGGAAAACAATAATAAAAGATAATAATAATAGTAATGTATAATATTTTATATGTGTAGTTTGTTGTGTAATTTATAAAAATAGAAATTAATAATAGTGAAATGAAGAATGTGTTTTATTTATATAAATGGTAATTGTATTGAATTCATGTATATTTTTTACATCAGTTTATTTCTAAGGCTTTGAGTCTTTTTTCTCCGGCTTTCCTATCTCCATTTTTTTTATATCTATCAAATGTGAATAGAGGCATATTGTGTAGACCTTGTATACACTTAACACGAGAAATCCCCACAAATATTAATCTCATTCTTTTAGTTGGTCCTATATCAATATTTTCTTTTTGAAGATTTAAACCTTGTGATTTGTGTATTGTTAATGCCCAAGCTAAAATTAACGATATTTGTATTGAGCTTTCCCTTTGAATTGGTGTGATCAATTTATAGTAAATGGATGTTGATTCTCGAATGGAATTCCTAAGTAACTATCAAATTGAACCAATAGATATGTTGGTGGTTGAGGTGGTCTTGTTCCTAGTTTATATATAATATGTTGAACAAATCCAAGAGCTCCATTTACAAGACATGCTTCTATCCATAGGTTTGATGTTAACATATCCCTTGCATTTTTACTCAATAATAATTTAATATCAATTTCATCATCTACACCTTTTTATGTTGCATTAATAGTTTTAAATTTTTTTGGGATGCTATGTGCAATTGGATTTCTTAGTGAATTTAATTTTTTCCTATTGTGAATGTGAACATTATCATTTGTTGAAAACAACTGAACATTGTTTTTAAATTCTTCGTTGGTTGTTGCATCAATTCTTGCATTAGATCTTGTCATTAGAAGTATCCAATCATCAATAGTGGGATTTGCATCTTTAATATTTGTTAGAAATTTCTGAAATATTTGTTGATCGTTGTTTAACCCAACTTTTCTGAAAAATGTGATCTAAAGTAATGACATTTTTGAATTATTTACATAGTATTATAGCTCATCTTTTGTTGGTATATGGTGGTTTGTCATTAATAGGTGCTAGTCTCCAACTAAGATCATTGATATTCTTGAAAGTAATTTATAAATATTATGTTGTAAAGTATTTATGATAAATAAGAAATTGTAGTACATTTAAATTCAAGTTAGTTAAAATAAATAATATTCAATGCTTAAATTTTGAATGAGAGACATACCTACAAATTCTTGATGTTAATTTTGAGGAAAAGCTTGACGGAGTCAAGAATCTATGTTTTCAATCAGTTTTTCACCTATGAAACTCATTTCATCAATCAATATGTATCTAGTTGTGTTAATTCTTGTTGAAAATTTGATAACATCATCCCTTCAAGTTCTTTGAAGTATCTTATTACAATTTTCATGATGGAAAACTTATTCAATTTCAAACCAATCGCACTCAAAATCACCAATGCTTTGTCTTTAGGTTAAAGTGTCGACATATGCTTGATCCATAAACAAGGGCTCAGCACCCACTACAAACTTTGACATATCAGCACATATCTTAATCAAATCCAAAAAGAAACTACTCACAACAATGCAAAGGGAAATAGAGATAGATTGAGTTCAAAATTATACCAAAATAGAGGAATCAAGCGGCCACATCATAAGTTATAATTCAACTTCTATTTTCCACAGGTGATATCAATCTACACAAGTACTTTTCTTATTCAAATATTCAAAGAACAAGTTTTAAAAGTGCAATCATCCCTTGCCAGGTGATGGGAACAATAAATAACGACCACATTCTCCTTGCTATTCAACGCCACAGCCACAAGTAGTTGAACTCCATCATGTAACTCAGAAGCACTTGATCATTTTTTGTGTATCGAAGTAAAGTCAATATGGAACTCAATGGAGTCAATTCTCAAAGAATCAATTTCCTTTTCCTGTTTAGCCTAATTCCTCCAATTAGATTGGTTTTTCTCCAACACTTGTCCCTCTCACTCAAACCTTGGAAAAATAGACTCTTTTCACCAAAACAAGGAAAATTGGATGCTCTTCCATAACCATTTCTAGCAGCAAAACATTTCTTTTCCCAACACTCCCACAAGGTGGCATCTCCTTCCTTCTCAAGCCGAACTTCCCAACGATCTTTGAATTATTTCATTTTTTACATAGTTACCATCCCTTCTGACTATCCATCGTTGATTCCAAGAGAAGAGTAGTTTCTTCATTCGAGACTTTTTTTTCCCTAACCGTTCTTCATCTTGGAAACCACTCACACAAGCAAATAAATTGATCCCCTGTAACTGAATTTTTTCTATTCACAACAAAGAGAGCTTGAAGCAAATCAAGGAAGTGGTTTACTATGCCTCCTATGCTTCCATTTGTCAATAAGAGACAAGAAACAAACTTAAAAAAGACAAAAAACTCAAAAGAAAAACAAGATTAAGGAAAACAAAACTTTCAAAACATTCACACCAAAATTGGTGATGCAAAGGAAAGATTATGCCCTTGCATCAGGCTCCTTGGGGGAGTTGTTTGTGAGCGTAGCTCACAAAGGGGAGTTAGGTAGTAGAACTACCCTTCCAAGATCTCAACACTTGCATCATATCCCCAAATGCTTATAAACAACCCACAACCATCATTTATGCCTCTTCTTCCAACATTTTGTCAGAGTAGTGCCTTTATTCATCGAACTTATCCTCCCAAAGTCCACTTTCATTCACTTTTCACTAAGTAGCTTCATTTGATTCCAAACTTTCAAAAGAATGAACTTCTCTTGACTAATTATTCCCCATTTCAAATTATTGTTTCTACACCCCATCTTGTCATCGTCAACATATTTTTCCCACTTTCCAAATAGTCTCTTATTGTTGCATCCTTTCCACTCGTATTGCATTTTCCTTTCCATAGAAATCATTGCATCTTCAATAAAACCATCTTCAACTATATTCAAGGGGTTTGAAAACTGAGATGTTACCTCACCATTGGTGTATGCACTATTCATTATGCCTCATGTTAGTACAAGTCATTCTTGCTCAACTACCTCAATTTGGAGAACCAAGTTAGCTTTTCCATTCTCTTTCATTGTCTCCACACTCTGCTCACACATATTCGTACCAATGTATTCATCTTGGTACTGCTGGTTTGAACTCTCCTATATCCCTATATCCATCATAATACCAATAGTCTCCCCAACTTCACAGTCACCTATGTCAACACTCATGCAACCTTGAGGAAAATGAAGGTTCACCTCCTTAGTTACTGGTGCAACTTCCTTTGACTCCCTCTCATTTATCGACTCTTTTCTTCTTATCATCATAACCTTACTACTGCTACTATGGTTGTCCTCTTTTGATTCTTGCAAAGGAAACAAGGTATGTTTGAGTCTGTCTTTCTCAAAAGTGTATGTATTACTTCTTCCATCATGTATGGAATTTTGGTCAAACTACCAAGTTCTACCAAGTAGCACGTGACACACATCCATCAACATGATATCACACACAACACTATCCTTATAACTTCCTATTTGAAATTCAACTAAAGCTTATTCATCTACCAACAATTAATGACCTTTTTGCAACCAAGAAACCTTATTTGGTGTAGGATGTGTAGTTCTCTTAAGTCTTAACTTTTCCACCATTTCTACAACCACTAAAGTATCCATAATACCACTATCAATAATTAATTTGCAGCACTTACCTTCATCTTTGCACTTTGTTTTGAATAGATCCTTCCTTTGTACCAGTTGATGACTCTCCTTTGGTATTTTAAGCAACACTCTTTTGAACAAAAGAGATTCTCTAGACTCAGTTTCTTCCTTTCATGGAGAAATTGATCCTGCACTCTCCTGATTCGATTGCACAACCTGATTTCTCCTTTCAATCCTTGTGTAACCTCCATGGGAAGATTCTGGAAACTCCCAACTCTTGTGACCCACATATTGATTGCACTTGAAACATTTACCAACAAATCCCCTTCCTCTTCCTTGATAACCATCACTTCTAACAAATCTTTCTCCTTTATCCTAGTAACCTCATTTTTCTAACTTAACTTTCCCTCTGGAGCTACTTGCCTCTCCATCTTGACGGTGTTGTTTTCCTTTTTCCATGTAGCCTTGTACTCTACCTCAGCCTTACTAATTTTGCCTCCTCATCAGTTTCTCCTCTACCTTAATGGAAAACTGGTAGGCTTCCTCCAAATTTCTTAGTGACACTAAACTCAACTCATCCTGCAAACTATATCTCAACCCATATAGATTGCCACATTTTCCAAATCCTCTTCACTATGGCTTGACCAAATCACCAACTTGTAGAACTCTTATGTGTATTCCTTGATCAACATATCTTTTTGCTTTAGATTATGCAATCTTCTACAAAGAATAGTTTGATAATTTTCCAGAAGAAACTTCATCTTCAACTTAGCAACCATTTGATCCCATAAGATGATCTTTTCTTTGTTCTTCCTTCATCTCTCTGATTGGACATAGTCCCACCACATAGCAATGTGGCCCTTAAGCCTTGTGTAGGAAAATTTCACTTTTCTTTCCTCTGCAACTCCTTCATACTCAAAATGCTTATCCAGGTCATTAATCCAATCTATAAATTCTTCTCCGTTTAGACTTCTCGAATACATTGGAACCTCGATTCTTGGCTTGGCTCCCACATTCATTATAGCTTTGATCAATTTTTCTTCCACTCCCTCGAGTTCTCCTTGATCTTCATCATCATCTGCTTGTGGTCAATCTTCCTCTTCAACATCATTGGCTTCATCCACTAGTGTTCCTCTTAAATATGCCCTCTCCATCGCACCCATTTGTGTAGTCAATTTTTGCAACAATTCAAGGACTCCATCATCATGTCCTCCTTTTCCTCTTCATTGACCTCCTCTACCTCTCATCACTCTCGATGGTATTTTTCCCACTCCTCAACAACCCCAAATCTTCAGGCTCTGATACCAAATTGATGGAAAACTTACTCAATTTCAAACCAATCACACTTAAAATCACCAATGCTTTGTCTTCAAGTTAAAGTGTCAACATATGATCGATCCATAAACAAGGGCTCAACACCCACTACAAACTTAGACATATCAATGCATATCTTAATCAAAGCCAAAAAGAAACTACTCATAACCACACAACGGGAAATAGAGATAGATTGAGTTCAAACTTATACTAAAGAAAAGGAATGAAGCGGCCACATCATAAGTTCTAATTCAACTTCTATTTGCCACAAGTGACAACAATCTACACAAGTACTTTTCTTATTCAAATATTCAAAGAACAGGTTTTACAAGTGCAATCATCCCTTGCCAGGTGATGGGAACAATAAACAAGGACCACATTCCCCTTGCTATTCAATTTCATTGCCACAAGTATTTGAACTCCTTCGTGCAACTCAAGAACACTTGAGCATTTTTTGTGTATTGAAGAAAAGTCAAAATGGAACACAATGGAGTTGATTCTCAAAGAATCGATTTCCTTTTCCTGTTTATCCCAATTCCTCCAATCAAATTGGGTTTTCTCCAACACTCATCCCTCTCACTCACACCTTGGAAAAATCAACTCTTTTCACCAAAACAATGAAAATTGGATGCTCTTCTAGAACCATTTATGGCAGCAAAACATTTATTTTCCCAACACTCCCACAAGGTGGCATGTCCTTCCTACTCAAGCCGAACTTCCCAATGATCTTTGACTTTTTTTTTTTCTGCACAGTTACTGTCTCTTCTAACTATTCATCACTACATCCAAGAGAAGAGTAGTTTCTTCATTTGATACTTTCTTTCCCCTAATCGTCCTTCATCTTGGAAACCAGTCACACAAGCAAATAGAGTGATCCCCTATAACTAATTTTTTTCTATTCATAACACAGAGATCTCAAAGAATATCAAGGAAGTGGTTAGTTGTGTCTCCTATGCTGCCATTTTTCAACAAGAGACAAGGAACAAACTGACAAAAGATGAAAAACTCAAAAGAAAACCAAGATTAAGGCAAACAAAACTTTCAAAACATTCACACCAAAATTGGCGATGCAAAGGAAAGATGATGCCCCTGCATCATTTCAACTTTGAATGAATAGTTTATGTTGCTATATTGAAAGCCGCAACCCCAGTTGGTGCATGTAGAAGTAGGGGAGATTGATTTGGCATTGAAGCATTATGAAGTGCTTCTTTTATTGCACCTATCACATATGAATTTCCTGCTCCTATCATACCTTGAATTATCATATACACTGGAGATTTATTTTGATTTACATGGTAGTGTGAAAGGATAATGTTAACCACTTCTTCTTTATTGTTGAGGTTTCTATAGTTAATAGATTGTGGTATATCATCATGAGTTAGACAACCATTACTTTTCATGATCATAATGAAATTGATAGCTTCATTTGTGTATTTTTTTACTTTTGAAGTCAATAGACCAATCTGTTTGTTTGTCTAAATCTCTCCTTCCCAACATATCTATCTCTAAAATCTGCATAATTTCACCATGATGAAGTTTAGATATAATTTCCCATTCCTGCTCTATAGTAGTGTCTTGGACAGTTTTTTTAGTTTGAGAATCATTATTGTCTTCAATAGTTTCTGTAACTATTCTTCGTTTGACATGCCATTGATTATAGTTGAGCTTTTCCTAATTTGATAGTATTGAATCATTGTTATGTCCAACATCTCTGTGAATGTCATGGAATGGTTTGTATAGCAACAATTCAAAGAAGCAATATTGAACGATTTATTTTATTCACGAGGAGGAATAGATATAAATTTTGGAAATACTCGTACAATAGCTGGTGTTTTTCATGCATTCCATTTGTTATCATTTTTTGCTTAGCATTATATATCCATGATTTTGTTGAATTAATTAGTGAGACATTTTCCATGTGCAAAGACCTATTTTTGTATGCATCAATGTAAGATATTGTTTGTTCTTCATTTTTATTTTCATAATGCAACACCACATGTTTGAAAACCTCACTTGATACATTTAGATTGATAAAAAAATTGTTGCTTTCCACTAACAAAATTTCTAATAACATATGGAATGTTTCTTGAGCTCCAATATCCCTTTCTATTATCGTTTCAATTAGAAGCTTCATATAAGCTTTTTCAACAAGGTCATCTAGATTTTCCATGTTTGCAAGACGTATTAACATTTTTTGGTATGTTTTTGAGCTTCTCTTTTCTTTTGCTGCATGTTTTGCAATTTATTTTACATGTTTTGATAGAATAGGTTTCCAATCTATATTTTCTCTCCATAGTTGCAATATGTAGTGGTTGTGTGAGTTAAGTCGGACATCATTTCTAGCAGGCTCAATTTTTTCACCGGATTCTAAATTTTCATATAATTTTGATCCTTGTAAATTTAGTGGTCATGGAGCATTATACCTACAAGGCATATTATTAGCATATAATTTAGTGTATTTAATGAATTGGGAAAATATCTTTTTTGAAACATTATATATAAATTTTGTAGTAAGGCTTACCTGTAAACCATTTTCCCATCTTTTTTTCGTAGAAATGCACCTTTTCTACAAATTGTATGTCTTTCTGTACAGGGTGATCCCACAATACTTGTTTACAATTTTTGGCCAAACTGGACACTAAAATATTTTTTCCTAACTAAATCTTCACTTTCGAGCACCTATAGTGGCTAAACCGTGAGCAATTTGAAGATGATGCAAACTAGTGATTTGTGACGTTTTGTCTGTAGATTCTAAATATATTTTTTTCAAAATTATTGGAATCAGATTGCACTTCTTTTTCCATCTCCTTTGAAAACTAGTTTTTTTAGTAAACAACATTTTTAAGGAGTGACGCTCACCATATAATGCATAACTTTTTTTCCATGAAGGATAAAATTCTAAATTTTTCAAATTTAGATTTGTAACTATGATATCTAGTGCTTCCAGTTGGTTTCATAGTGTTTTATTGAATTTTTTTCCTTAATCAAGTTTCAAAGTCAAACCAATTACAATTCAAACATAAGCGAACTGTATAACACAACTTTTTTTGTATGTATCAAAATTCAAAAAAAAATTGTTGGATCAAGGACTTCAATATCTGGTGCACTCATATTTTTCTTTTCTTTTTTATATTAATCTTCTATTTTTCCACATGTGTAGAACAAAGAGATTGATTTTTGGTGAAAAACCTACATTCACAAGAAATAAAAAATAAATATAATAATAAAATTATATTCATTTAAAATTATATTTTTTGGGAAGCTTAAAATAAGGACTACATACTTACAAAAAATGAATTTTAAATGAATTTGTTTAATCCCCCAAAGGGTAAATCAAAAGTGGTTTTTTATTAGCATTTTGATAGGTGTAAAGGAGAGTCTGTTATAGGTATGGTTTAAAACTAGTGGGGTTCTATCCAAGGGGGTTTGATCTAAGGTAGTTTGATCAAACCCTCTTCAATTGGAATGCTTTAAATGGACCTTTTTAAGGCTTAAATCATTATATTTTCTAAAAATATGTGATTTCAGCAAAAATCAGAATCTCCCATAAATTGTAAACCAGCTTTGTGGGATCACCCTACAGTGTTTGTTATCTCATCATAGTCTTTTTTGACATCTATTTTTGCAAGTTGTGTTGTATTTTTAAGACATGGATGTAAAACATTATTTTGAAATTCCTACAATAGAAAGTACAATCATTAAATTAGTTGTATTATAAGGAAATAAGAGACGTATTTAAATGTGTACATTTATTTGAATGTCGATATTATACCCATAAATTTTGTTCAAGGTTAGTATGTTTAGGATTCCATGCGTGAACAATAAAGTTGAAGTATCTTTCAACTACATTTTGTTGTTCATTATTGGACCAATTAATATTATCCATGTGTTTGGTGCTTCATGTATCCATAAAAATCCATGTACATGTGTTGATCCTCTATGTTGCCACTCATATTTTCACCAATAGTCTAACATATATCTATTTTTGAAGGATTTATTTTTTGAAATTAGAGTGGTGTAAGTGCATGTATTGTGCAACTATATGAGGGTATTTGATGTATTTTTTTTTCAACAAAGTTGTGCTTCTTGTGGATTTGTTGGTGATGTACCTAGAATTAGTGCATGTAAATATGGCCAATACAAGTCAATTGCACTAAATGTAAAGAATATTGTAGGTGTACCAATTTTATGTAGCATGTCTATCAATTTTACATGACATTTTGTCCAATACAATCTTGTACCTCTTAAAGAAGTTCCATTTCACATCAATCGATTTGCAAGATGTGATTTTGGCATATTTTCATATGTTCGTGTAGCTCTTGTATAGTGATTGGCATGTCATGGATATTCCTCTTCACAAAAATTGTAATGGATGTTTGTGCCCGACGTCTCATTATCATATTTGTCATATAATATTGAAACTGTGGATGTTTCACAAAGAAAGTGTATTTAAAACATAATAGATGCTTTACATATTCATGGAGATGTATTTTCCTGATTTGTGGTTCTAACCAATCACATCTACCATCTGGAAATAAGGTTGGAAATGTCATATCAAGTAATATTGATGTTACATATTCATTAATTCGAGATCCACCTATTGTTGGTCAATCAATTAATGTTGTTGGATCTGTATTTGGGTTGTTAACCCATGCATGGAGCATATCCATTTTTGTTTGTGCATTAAGTGTTTGAGAATCCATTGATGTAGTGTGATCAATGATATTACCTTCATAAGTATCCATCACTGGTCCAAGGAAAATAAATTCTTGTGTTTGATTGTAATTCCATATGCACAATTCTCAGTTCAAAAATATTTTGATCACAAATTGTAAATAAATTCTTACTTGAGCATTTGCATTGATTATGACATCAGAGTAGAACTTGCTATGGATGATTTTGTAATGGAGTGCTTTATAAACACGATCTCTATTCACTATGAAGTGATAGTTTGTGACACATTGATCTTTCCTTGAACTATAATAATTGGTAAATATTTAATACAATGGGGTAATTTTTTTGATATATGTTCAATATGTTGTGGAAAGCTTATAGAGTGTCCTCTATATTTATACTGACCACCTCTCTCATGTGTATCTTGTAGTATAGGGCTTACATGAGCGATTAATATTTCTTCTACTTGCATGAGTTTTGATCATTCTTCTAGTTGCACTCTTGGATTCATATTATTTGTAGCTGAAAATTTGTTCACACCTTTATCTTGTTTGTATCTATTGCAAATAGGACCCTGTGGAGTGTGAGAAATTTTGATTCTAACATAAAATTCTTCACAAGTATAACAAATTGATCATAGGGACTTGTACGCATCTAAACAATTATGAAATATCATTTCCATTTGTTTGAAATTAGTTGCAAACAATCCATTTGGATTTGTTGTGGTTGGAAAAACTGAATGTGAAGCATAGTTGAAATCATTTTTTGTTGAAATATATTCATGTGTATATTTCCTTCCCCTCTGTTTTGTTTGTAATTGTTGTATAGTTAGTTGTAAATTTTTTCTAGCATATCTTCTTCTATCTACTTCATTCCTTTTTTTTCTTTGTTCATCTCTTTCTACTTCAGTCATTTTCCACCTTTGTTGTTTTCTATATTCTTTCTTGTATTCTCTTTGATATTGTTTCCTTTGTTCTTTAGATTCGAAGTGTTTTTTTTTGTCGTGCCATATCTAGAAATGAAAAGCAATTTGAAAAAATTAATTAGTAAAAATAACCATATTAGTTAAGAAAATAAGTATGAGATAAAATAAACTATTAAATTAGATACTTATATTATCTTATACATAGCATTTTTTTAAGTGATGTATTATTATATTAATTATACTATTATAGTATAGTTACATTGAAAATTTAATTAAATAAAGGTAAATATAGTATAATGTTATATTGTAGTAGTATATTTCATAGTAAGTTATTTTTCTAATATTATATTATAATTAAATTATTTTATAATTATATTTATATTAGTTTTAGTATTTTTTCTAAAAAGCATGTTTATTGTAATGTATTATTATATTAATACATCAATAACATACATTAATAATGTAAGATTTACTTTAATGTAATATAATTAATTTATATTATCTTATACATATTAATTTTTATTTTTAGAATGATTAATTTATTGTATTATTATATTACTTATATTATTTTAAAACATTTAAAATTTATTTCAAATTAATTAAAGGTAAGTTTAATACAATGTTATATTGTAGTATTATATTTAATAGTATATTGTTTTTGTAGAATATGATATTTTTTTTGTTTTTTTTATACCACAGGGGTGTCCCTACTATCCAATCCATACCTTGGGTGTCTAAGGTGAGCTAGGGCGATACAAGTCCCCTATGGGTGAGATCCCCTGCCCGCAAGAAGTCCCACCTCTTAAACTCGAGAGTAGAGTCGAACCCGAGACCAATGGGGAGCAAACCCACTACCCAAGCCAACTCTACTACCCATTTGAGTTGTAGAGTATGATATTATATTAACTTAAGTTTTCCTAATATAATTTTATATTATATTATTTACATTATCTTATTAAAAATATTTAAAATGTATTATTATATTAATTATATAATTATAGCATATTTTGAATAAAAAATGATTTATTTAAAGGTAAGTTTAATACAATATTATATTGCATTTAAATTATTTTATATTTATATTTATATTTATTTATATTAAAATTATAATGGTTAGTGTGAATAGTTTTTTTATATTTAATTTATATTTTTTTCTTATAATTAGATTATATTATAACTTAATTTTTATATTTTATTCTAATGTATTATTATATTAATTATCCTATTATAGTATAACTATTATTGTGAATGTGAATAGTTATTTTTTTTGTATGTAACATATGTAATTTTTAGGAATTCTACTCTCCCTGCTATCTTTGTGGCATATAAAATATGTGTGGCTATTAAAGAAATTTTCCTTCCTAGGATTACTTTTCACAATGGGTCAAAGATTAATCTCAACCTCTATGATATCTCTATTGCACAAAAGTGGAAGTTGCCCTGTGATATTTCCCTCCCAGTGACTAAAGGGAAAACCTCTAGGGAAGATGTTGTTTGGAAAGCTCCTCTAGATGGTTGGGTCAAGGCTAACTTTGATGGAGCTACTAAAGCGAATTTGGGACCTACAAGTTGTGGGGGAGTGATCATAAATTATAAAGGTAGGCTCGTCTCTATTGTGGCACTCCCTTTGGGAATCCAGACAAACCACTATGCGGAAGTAGTTATAGCCTATCATGGTCTTAAGATGGCACAATTTAAAGGCTATAAGAAAGTTTGGTTGGAGGGTTACTCTCTCAATATCATCAATAATTTGAAAAATTGTGCTACCCCTTCTTGGACTATTGAGTCTTTGATTAGGGACTCCATTGATAATCTTAAATCTTTTGATGAATATTACATCTCTCATATTTTGAGATAGGGTAACGGTCTAGCGGATATATTTGTTAATATTGGAGTTAGAGGTGTTAGGGAATGGGGTTTGAATAACCTCCTCCCTATAGAGGCAATAGCAACTATTAACCATGATTGCCAAATTTAAATTGCTTAAGGATTCATTATGGCTTGCAGCATGCATGTCTATCTTCACGTGGCCAATGATTATGTGGAAGGATGGTAAGCCTGATTTGAAATGAGCTAATGGTACGGTGGCTAATATCCATAGGGAATGAAACTCTATGATCTTAATTCTTCCCTACCTTAATTCAATTTTCACATGGATTTTGGGCACTCCTTGCATCGTCTTCCAGAGTTTTCTTCTCACTGTGTTCAGAGTTCTCAAGCCTTTACACTCTACAAATTCTATTGATGTGGGTGGAGATAGGAACCACATGAATCCCTTCTCTTGTGAAGTTGCCAAGAAGAAGAACGAGGTTTGGCAGGTGTTGGAGAAAGGAGGGATAACTCCATACCTAGAGAGATTGCATGGCAATAATCCTCAGACTATGACTTTATTTGCAAAAGCTTGGAATAATAAGGTGTTGAAGTTGGGCGGAACAGAGTTTGATGTGAATGAAGAATTTATAGAAAATACCACTAGTTTGGCCATGGATGGTATGAAATTTTTTAGAGACAAAAAGGAGTTGCAAACTACTATGCAAATCTTCTTTAAGGGGGACGAAGCTAAGGACTTGAAGACTGCAAGGAGTGGGAGCTACTAGAGGAGCTCTCTTAAGGCGTTGTGGGGAGATGTGGCTAAGGAACTCATGCATTTTATCACCCTAGAAGGATGCTTCTCCACGGTAAATTCTTACCACTTCATTTTGCTTAATCATTTCTGCCATAAGAAAAGGATTTCCTTTCCCTATTATCTCCTGGTGTCACCAGATTCTAGTCTTAAGGACCATAAGAAAAACCCCAAAAATCTTGAGGTGGCTAAGCCGATTGCTACCCCAAAGGGAAAAAGTTCTAAGCCAACGGAGGAGTATGAGACTGTCTCAAAGAGAAGCCAGCTAGTAAAAAAGGGAAGAAAAGGAAAATTATTTTGGAAAAGGAGTCATATTCTGAGGAGGATGTGCACTTTGTCTCAGACTCACTTACCTCTTTGGAGGTGGGTCCTCAATCCCCTGTTGTGGGAAATTCAAAATAAGGGGAGTTGTGTGCTAACAAGGGTTATGAGACTTGTAATAATGAGGTGGTTGTTGATTTTCCAAGTAGTGGTGTGAAGGAGAAGAATGATTTGTATGGTGAGGCTTCTTCGCCACCCCCTATGACCAAGTAGAAGGAGCTAGAGGAGGCAAGTAAGAAAAAATGGGTTATAAGGATTACGAGTCAATTACTGGAGAGGGTCTCTCCTCTCACGATCATGGGTGGTTTCGATGCTGATGATTCCCTAAGTGTAAACCTGGACTTGGAGCAGAAAGGTAAGACTGGGGTTGTTGGTGGTCAGAATGTTGTGGATACCTAGGCGACAGACCTAGAGAGGTTGAAGAAAAGAAAGGTTGTGGCTGGGGAGATTGTGAATTCCATCTACAAAATCAAAACACCGGTTGCAACTGGGAAAGGTCAGGAAGTCTCTGCCAGTCAGGATAAGGTTAGTTCTTCTGAGGAGTAAGATGCTGCCGGGAAGGGGGTTTTTAATATTGATAGGGAAGATATCTCTTATGTGTTGGGAACTACTAGAGAGGGTTCCATTGTTTTACATTCAAATGGTTTTTTCATAAACTTAATAAGACTAATGTCAAAGTTAAGGGTGTAATGAGTAAGGCTGAAGAGTCCTCTGTCCAAAACTAGATTGATGAATTGTTTGATTCCTTGAACATTGTGGGGGAGGAAACTCTTAAGATGGAACAAAATATGGAGGGTAGAATCCTCACCCTCGAGGATCAAATGGAGAAAGTTTGTGCTAGTATGGTCAGGGGTGGGGAGGTGACTAAGTCTATTGTTAACTTTGATTATGTTGGTATTACTTCTCCTTTTTCTAGTGCCAAGAAGCATAAGGAAATTGTTCATGCTGAAGAGATTGGTGCTAGTGGTAAGTTGATGGAGGAGGAGGTTTCTGTTGATAAGGGTGGGGAGAACAATAATGTTTTGATTACTAAGGTGAATACGGATGGACCTACTGCTAGAACTAGAAATAAGACTAAGGCTCGAATTGGGGCTTCTGATAAAGAACTAGCTGATGTTTTGGATAATGCTTAGAAGGCTGCGATGAGCAACGTGGAGGCAGCTAATATTTTGAAAAACATGTAGTGTTGTTGGTTGGGGTCCTCCTTTTTGGCTGACATTTTGCTTTTGGTTCATTGTTGATGGGCTAATTTATGCTTAGTGTTGTTTTCTTTTGTAAAAGGTTTTGAGCCCCTTCAAAACCCATTTTTTACCTCTAATCAAAACATGTAGAATGGAAGAAATAATAATGTAAGGCTTGAAGAAAGATTTGTGTTTATATTGAATGCATAAAATTAAATATGCATTAAAAAAAATCTTTAGTATATACAATTATGACAATTTGTATACATAAAGCATATATAATAAATTCATGTAATATATTTTTACAAAAAATATACAATTATATACGTATATGAGAATTTATGTACAAAGAAGATACCTTAAGAGATATATGTTGAAGAAATTACATTGGTTTTTCAAACTATGTACATATGAGTTATTAACAAAAATGAAAATATTATACATGGGCCTAGTTCACATGCATTAGTTATCCTTTAAAAACAGTAAAACATATTCAATAATTTGGTTGGATGAACCTTGCTCGTAAAAATGAACAAAATCTTGCAACTTTGGTACATGTTTTATAGAATTTTTGTGCAATATCTTCCATTTGTTGTATTTCTTCTTCTTCAACGGTGATAGTAAGGTAGGTTGCTTGTTTGATCTCTTCGATAATCTTGTTTGAATGTTCTCAAATTGATTTGATTAATTTTTTTATTGGTATTTCAATGTGCACATTTGAGTCCACATAATCATCTAGATTACAGTTGGACTTGTTACTGAATTGCCCGATGGATATTGTTGAGCACAATGTTTTTCATTATTTAAAAGGAGAGAAAATGAAATTAATATTCAAAAGTTAAATAAATAATTTTCATACTATTAAATAGAGAATAAAATGTAAATATTTTAAGAAAAGCAATGCTCACATTATTATACTTAAACTTGAATTGATAATTAAATATTCATATAATTCAAATTTTAGTAAGAAAAGCAATACTTACATACATTATTGTTACTAAATTCTACTAAATTATTTTAATAAAATTAGTATAATCTTTATGTAATATTATTTTATAGTGATCTATTTATTCATAATATATTACATATTATAATTATTATACAATATAGTGCTATTATATTATTATTATATTATTACCATTATATTATTATATTATTATTCATATTATACTGATAATATTATATTATATCAATATTGTATTTTATTATAATTATTATATTGTGTACTATTATATTTTATTTTATTTTATTAAAATTGTATTATAGTATTGAAGATCATTTATTTGAACATAGTTGAATTTAATTTAATAACTTATTGTATGTGAAATTTAATGAGTTATGTTTTGATTATATGGGAAAAACAGGTTTTGAAGGGACTCGAAACCCTTTACAACAAAAGACACAAAATGTTGCTAGAAAATATTTTCAAGAAGCTACCAGCAACAACCCAACAGCCAAAAAACACAACAAAATGGGTGCTAAACAAAGATATATCAACTAACTACCAGCAACACCCAGTAGCCACAAAACAATTGAAAAGAAACCTACACCCAACAAGAAACAGAAAGCAACAAAGAAGAAGACTAGGCGCTAGTCCAAGCTACTCAAGGTCTTGGCCACTTCAATTTGTTGGTTCCTATGTCTTTCGACCATATCCAGCAACTCCTTCTCAGCATCAAAGGATTTCTTCCAATCAGTCGAGCTCTATCAGCAGGTCCTTTGTCATCATCCTTAGTAGCCTTTTTATCTTTTCCCTTAGTTGCATGCTCTTTCTCCATAAGCTCAAAGAAGTAAACCTAATCCTCCCTGAGCTCACTAATATTTCTAAAAAATACTTCCAAGGATTCTGCGTTGTTCTTCACAGAGATATGACAAGCTTGCATTAGTTTTTTGATATTAGCATTCGTACCCAAAACCTTGGCTTCTAGAGCAGCCAACTTTTCCTCACACAGAGATTTGAAGTCATGATAGGAACCTTCAAGGTCCACTATTCTGTCAATAAGAATGTTAGGAACCGAACCCTTGGGAACATTCTTTAGATTCTCCTTCAAACCTCTAATTTTAATATTAATCTTATTGAACTTCTGCAGAGTCCACTTAGCAAACTTAAAGGTACTAGTGGCCCCAGCCCTAGCCATATCCAGCAAATCATACATGGAGGTAGTGTCATAATCAAGGTAAGATAAATCCTCAAAAAGAAGATTTATCTTCAAGGTTTCTTGTTCAGCTTTTTTCTCCTCCACATCCTCTTCATTCAAACCCCTTATCTCCTTGTAATGCTCCATCTTGGGCATACCATGCATTGGGGAATCCTCAATGGCCACTGTCTTATCACCAGAATCCTTGGCCTCACTAGACACATTGGGGTCCTTAGCTGGGACATCTGATGCCTTGTTCTTTAGGTTAGCAATGCACTTTGAGAGCCTATGCGGCTTGTCCACCAAACCCATAGCAATATCTTGTGTCCCCACCTCAAGGCCACCACCAACAGTATCCTTACCAACAACCACCTCCACAGTTCTGGGAGAGGAATCATCCAAACCCACTTCCATGTTTTCACTCTCAAAAAGGGTAAGTCATTTAGCATCCTTGTTACTCTTAGGACAACCCACCTTCCTCTTCCTCGAAGAAGTAGCCACAACCACCGGAGATAAGTCCTCCTCTTCATTCCATTCCTCCTCTTCTTCCGAAGAGGACTCGGAGCCAGACAACACATCACTTAAAGTTTTCTCCTTACCCTTGGTGGCAGGAGCAAGGGTAAGAAACTTAACATGCTCCATAATCATTAAAATAATCCCTTCATGGAGGATGGGAGCCCTCCTATTCTTCAGATGGGCATATATAGAGACTGTTGATGGTGTTTTTTGCACAGCAACAACTCAGACAGAATATTGAAATCATGTCTCTCTTGAATGGTAAATCTCTATCAGCAAGCCTCAAGAGATAACCCCAAGGTCTCTAATGTCAGGTATTGACAATGCATAAAATATCTTAGATAATGTGTGAAAATGTTGGTGATTACAAGGGGCCTTACAAATGAACAATGTTGGAAGTGTATTTTCATCAGATGTAACAATATGGTGATGCTTGATTCCTAAAACTAACCCAAATTCAAAGAAAGATCAAAAGGATAAAGGGTTGAGAGAGAGATTCCTATTCTAACTAACTCATAAAGTCAATCACAACAATGATGAATGTTGCAAATGGACAGATCCCCAATAAAACCAATCTTTGTTTGATCAAGGACAAGCCTGCAACTACATAGAAACGGTGCAATCTTCTAAGGAAACTAAAGATTTTCAAACTATGAACATTCATTCACATACGGTCCAATAACTGGCACAATGTAAATAAGCATCCACAGTTGAACTAAGCACAAAATGAGGCCTGGACTAACTTTACACAGTAATCTACAATTAGCAAATTGCTAAAAGAATGGACCGGAGATTGATCAACATCATTAATATTTACCATTATCATGAAAGAACTAAAAACTAACATTTAACATCTGAGAATCAAGAGAAAGAAACCATAAACTATTGAAGATCAACACAAAGTTCACCAAACAATGACCCAATTGCATTAACTTCTCCAGAATTACATAACAATTTCCAGCCTCTCCTCTCCTACAGCTACTACTTGAAATCTACTTCTAACCTATCCAATTATGGCTTTTACATCTTCTAATCAGCTCTTCTAACCTAGTCTAACCCCTTACAAATGAGAAGGTACTGGCCTTTTATAGAAAATTACATTTTGAACCAATGGCCTAGATTAAATCAATCCAATGGCTACAATTGCACATCTAGAAGCATCCAATAGTTACATTAGGGTTTTGGCATCCATATACATCATCATCCAATTGCATAAAATCAATTACATCACGAAACAATGAGAAAATAATATTCTACCAGCTTGACATTAATGAGAATTCTGATTGGATGATGAAACCAGCTTCACATGTATTTCAGAAATTCCTTCCAACTATAGACAGTTTGGGCACAGATTCTTATGCAAGCCCCACTTTTAATATTGAGTTAGACTCTTCCAGAATTTCCCTCTTGACATGAATCCATATGCAAGTCCCCCTTTTGGTTTATTTATTCCTGAAAAATAGATATCATCATTAGTAGCTCATAAAAAATCTCATTCATAAAATATCCAAATTAAACTTCGAATAAAATTTTGGCCCTTAAAAATAAACTTTCATTTTTGAGGAAACTTTCCATTTTTGGAAATTTTTCATTTTTTAAATTTTTCCATTTCAAGAATTTTCATTTTCATGATCATTTTAAAATTTCAATAAAAAATTCATTTTTGAAATTTTTCCGATTCAAAAATGCATTTCTAAAAATTTCCATATTGGGAAAAAATCATTTTGGAAAAATTTCTATTTTGAAGAAAACATTTTGGAAAAATATTTTGTTTTTGGAAAATTTTGGGATTTTGAGGGGGCTTGGAAATTTCCAAAAATGGAAATTTCAGGATTTCCACCCCTTCACAGAAATTAGACCAAGGAGGAAATTTGGGAATTTCCATCAGGGACGGAAATTAGCGAAGACATCATAACTTTCGCCTTTACATGCATTTTCGGGAAAAAAGACAAGGCAATGGAAATTTTGAAAATTTCCTAGGGTGAAGGAATTATGCGGGATGCTAAAATCTCTAAACTGCAACAATTATGGAAATCCAAGAGGCTGGCAAAAATTTCTGCAAAGGGAGGAAATACCCGAATTCCAAGCATAACTTTTTTTCTAGAAGGAAATTTCTAAAAAATCAAAAAGCAACCCTGCCTAATTTTTTGTCCTCTATCCATGGGTGCAAAAAATATTTACATATAACATTGAAAATTCACTTCAAAATCCCCATTTTCAAATTCCAAGGTAGGCAAATTTTCCCAAAAGCTTCAAAATATTGCCTTCATCAAAACCAGTCTAGACTTAATCCTAGAATAACCTCCCAAGAAGAGAAAATTTGAAAATTTGACCAAGCCAAAATGTAGAGATGCAAAAGAAAGAAGAGGGTCCCCACCTCCGGTGGGGCGTGTGTGTGAAAAGTGCACAACAGAGACCTCTAAAGATGAAAGTAGAAAGAAAGGAAACAAAATGAATAAACCATGTCGGAAATGGTTGAGGAGAGTAAAATGGTGATCAAGAAGAGTCGTAAACCTCCCCTCCAGAGTCACATAACACATAAGCACCTCAACAACGCTCACCCCAATTTTCTTAAGGGATTTTCTCTCATAGCCCCAGGTCTCCAGTTTAACTAATTTCTTTCGCTCGTCATCTTTAAAAAACTGGGCCATTGCCTCCTCATTACTCTTTTTATCCTTGAAGAACTTACGACCAACCGTCGACATCCCAGTGATAGTAGCAATTAAATCCTCATTAACCTCCACTTCCAAACCAAATAGAATGAGTTATGTATATAGAAATAGATTATTTAATTGAATTTGATTGAATAAGATTATTTCGTATAGAATATTTATTTGGAATAAGTTGAATTAGATTATGTATATAAAATTATCTTTATATTGAAGCTGAAAATTTTATACTACAATTAAAATTTTATTTTATATTGTCAAATTAAGTTAAAATTTATTTCATATTTTGTTAGTTCATTGAAAAATATATAAAAACATTAAGGTCGAAAGTATAATATGAAAATATATTCCTAAAATATGTGAATTTAAGTTAGAAGTATAAAATGATAAATAATAATCAATAATAATTAGAATTGTAAATATATAATGATAAATGATTTTAGAATTGTTAATAAAGATTATTGGAGTAAGATAATGATTTTTTTATGTGAAAACTATTTACAATTTAAGTACAATTGAAGGTAATAAATTATTTGTAAAGTTTTAAAGCACATAATAAATGTTAAAATATGTTATTTATAAAAACATTGTATGGAAAACTCAATATCTCCCAACTGAAAACTTTTTTTGATTAGTAAGAGAAGTGTAACTATAGTAAATTTATACAATATTTGATACTATCCTTTTGCAAGAAATTTTCAAAGTTCACAAGGTCAATATTTTGGTAAAATCCAAACTAAAAATCTATACTATGACATTAAAGTTCAAAGTTTTTTACAACAAATGTTTACATTTTTTTTTTCTCAAATTATGAGAAACCTAAACTCTACCAATTGAATCTAATAGAACCTTGTTTTTAGATGAATAATCTGTTAGTTTTATGATCAGATTTAATGCACAAAAAATTAATTAAAAAATCAAACAATAACACAGCAAATACCCTGGGAAAACCCTCCTCTAGAGGGAGAAAAACCTAGCAACAAATATATCTCTTATATATATGAGCAATGGAAACAAGTATATTTACAATGAGGCCACACACAAGGCCAATAAACAACATGAGCAATGGTTGTAACACACACTAATAATCTGCCCTTCAATCTACACTTGAATAGACTCACAATCTGCTCCTATATGAATTCACACTACTCTTCTTGAAGAACTCGCACTTAATGGAGAAGGAGATCGAACTTTTTCTTGATACTCAAATGAGAGAAAGTGACCTTCTATATATACATGTTGCTTAGAGGGGTTGGACCTTTTCAAGGACAAGGTCGGCCACCATAAAAATAATTACAAATAATAAATAATAATTACAAAGGAGGTCAGCCATCTTAGAGATATGTTGCCATTAAATAATCACAAATAAATAAGGAAGTATGAAGCCCGAAGCTGTAATAACATCAACACTCCCTCTCAGCTAGGGAGGAATACTTCCTGTTGCACAAGACACATCACCTCATCATGATGCCAACCACAATGGCTACAACCATATGTGGAAAAGAAACGATATCACCTCATCATGATATCAGATATCACCTCATCGTGATATCAACCATAATGGCTACAACCATGTATGGTATGTACAAGTGTTCATCACTTGTGTGATGTTGTCACCTCAACATGACTTTCACCATGGATCTCCTAGAGGGTGAAAACACAAGTACATGAGGAATCATCACAGACTCTCTCACGTGATGCTTTCATGGAGTCACACACATGACATCCACCATGGCTCTCCCAGAGGGTGGAATCAAGGGATTTCACCTTGAATTTCTCTTATAGAGAAGAACTCATTAATCAAGGGATTTCACCTTGAACTTCTCTCACAGAGAAGAACTCATTAATCAAGGGATTTCACCTCGAACTTCTCTCACAGAGAAGAACTCATTAAAGAGGATCACTGATATTGAGACTCCTTCTCAGTTAAGGTTGTATTAACCACCATACCAAGATTATCTCAAAATTCCAAACTTTATTCTAGAGAGAGGGTTGGTGAGAATGTGTCATCTGCTCATCAGTGCTGATATACCTCAACTAAAATGCTTTCCTCAATAACATGTTTAGTTCTGTCATGAAACACTGTATTGACAGAAGGCTCCAGATGGCTTAATTAACACAATGGATGATAGTCGACTCCAACGATTGTCCAACCAATCCTGCAAGGAGCTTCTAAAGCAACACTGCTTCTCAAACTGTCACACATGCTGCAATGTACATGACCTCTATGGTACTCAGTGCCACTAAAGACTGCTTCTTGCTACATCAGGAGATCATCACAGATCCCAAATTGAAGCAACATCTAGAGGTGCACTTCCGATCAGTGACACTTCAAATCCACACCTAAAGAATATCTCAGCTATATCCAACTGTGCCATGCAAGTGTCTCAGAATATGCTTTGCTGCAACTAGATGTATTTTCCTTGGTTCACACATGAACTAAGTGCACTCATTGCATGGCAAATATCTGGTCTAGTATTGACTAGATACAACAACGATCCAATCAACTGTGTCTATAGAGGATCCACCAGATCTGAACTAGCTGTAACCTCCTTAACCATCTTCAGGTTAAGTAGGCTCCCTCTAAATCTTTAAGTACATGCATCAACCTTCTAACCTCATTGTACATCACTCTATTCTGAATAGGTTTGCAAAGCTACCAATATCAAATTCAGATGAATGTCATGTACAATTTTGATCTCAACAGCTGAAGAGGTCTTTCAGGATTTAACACTTGGCCTTACAACACTACAACCTTCCCTTCTTCTTAGTGAGTCATAGAACTCCCTCTTAATCCCTGCTTCAGAGATTGCAAAGAAGTCTTCTGGAAGTGAACTCCCTCTAGCCACTAACTCAGTCCTATGGTTAAAAGTTGTGACTTCACACTTGATCATTTATTTGGTTGGCATGACTTCCTCATAAGATGCCTCAATTTTTCATCACTAAGCAATCTCTCATCACCTTCTTGCCCCTAGAACTGTCCTGAAAGCATTTTAGAGAGAGATTACTAATAGTTTATAATTATCCAAAGAAATATCAAGGCTAGAATCATACAAGGTTTACTATCTCAGGTTATAGCATAAATACATAATAATTTATGAGCAATATTAAAACATAAATGAATCAACCTATAAGAGAAATATATCAAAAGATCAGAATGAAGGGATGAAGAAACTTATCTTTATTTAACTTTGATATAACTCTTTCTTCCATCTTTTACTCCTCTCAAGAGTGCCAAACTCAGCACAACAAAAGAACAATCTGCACAACTACATATTTCTTGAATGCAATATGCAGTCAGCATGTAGAACCAACTCTCTCCAAGAGTTCCAGGCTCTATCACAGTTCATGCGTTAGAGAATGATACCATTGAAATTACAATTCTCTTTTTATTTCAAAGTCACACTCAGAAATCTTCACAACCAGCATGCAATAAATGAAATCTTCAAAAAATCTTATGCTAGTGAACACAATTCAAGAGAAACCACTATCTATCTTTACTAATTACAAGATCCAACTAAATGATATAACTCAGCAAACAAAGAATACTTATCTCTTTAAATATTCTAATGGATGCAAATACTTGGACACAGTAAGATACGTTGCTCTTGCACTCAGATCAGCACACAATCTTCGTGGCTTGAACATAAGCTCATGAATTAGAATAGAAATTCCCTAGAATCCTTTTAAGGAAATATCTCATCCACATCTGCAAATGAAGCATGTTGATTTAGCCTAGTTGGGCAATCCTTTGCATAGTGACCAAACTTGTCACAACGAAAGCATTGGACTTGGGAGAGGTCCCACTTCTTCTTGAATGCGGGAGCACCATCTGACCCTTTATCACTATTCCTCTTGAATTATCCTTCTTTCCTCCTTTTCCTTTCTTCTCCAATGATTGAGCGGAAAGAACATGAATGTCTTCATTTGGAGAAGTTCAACCAATACCTCTTGCAGCCAACCTAGACTCTTCTTGAATACAGTCTGCCCTCAAATGATCAAACTTGGGAAGTTTCAATCTCGTGCTTATTCCTTGAATGTAAGACTCCCAAGATGAAGGAAGACCATTAAGGGCAAGCATGGTAAAATCCTTGACATCAACAAAATGACCAATAGAAGAGAGTTGATCTCTTAATTCAGAAATCTTCATGAAGTAAGCGATGACATATTCTCCTTCCACCATCTTCACATGATGAAATTGTTTCTTCAATGCAAGTGCACAGCTTGTGTTGTTGATTTCATACATCTCCTCCAAAGTTTTGAACATCTCTCTTGCTGTCTTCAACTTGGAGACAATAGGAACAATACAATCCTTAACGAAATCAACTAACATCTTCTTCGCCTTGATGTCTTTCTTTCTCCACTGCACTTTCTCTTCTTCCTCTGTTGGTTCAGGAACTTTGGTTTCCACAAACTCAGCCAAATCATTCTCTTCTAAGGTGAGCATGATTTTGAACCTCCATGATGTGTAGTGTTATTCCTTGCATAACCACCGCATTTTATTCTGGAACAAAATGGGTCCCCCCGTTTTCTTTTGTCTTCATTGCCTTTGGTTATTTGTTTTGGTCCTAGGAGTTCTTCTATTTTTCTCCTCACTCTGTCTTTTGTTCTATCTGATTTGGTTCTGCCTCAGCTTGTGTTGATTTTCTTCTTGCTAAAGTTGAATGAAATGATCAAAAATGGTATATTTTATATGCTTTTGAAAACTAATGGAGGCATTTGTTTTGTAGGATTGAATCACTCATCTGAAGATATCCCTAAAGGAAGTCAGTGGGAAAGCATGCCTCAATCCAATTTAGCATAAAACTTCTGATGAAGAAAGTCGCTAAGACCTTTTAGATGTCTTACTGACTGACAGTGTGTTATATTCATTTGGGATCCATCGGTCGCCCAGACATTTCAGTCACCACGAGGTTTTATATGTCTCTCCACTTGGGAAGTCTTGATGACCGTTATTCATAGGGCTAGAATCGTGGCTTCGGTGAAAGGTTTGGCTGAAGAGGAAAAGTCTCGGCGAAAGGTTTGAGTTTTCCGTAATGTCTCACTGAAAGGTTATGCCTTCGGCATGAGGTCTGGCTAACTACTGAGGTCTCAGTGAAAAGAGGTGTCATCGGGGAGATGTCTCGCCAATGGTTGTTAGTCACACCGAGGGATTCTCCCTTCAGCATAGTGTTTTGAGCTCGGCGAAAGGTCTCGCTGACCAAGTAGGGTCTCGCCAAAACAGAATGAGCTCGAGGAGAATGGAAGAGCTCGACATGATATCTCACCAACTAGTGGTATTCTTTCCGACATGTTTTGTGCCTTCGGTGTAACATGTTGAGCTCGATATGATGTCTTGCCGAGTGCGATTGTCTTGGCGATGAAAGGGGATATTGCTATAACTTTGGCTACTTGCTATAATGTCTGGCCAACTCACTAGAGTCTCACTGATAGGAGGTGTCATCGCTATGAAGTCTTGGTGACCAAGTGGGGTCTCCCCAAAATAAAAGAAGCTCGCCGAGGGATCTTGAGTTTGGCATGATGTTTGGCTGACCTCTTGATGGTGTTTCGCCGAAAAGATGAAGGGCTCACCGTAATCTCTTGCCAACCATCATATTTTATGCTGATAGTTGCTATGAAGTATAATCACATCGAGGAGACACGATTAGTATCTCACCAACATGCGATTATGTTTAAATGACCTTTGACCGCCCGGGAATCTTATGTGGAGTGTGTTCGCCCAATCAAAGAGAACTAAAGGTGAACCCTGGGCAACTTGACTGATTGACTACCCCTGTGAAGAAGATCAACAGAATGGGAGCAGTATAGATCTACTATGTGAATAAAGTGATGGATCAATTTGATATCCAGGGTTGTCATCTGGGGAGATCTAACAGGAAAGTCAGATGCTACTTATCGAAGAGGTCAACATGCAAGAAGATCTGGAGCAGGAAGAAGAGGTCGTCAGTCTCGGGGACAGCTATGAGGTCTACTGGCAAAGGCAGATCGATATTAATGATAATACTTCAGAACATTCAAAGCAGCCCTTCAAGGAAGTTCGAGGGTGGACACGGAGGCTAGAAGTAAATGCCATAGTTGCAAAAGATCTAGAGGTCATCCCCATAGCAATCTTTCACTGGCAGGGACACGGGGGATGCAATTGAATGCAGTATTAACTCTATTCAAAAAGATCTGAGGGCCAACCCTTCTGAAGGAGGATATTTTTGTAAACCTAAAAATAGGGGGCCAGCGCATTCTTTTGGCACGTTTTGTATATGAAACTTTTTGGGACCTTTTTTAAAAATAGGACAGTTAGGAGGGAGCTTTTCAAAAAAAAGACAAGAGTTCTGAGACATAGATATAGATTTTGAACAATAGGAATTTTCATTAAAAAAGAGGAAAACTTAAGAGTAGAATAGAATAGGAGTTAGATTCAGTAGAGAGTAGTGATGTTTCTTTCCAAATTTTTTAGTGTAGATGGAAACAATCTGAAGACATAGGTTTTTTGTACACTAGTGATTGTGCCAGATTTGTAAATGTTGCTTATCTGTTTCACTGACAGTAGAAACAACCAAATTTAAATCTACTTCATGTTGTGTTTTAGAACGGTATTTATCTTGGGTTAATCATTTGATTTGCAAAGCTTTCAAGGAATGAAATCTTATTTTATGTTTTGTTTAAATGGTGATTCAAAATATGTTGTTGAAGTTAGCACTGTGAATGAATGAAACTGTGTGTTAATCACAAGTTAATTTTGTTTTGCAGTTTTAGTTAGGAATTCCTTGAAAGGTAGCAAATCTGGTTAAGTTGGATGAATTAGCATTCTCTTCAGTTCCAAGCTCTGATCTATCTTTTTCTGCTTCTTTAAAACCTTGGTTAAAGTAGGTTTAAGTTTATGTTTGATCTTAGGACGATCCAGAAGCTCAACACTAGTAGGCCCCTTGAACATTACAGTTCACATCAACAATCGAGTGAAATCAGCACAATCGAGAACCGATTACTAGGACCTTGGGAGTTAGATATCCATGTGTTATTCTTTCTCTTTTAGGAGAGCAGAATAGTGATATTTTGTTTAACTGCTGTTTTGCTCATCCGAACCATCAATAGGAAGTTGGCGCTAGAAGGAGGGCCTAGAAGGGAAAACGGGATAGCACTGGGTTTTTCTCACCAGAAAGGTCCTGTAGAGTCCTTCGATCAGCTGGAAATCCACCACCTTTGATAGAACTCAAAACCCCAATAAGACACAAGAGTCACAAGACTGGGGCAACCATCATACCACCCTTTTTAGCTCCACTCACTCCACCAGGCTTTTCACCAATACCCAAGTGGATACCTGTCAATCCATCACCGAATCCATCTCAATTGTCATTACAACTGGTTCAACCCATACAACAGCTGGCTCAACCACCACCACCACTAATGGCATTTTTTTAGAATAATCCCTCTCCATTGGGGACTATTCCTAGAGGCTTTCATGATATGCCTAAGAATCCTGAGAAATTATGTCCCAAGTACATTCATGGCGAATCAAGGAGTGTTGAAGAGCACATACAAGCTTTTAAAGATGCTTGTACTAGAGCTCAGATAGCTCGCCATGATGTAGTTTGTAGGTTGTTCCCTTATTCCTTAGGGGATATGGTGTACAACTGGTACTTGAATCTTCCATAAGGTTCTATTCTAACCTGGACAGACCTGGAGAATGCTTTCATCAATTAGTTCAGAGTGTATGTGGATCCAGCTCTTTTGTTCCCCAGTTTGCTACCATTAGGAAGGAGCCATGTGAATCATTTCCCTTGTTTAATACCAGGTTTCAACGAATGTATAGGAGACTACAGGACCCCTATCTAGTTGCTCAGAATAGTGCCATTCAAGCATACTTTAGAGTTATAGACCCTTTGATTGGATTATTCCTACAAAGGACTTATCAACCTCTAGATATTGATTCCCTATCCAAAGTATATCATCTAGCCATTAAGATGCAACAGCAAATTAGTTCTCAACAAGGAAGTTTGGGAGGAGGTTTTCCTTCAATGGGGTATCAGATGCATAGCCCAACCCCTCTATTCAATACTGTCCCAAGAATGTCTCATTCCCATTATAGACCTATGTCTAAGTTGCAGACTCAACCTCCTGTTCCATTCTTTGCTAATGGAACTCCTAACTTCTTTCAACAATCACAGGCTCATCATAGTCCACATGGTCATCGTAACCAAACTGGAACACGAGATCATGGTGGTCAGCCACTTGTTGCTAAGAATGTTGAAAGTGAAAAGACAGTTCAACTCACAAACGAGGTGGAGGCCTTAAAGAAAACTCTGTCTCAAGTCACAAATGACATGGCTCAACTTAGATTGAACCCTTCTCAGAACCAAGGTAATTATCCTAATCAGAATAATAACAATCAGGGTAATTACCATAACAACAACAATCACAGCCAGAGGGGTTATCAAGGCCAAAACTCCCCTAACCAAGGTTATCAAAACCAAAATAGAGGATATAACCAAAGGCTAAATAACAACCGACAATGGAATACAGGGCGAAATAACGATGGAGTTTCTCATAATTATCAAGCTAATGAGGATAGGTCACATATTGCAAATGTGGCTGACCTTAATTTTATGACTAACTGGTGCAGGCTACATGATACTCCAACTCATTATGAGGTAAACTGCCCTGAAATGGAGAAAGTTGTCAAGATGGCACAAGCAGATGCCCAAACATTCCAAGGGAATTCAAATAAAGGAGGTGACTCAGTAGATACAGCAATGACTTATGACCTCTTTGAAGAAGAACCTTCATTCCCAAGGCAAAATGAGAATGAACCAGAGGAAGATTCATATGATGCCCAAGCTTTTCAGACAAAGAGAGGACACTTCCTAAGAAATTAGAATAAGGGTTTGTTCACTACATCAACACTGCCTAATCACATGGTGCCTCAAAATCAAAGTGTTGATAACAACCCTCCTCCACCAAAAGGTCCACCCAACTTCCATAACAAAGGTAATTCACCTGGGATAGTCAAAAGTAATGCAAGTTATAACACAAAGTTTGATATTGTTTCTGAGATGCAGAAACAAAAAACCTCTTTATCATATTTTGACATCCTAAAGTGGTGCCCTGCTCAATGAGAGATAGTGCTAAAAGCTTTGGAAGAAGTTGATAAATCAAAAGGGAAAAACAAGGTGGCACCTGTTGCAAACATGAACGCAGCTTTGTACAGGAGCAAGGTAGGTACCCCACCATTTCTTTTAAGTTTAAGAATTTGTGGGAAGAATCTACATAATTGTTTACTAGATTCAGGGGCTTCTAGCAATGTTATGCCATTTTCTATATGCAAGAAATTGGGACTGAACCCTACCCAAACAAACAAGAAGATCATCCAACTTGAAAAAACAGAGGTTAATGTAGTGGGAGAATTGAGAAACATACATGTGCAAGTAGGGTCTGACCCTAGGATTCAAACCAATATAGATGTTCAAGTAGCAGACATTCCCAAGACTTATGGTATGCTATTGAGCAGAGATTTGATGAAAAGTATAGGGGGATATCTCTCCCTTGACTTTTCACATATGTGGCTACCATGGAGGGGAATTCCTATGCAAATTAGGATTGAGAGTGAACCTCACCTCAAGCATATCATCACTGAGTATGATTGTCCTAACGAGGTAGCCTATTTTGAAACTGAGATAGGGGTTTATAAAAGAGAGGAAATTCTAACCTTTTCGGTTCTTGATTCTAAAGACATGTTAATACAAAAGTTCCCTAATTTTATGACTAATGAAAATCAACGGGCATTGGTTTAGAAGCTGCAACAGGATCAGCTAGTCTTAGGGGAGGATATCGACTTGCAAAGTCTTTAACTCCCTAATTGGTGTAGAATACACTACCAAAATCATTCAAAATTGACCTACCAACCCTGCATCAGCATTTTAAATCATGTCTACCAATCTCAGGAAACTAGCCTAAGTCACTTTGAGACCATTGCAAATCACTTCTCATTTGAAGCCAAAGATGTAGTAATGTTAACCAGGGATAAGATACCTTCAAAGGAAGTTCCTTCTCAAATTGAACTTACCCCAGTCATATTTCCAAACTAGCATATTTATGAGGAACCACTCCAAGGTTTGCTTGATATCCTTGCACTCACAAGTATATCAAAACCCAAGGGACTAATCAAAGATACAAGTGACTTCCAAAAGGATAGCCACAAATTATATGATATATCTGTGCAGGAATTGGAAATTGCACCTGAGGAACCTATTGAACACTTGTTGATCCGGTGGACATTTTTCAGTGAAAATTGAAGTGTCTCATTTCTCTCCAGAATCTGCACCATCAGAAAGAGCTCGGCATCCTGATTCCAACGCAGCTCAAACGAAGCGAAAAGGAGTTCGTTTGTGCAAGTTATGGCCAGTCAAACCTTGGGTCAAACTGGGATCAGAGGGCGTCCAAGAAGCGAAAAAAATGATGTTTTCAAAAGTTGTTGAAGTCAGCATCATCGCGAAGAGCTCGTCGAGATGATTCTGATGGCGTTCGTTTCGTCAAAATCCGACATCGGAGGCTCAAGATACAGCTAGTCAAAGTTTCAGGTTGACTTGTTGGAGTTGAAGGTACAGTGATGACGTCATCATCCATACAACTGACGTCAGCACGTGGTACAAAATCTGAAATTGACCAATTGGAAGGTGACATGTGGCAGTCCGTACAGTCTGTACATGTCGACGTGGCATGGTGATGTGGCAGGTGACGTCAGCAAGGGCAGCGAATCATGCGTTGACATGTGTCATTCGTACGTCTAGTCAACATAGACGTGGCATGTCCAGTCAGCGGATGAGTCATTGCCCGTCAGTATTTCATACACGTGGCAAACACGTCAGCTCCATGTTGGCACGCAGTGGCAAACACGTCGGCATTGAATCATCTCTATCAGCGAATGAAGTTTTGCCACGTGGCAGCTCGGCGGCATGCCACGTGGCCTGCGTCATCATCCGTACAACTAACGTCAGCACGTGGTACGAAATATGAAATTGACCAATTGGAAGGTGACATGTGGCAGTCCGTACGGTCCGTACATGTCGACGTGGCACGGTGATGTGGCAGGTGACATCAGCAAGGGCAGCGAATCATGCGTTGACATGTGTCATTCGTACATCCAGTCAACATAGACGTGGCATGTCCAATCAGCGGATGAGTCATTCCCCGTCAGCATTCCGTACACGTGGAAAACACGTCAGCTCCATGTTGGCACGCAGTGGCAGACACGTCGGCATTGAATCATCTCTATCAGCGAATGAAGTTTTGCCACGTGGCAGCTTGGCGGCATGCCATGTGGCCTGCGTCATCGCCCCCTCCGAATGGGAAAGTCGGTTGGTTTGTTTTGTTAAAAAAAGGGGTGCTCAGTGGATTCGAACCCCCACCACACATCAGCGAATAATCCGCGCTCACCATTGCACCAAAGTCTTCGCACCTAACTATTAAAAGCGGTTGGTTTGTTTTGTTATCTCGCGGTCGGAGATTGGTTTAAAAAAGCCAGCGGCCGGGGTTGAACCCCCGACCGCCGGCCTATTAAAAAATATAGCCACCAATAAGCCATTCATTGGCTTATGACTATTATTAGCATCGGTTGGTTTTGCTACTTTTTTTAAACCGAATGCCTTTTCAAAATTAAAAACAACTCCCTATAATTCTAAAACAAACAACTTTTTATGAAAGTGTAACCTCCCAAAAACAAAATAGCCGACAAGGCTTAAACAAATTGAAAGGTTATTATTATTTTGAATATTTTATAAGGGAGATTATTAAAATCTAAATGTTAAATTGGGAGATTTAGTTGTTTTTTAGGGGAGATATGGAGGATTTTCAAATATTTGATTTGTAATTTGGAGAGATAAGAAATATTTTGTAAATCAATTGGTTAAAGGCCAATTTGAGAAAATTTTATGTATTTAAAGGGGTGTGAGGTGAGAGTGGATTCAAGTTTTTTTCAGGTGATGAAGTCTTGATGCTGAGGTGACGAAAGAGAGGTCTTGTGGAGATTCTTTGAGTCATTCTTGCACGTCAGAGCGCTGTTATGCTGCCGAAGTGCTTGGAGAATGATTGTGGTGTATTTGTAATTGATTTTGGAGTTAATCGAATCAGTCTCTCTATTGGAGTGGACCCGGAGACGTAGTCACGTTTGTGATGAACTCCGTTATCAAACGTTGTTTGCACTTCTCTTCTTCTCTCTCGCTTTCTCTCAGTTTGTTAATTCCTTCATTTTGTTATTTCCTTAAGTTAATTTTGATTTAATTAACTTGGAATAATCATTGTAAAAAAATTAAGCATTCATTTCTGCAATTTAGTCTAGATCCTATACAGATCACTTGTTCCCAATATTAGATTCAAAAGATCAAGTGGCCCCACCTATGGCTCATCTTATCCAAACACCCACAATAACCTTGAAAGGATCAACCCCAGCTCATGATCAGCTGTGGACCCTCACGTTTGATGGATCCAAATCCAAAACAAGTTGTGGTGTTGGGATTGAATTAACTAGCCCGAAAGGGAAAACTTTTTTTGCTTATTACAAGTTGCAGTTTAGATGCACTAACAACGTAGCAGAATATGAAGCTCTAGCTCGGAGGCTGATGTTCACACATAAGAAGAAAGTTATTACATTAATGGTTAAAGGAGATTCAGAAGTAGTTATCAAGCAAGTGCGCAACCAATACACATCATAATAAAAGGTTGGCAGCCTATAGAAATCGGGTATGGAACCTGATTGAGGACTTTGATGCTTTTGGGATTAGTTTAATTCCTAGAGAAGAGAATCAAATAGTTGATTCATTAGTTGTTGCCGCAAGTACCCTAGAACCCATGCAAGGCTTCAAGCTTAAGAGATTCTCAATAGAATTGATATCCACCCCAGCTATTCCTGATAATGTCAAGAACTTTCAAGTTTTTGATGATGATCGACATATCCTTGCTTTTCTAGCAAGCTTAGATGTTTTTGAAGGACAGATCATCGATGACTCCAACAGGGATCAAGGAGACTGGAACCCCGAAGACTGCAACATAGGGGGGGTCCTCAATTTAAAAAGCAATAGCATTCCCAAGGAAATGGTTTCCTTAGAAAGAATTTTTGATTTAGACCCAAGGGCTCAAGAGAAGATATCAGTTGCAGATAAAGGAGGTGAATATGAAATTGTTAACCTAGTTGATTTTGGCCCTGAAAGAAATGTTTACATGGGAAAAGCTTGCCCTGAAGCAATCAGAAAAGATATACTGAGAGCATTGAAGAAGGATATTGCTGCAATAGCCTGGGGGTACGAGGATCTGAAGACATTTGATGCCTCTGTTAAGACTCATACTATTCCTTTGAGGCCTGAAGCTAAACCATTTTGACAGAAATAGCATCCTATCAACGCCCTGATCGAACCACGGATCTTTAAGGAAGTTCAAAACTTGCTCTCTGCAAGAATAATTTTCCCTGTACGACATTCAACATGGGTGGAAAAATTGGTTCCAGTCCGTAAGAAAAATGGGAAGATTAGGCTATGTGTAGATTTCTAGAATTTGAACAGAGCTTCACAAAAAGACAACTACCCACTCCCTCACTAGACGAAATCTTGTAGACTGTCAACGGGTCTCAGATGATATCATTATTGGATGGTTATTTTGGATACAATCAGGTGATGGTTAACTGTGAAGACAGAATGAAGACAGCCTTCACTACTAAGTGGGGAACATTCGCTTACAGAAGGATGCTATTTGGTTTGATAAATGTTGGAGCAACCTTTCAGCGTGCCATGGATGTAGCATTCAAAGGTCTAATTGGAAAATGCATCATCGTTTACATGGATGACCTGATAGTATTCTCTAAAGATAGACTGAACCACACTGCAGACTTAGCTGAAGTTCTTGAGAGATGTATCTAGTATGGCATCTCCCTGAATCCTAAAAGTGTGTGTTCGGGGTTTCTGAAGGGAAACTTTTAGGACACATAATCTTGAAAAGAGGAATATCGATCGATCCAGACTGAGTTGAGTCCATTCTGAAGATAACCAGGCCAGGAAGCAAGAAGGAGATGAGATCTTTCTTTGGAAAGATCAACTTTGTGAGAAATTTTATCACAGGTTTTGCAAAAATTGTAAAACCATTAAACGAAATGATGAAGAAAGATGCGGTAATAGAATGGAGTAACGAAGCAAAGGCCATGTTTTCTCAAGTCAAACAATCCATTTCGGAAGTGCCAGTCCTCACCAGCCTTGACTACTTGAAGCCATTCTATATTTATTTTTTTGCTTCTGAACATTCCTATGCAGTTGTCCTAACTCAACGAAGAGAAGAGGGAGAGGAGAGGCCAATCACCTTGATGAGCTCTCTATTCAAGAATGCTGAAATCAAATACCCACCTCTTGAAAAACAAGTTTTTGCGCTAGTCAGAGCTGTCAAGAAGTTCAGGCACTACATTCTCTGAAGTCAAATTATTGTTGTAGTTCTTGTTGTTGCTGTGAAGTCTCTACTTATGCAGAGCAAGTTGGGAGAATGAAGAGGGAAATGGATGGCCATCTTGTAGGAGTTTGATCTGGAGATTCACCCTATGAAACTTGTCTGAGGTCTAGGCTTGTCTAAATCCATAGCTAATGTTGGTGAGAACATCATTTGTCAATAATACACAACACATTCCTTTTCCAACGACCCTTGGTATGTCGATATCATCTATTTCATGCTCAAAAATCGGTGCCCATAGGGAATGAATACAACTCAGAGGAGAGCATTGAAAATGAAGAGCTCCCATTATATGCTCAAAGGAGGATTGCTATACAGGAAGAATTTTGAGGGAGTTTACCTACAATGCCTTGATCAGCAAGAGGCTAAACATGTGATCGCTGAATTTCATAGGAAACACGGCACAGGTCATGGTTCTGCAGATTTGTTGGCACATTAGATCCTTAGATCTGGTTATTACTAGTTGTGTGTGTTCAAAGATGTCCATCAGCATGTAAGAACGTGTCACATATGTCAGATTTCTGCATCAAAAGAACATCATTCAACCATGCCATTGCAACCTGTTTACGAGGTAAGGCCATTTGCCCAATGGGCACTGGATTATATTGGGGTAATTAACCCAAATTCTTCTGCAGAGCACAAATTTATTTTGACTGCCATTGATTACTGCACAAGATGGACAGAAGCTATACCTTGCAAGAATAGCACCACAGAGGTAGTGATCAAGTTCCTCACCGAATGCATCACAACTAGGTTTGGAGTACCCTTCGCATTGGTGTGTGAAAATGGCTCTTCCTTTTCCTCTGCTAAGTTCATTTCATGGGCTTATGATCACAAAATTGTTTTAAAGTATTCTTCAAATTATTACCCATAAGGAAATGGAGTTATAGAATCAACTAATAAGAATCCCTTGGGGGTAATTAAAAAACTATTAGAGAACAATCATAGGGACTGACACACCCAACTAAGATTTGTGTTATGGGCAGATAGGACTAGGATCAAGGCTGCTCTAAAAACTTCACCATTTAAACTAGTGTATGGCCAAGAGCCTGTGTTCCCTACTCACTTGCAAATACCTATCCTTGAGTTCACACAGAAGTTCTATTCTAGTGATGATAGGATAGAAGTAAGATTAGCTGGCTTGTTGAAATTAGAAGAGCAGAGAGATGTTGCCTTGCAGAAATTCTTCAGACATCAAGCTGTTGTCAAACGTTGGTTTGACAAAAGAGCCAAAACCAAGACTTTCAGAATATCAGACCTTGTGTTGCTATGGGATAAAGCTAACGAAAAGAAGGGCAGTTACCAGAAATTTGAAAAGCTCTGGTTAGGTCCCTATCAAATTGTTGAGATCCTAGGAGAAAATGCTTTCTGGTTGAGTAGTCTAACGGGAGAACCTGTTCCATTGCCTGTCAATGGACAGTTTCTTAAACATTATTTCGAGTCATAAAAATTTGATAATTTTCTGTACATGCATGTAAATAATTTGTTTTTCTTTTTGTTTATGGTTTATTTGTTTTTCTATTTGTACATAGTTCTATTGTTGTTTGCTTGTTCTTTCTTTTTGTCCTTTCATTTCCTTTGTTTGTGTGTGTCTGTCTCATTTTGTTCCTTGGGGTTTATCTGTTCTTTCCTTCTTGAAATGGTAGGTTGTTATCTAAGGTATACTTTGGTTATTAGGAGAGAAGTGGTTTAGATATTTTCAGGTTTTCTGATTGGATGATTTTGTCCTAAATTTGTTGTTTTATGCCCATTATCAATAAGAGTTGTGGAAAGTCTTGAAAGCAAGGTGCAAAGTAAACAATCTTCATTAACTACCTTTGAATCAGTCACAAATCTTCAAGATCGTCTCCTTTTGTAATGGTATATTTGTCCTAGGGCAATAGTGTTGTAAGATTTAAGTGAAAAATCCAATCCCCCATATGTTGTTATGAGGTCCATGGTAGTTTTCAACCCAGAACAGATGTCAAACATCTGGCATATTGAGAAAATTTGAATGAAATATCTGAAGCTCCAAGGGAAAAGAAAAAAAAGAAAAGGAAATATCTAAAAGAAAAGAAGACTCAATATGAATAGGTAATTCCAGTATCTCTATCGGGGATATGGACGCCTAGCTGCAGTAGAGAAATGCTGTGAGAAAACTAGAGGTATCTCTGTCAGGGCTATGGATGCCTGACTGGCAGTGGAGCAATGCCCAGGATATCATTACACAACAGCTAAAAGGAATCAACTCATGTAGTTCAAATCTTGCACATTGTTGTTCAAAAGATGAGGAAAACTTTATAAAAGGGTGATACACCATCAAGCACACACATAGATTCAGGGGTAGCCAGTGTTGATTTACATTTGAGATTCTAGCTTGACCTTGATTGTTAAAACTGACCCAACTAGAGTTGTGATGTTCATAAACCAGGAGTTCTAGGTAGCTGAATCCTTCAATTTCTTGAAAATGGTAAAACCATTTTCCCAGCTGAGTCGCCATTTGTTATGCCTTGCATAACCACCCCATTTTATTCTAGAACAAAATGGGTCCCCCCTTTTTCTTTTGTCTTCATTGCCTTTGGTTATTTGCTTTGGTCTTAGGAGTTCTTCTGTTTTTCTCCTAACTCTATCTTTTGTTTTGTCTGATTTGGTTCTGCCTTAGCTTGGGTTGGTTTTCTTCTTGCTAAAATTGAATGAAATGATCAAAAATGATATATTTTATATGCTTTTGACAACTAATGGAGGCATTTGTTTTGTAGGATTGAATCACTCATCTGAATATATCTCTCAAGGAAGTCAATGGGAAAGCATGCCTCAATCCAATTTAGCATAAAACTTCTGATGAAGAAAGTCGTTGAGACCTTTCAGATGTCTTGCTGACTGACAGTGTGTTATATTCATTTGGGATCCACCGGTTGCCCAGACATTTCAGTCGCCATGAGGTTTAATGTCTCTCCGCATGGGAAGTCTCGCCGACCGTTGTTCATAGAACTAGCGTCGCCAAAGGTTTGTGGCTTTGGTGAAAGTTCTGGCCGAAGAGGAAAAGTCTTGGCAAAAGGTTTGAGTTCGCCGTAATGTCTCGCCGAAAGGTTATGCCTTCACCATGAGGTCTAGCCAACTGCTGAGGTCTCGACGAAAAGAGGTGTCATTGGGGAGATGTCTCGCCGATGGTTGTTAGTTACGCCAAGGGATTCTCCCTTCGGCATAGTGTTTTGAGCTCGGCGAAAGGTCTCGTCGAAACAGAATGAGCTCGAGGAGAATGGAAGAGCTCGACATGATATCTCGCCGACTAGTGGTATTCTCACCGACATGCTTTGTGCCTTTGATGTAATGTGTTGAGCTCGATATGATGTCTTGCCGAGTGTGATTGTCTCGGCGATGAAAGGGAATATCGCTATAACTTTGGCTACTCGTCGTAATGTCTGGCCTACTCGCCAGAGTCTCGCCGATAGGAGGTGTCATCGCTATGAAGTCCCAATGACCAAGTGGGGTCTCCTCGAAATAAAATGAGCTCACCGAGGGGTCTTGAGTTCGCCATGATGTTCGGCCAACCCGATGGTGTTTCGCCAAAAAGATGAAGGGCTCGCCGTAATCTCTTGCCAACTGTCGTATGTTATACCGATAACTGCTATGACGTATAATCAAATCGGGGAGACACAATTAGTGTCTCACCGACATGTGATTATGTTTAAACGACCTTTGACCACCCGGGAATCTTATGTGGAGTGTGTTCGCCCAATCAGAGAGAACTAAAGGTGAACCCTAGGCAGCTTGACTGATTGACTACCCCTGTGAAGAAGATCAACAGAATGGGAGCAGTATAGATCTGCTCTATGAATAAAGCGATGGATCAATTTGATATTGTAAGAAACCTGCCTGTCTCTACTTCTGTTTTTATGCTAAATGATAAGGGTTTGTAATTTTTTTCGTATTTTCTCATAGATTGCCAGTCAAGAAATCAAATACAAGAAATGTAAACATAAACCCTACTACAGCAATGCAATTAATTTATTGATATCCTTTTTAAAACTTTTACAAATATGTACATACCTAGAAATACAATCTCCTGTAGATCTAAAGCAATAAATCTGATGAAGCATAGACTTGACTTCTAGATGAAGCCAACAGTGAGCACCTTCAGCTGATATTCCACAACCTCATAATGCTGATACAATGGAGAGTTTTCGTTCTCCAAAGTCGATACGCTGGCAGAACCCCTAGGGATCCCTTCTCCAAACGCCAAAGAGAAATCATAAACCAAATATCAAATCCTGGATGATCCAAATGAGCCCATTAAGATTATTTTTATACTTTTCCTGGAGGAGCTCACACACTTTTCTCACCAATGTGGGATAAAAGATAATTGGCTGATTCCCTCCATTTTTCCTTTTGAAACATTTTAAAATAAAATGTTTGCACTTTGGAATATTAAAATATATCCTTGAAATTGGCGCCCAAGTAATTAATTGAAATGGCCCCCTTTTTAATGATGAATGGACCCTCAAGTCATAAAATGCAAATACAATGTTATAATATTATATTAAAATATTAATTATTATTAAAATCACCTTTAATAATAATTAAACATTATAACTTAGGCAAAACTCCTTAATTCACCAACTCAACTGAATTTGGGAATCGACACTGCCAACATGTGAACTTTAGGTGCCCTGCTATAAATAGAATTGCTTGTTGGCTGACTTACTATAAATAGTAAGTATATGAAACTGAATCAATTGATGGCTAAGCTTGAACCCACACAAGACGCTGAAGGAGAGACTCCTCTGAACATCGCCAAAAGAGACCCTCTAACCAAACATAGTAGCCTACGAGGCCCAGGAATAGGCTAAATCCACCAAACTCTGATGCTCGCAAAATTGGGGACATTATAGGTATCCAAGGGTGTCGTCTGGGGAGATCTAACAGGAAATTCGGATGTTGCTTATCGAAGAGGTCAACATGCAAGAAGATCTGGAGCAAGAAGAAGAGGTCGTCAGTCTCGGGGACAGCTATGAGGTCTACTGGCAAAGGAAGATCGATATTAATGATAATACTTCAGAACATTCAAAGCAGCCCTTCAAGGAAGTTTGAGGGTGGACACGGAGGCCGGAAGTAAATGCCATAGTTGCAAAAGATCTAGAGGTCATCCCTGGAGCAATCTTTCACCGGCAAGGACACGGGGGATGCAATTGAATACAGCATTAACTCTATTCAAAAAGATCTGAGGGTCGACCCTTCTGAAGGAGGATATTTTTGTAAACCCTAAAAATAGGGGGCTAGCACATTCTTTTGGCACGTTTTGAATATGAAAAATTTTGGGACCTTTTTTAAAAACAAGACAGTTAGGAGGGAGCTTTTCAAAAAAAAGACAAGAGTTCTGAGACATATAGATATAGATTTTGAACAGTAGGAATTTTCAAAAAAAAAGAGAAAAACTTAAGAGTAGAATAGAATAGGAGTTAGATTCAGTAGAGAGTAGTGATGTTTCTTTCCAGTTTTCTTAGTGTAGATGGAAACAATCTGAAGACATATGTTTTCTGTACACTAGTGATTGTGCCAGATTTGTAAATGTTGCTTATCTATTTCACTAACAGTAGAAGCAACTAGATTTAAATCTACTTCATGTTGTGTTTCAGAATGGTATTTATCTTGGGTTAATCATTTGATTTGCAAGGCTTTCAAGGAATGAAATCTTATTTTATGTTTTGTTTAAATGATGATTCAAAATCTATTGTTGAAGTTAGCACTGTGAATGAATGAAACTGTGTGTTAATCACAAGTTAATTTTGTTCTGCAATTTTAGTTAGGAATTCCTTGAAAGGTAGCAAATCTGGTTAAGTTGGATGAATTAGCATTCTCTTCAGTTCCAAGCTCTGATCTATCTTTTTTTGTTTCTTTAAAACCCTGGTTAAAGTAGGTTTAAGTTTATGTTTGATCTTAGGACGATCCAGAAGCTCAACACCAATAGGCCCCTTGAACATTACAGTTCACATCAACAATTGAGTGAAATCAGCACAATCGAGAACCAATTACCAGGACCTTGGGAGTTAGATATCCATGTGTTATTTTTTCTCTTTCAGGAGAGCAGAATAGTGATATTTTGTTTAATTGTTGTTGTGCTCATCCGAACCATCAACATGTAGTTAGATGCTCCCTCGAGTCTATCTTCAATCTTAAGACCGTTCACCATCTTGACTAAAATAGAGATAGACAAAAAATGATAAAGAGAATAAAGAGTATTGCTGCGATAACAAATTTGATTACGATCTTCTTCACACCCGCTTCGATACCATGTTAGTTTTATGATCAGATTTAATGCACAGAAAATTAATTCAAAAATCAAACAATAACACAGTAGATACCCTAGGAAAACCCTCCTCTAGAGGGAGAAAAACCCAGCAACAAATATCTCTTATATATATGAGCAATGGCAACAAGTATCTTTACAATGAGGCCACACACAAGGCCAATAAACAGCATGAGCAATGGCTGTAACACACTAATAATCTGCCCTTCAATTTGCACTTGAATAGACTCACAATCTGCTCCTATATGAATTCGCACTACTCTTCTTGAAGAACTCGCACTTAATAGAGAAGGAGATCGAACTTTTTCTTGATACTCAAATGAGAGAAAGTGACCTATATATACATGTTGCTTAGAGGGGTCACACCTTTTCAAGGACAAGGTCGGCCACCATAAAAATAATTACAAAGGAGGTTGGCCATCTTAGAGATATGTTGCCATTAAATAATCACAAATAAATAAGGAAGTATGAAGCCTGAAGCTGCAATAACATCAACATAATCATGGGAAGTAGAATGTGGGGATTTATCATAATTATACTTATAATGCATTCAAAAGTGTATATAGTCAAATCACTATCATAATATATAAAGAAAAATCATTACTAATGAGCTATGGGCAAAGATGAGGGTGGTTAGGATAGAGGAGGGTGTTTAGGACAGAGGAAAATGCATGCATAGTTTAAATGTTGCAAAGAACATACACTAAGATGAAACTCCTAAAGCAAGAAAGACACCTAAAGATAATACACATAAAGGAAGATGTTAAAGGAAATGGGTTGCCCAAAGGTCGATGCATGTTGGTCAAAGATCACCATTTATCTCCTTTATGGTAAGGGATGAGGTTCAAAGCACATTTTTTATCTTTTTGTTTAAGAAGACTATGGAAGAAAGGTTTGCTAAAATGAAACTAAAAATATAGACTTAAGGTAAAATGACTAGTTTTAAAAAATTGAAATTGTGTCCATTCACCTAATAATCTAATTTTAATAAAAGAGAAGAGTATTGAACTATTTTTAGATTTAACTATATAAATGTGAGAGTTGAGATTGAACTAGCACTAGATTTAAATAAAGAGAATAGAGTTAGAGGGAGCTTTTTCTAATCAGTAATCACAAAAAATGCAAAATGTTGAGAAGATGACAAGAGGTGTTTGATTGATAAAATTGTTTTGAAAGTCTTTGTTTTTTATGACAATCAGAGATGTCTAAAGACATGCACTTGTGTCTTGAAGGCCATCATTGCCCTATACAATGCACTTGTGTCTCAAATTAGGTGATCATGTCCATTGTGCTTGTAATAAATTGCTTGCTCATGCTAGTGTTGTTGCATAATCTATCAAGCTTGGTGCTTAGGGCGTATTTAGGATTTTGTCTTAGTTGAGCCCCTAATAACATATTTCAATATAAAATAGGTGAAATGTAGTAGTGTGTGATCCTATGGTGTTGGTCTATGGAGTTGCAACAATGGAGTTTGTGTTTGCAATGCCCTTGATGGATTAAAAGAGGAAAGTGTGTGTGGGTGCTAGATAATGGAGGGAGATGGTGTAATGCCCAAATTTAACACTGAGTGAAGGATGCAGGAACAATTTTTTTTGTGTTAAACTATGAACAACAAGCACTCTTACTGAAATGCAAGGAATGGTTGGCATCTTGAAAACACTTTAACGCTATTGTTTCACAAGTGTTTTGTATAGGTATAAGTCCTACACACTCATGAAGGAAACACCACAATATTTCCCATAGTGAGAAGGGGTTTAATCATCCATTGATTATAGTACATTTTTTGTTAGCTATAATTAATTATATTTTTTTATCATATTATATTGTTAAGAAAGATTCCTCTACTAGAGATATGTCGTGTAGCCTAAGATACTCTTGAACATAATTTTAGGGTTAAACTATTTTATGTGAATGGTGTTAAATTTCAATTAGATTGCATAATAATACACATGGTTAGATTTACTATTTGAAACTTTGAGACTCTTGCCAAATTGACTAGAGGAAATAATTAACCCTTTGTTAACTGTTAGATGAGCATTCATTCAAATGATTGAAATGGATAAAATGTGCAATCGGGTTGTGTTATATATGGTTAGGGAATACCCAAGCATTCATTAGAAATTTATAATTTTCTTCTTTTGTGGAACCTTCTTAATAGGTGAAAAGGAAATAGAACTCTCATTTGAACAAGGTTATTAATCTAGCTACATACATACATATAAATGCACTATCATTCAATAAATATACATACCAAATCCTGAAGGAATTTTACATGAGTTGACTACTAATATACTCGATCTCTATTTGAAGTTAGTATGCATATTATTGGGATTTAAAAGATCATTTAATTAATCAAGAAAGTTGGTAAAGAGTTTATCGATTCCTCATTTCACATATAATTAATATAAGGGTTTATAAAATTACCAATATTTATAGGCTTGGTTGTTGAGAAGGGTTGACATCTCTGGTGTAAATAAAGACATAAAAATCATTCATCAATTGGTAGCACATTTTAATTTATCCTTTAACAAATGATTTATTGGTTTTTTCATTAGGCTCTAATTTATTAGCTAAGACGAATATTACATTCAGTCCCAAGTATGCTCAATACCTCTTTCGTCATAAAATGGTTATATAAATACAATGATTATTTTGCTCTTATTGAAATGGAAATATTAATATATTCAAGTTATGCTATGACTCTATTGTAGTACAATGAATATGCTTTTGGAGTCAACATAACATGTAAATATAGAATCATAAACTAGGAGAATATTAACTACAACACCATTGCATTTACTTGAGAGTCGATTGACATCATTTATTAACTATACACAATAAATATAATTATCATCTTATCTATCCTATCATAATTGAGTGTGGATGTCTATTGCTCAAATAAAATAACTATTTTTTTAAATGATTAACTTCTATTTTTAATGTCATATTTATTGCATATATATATATAATAGCTTAAGAATTTATTTATCGTCATTCTTCAATTAAAGGAAGAAGCATCCATAGACAAACTCTCTTCTAAAACGATAGAAATTAACTCGAATTATACCCAAGCTGAGATAAAGTATTTCAATACTCCCAAAAATATCAATGTATACATAAGACCATGAGAGCTATTTTAACAAAATGCTTCAATACGGAAGCAACATGCACATGGCATGAGAACTGTTTGACAAAATGTCACCAAGAATATATATAACTATTGTAAAGAACACACGATCCACTTGACGAGATGTCATTTCATTAGATGTAATGATTGCAGGATATGCACAAAAAGAATATGATAAAAGGGTTTTGGAAACTTACGAGCAAATACAAACAGCAAGTGAAAACCCAATTCCACTGTATTTCTGCATTTATATGTACATGCATACATATACACATACAATTATTCATATATATACATATTCACTTTCTAGACCAACAGCCACACACAACCAGTGTAAGCCAAGAATGTCAGTTTGTGTGAGATCTTGATGTATACCAACAAAGGCATCACTGGACTTTCTGGAGATCGCAGTCTTTTTGCCACTCCATTTTCACCTTCACAAATTTTCCTTCAAAATGCCTGCAAAATGATAATGGAAGACAACCAAATTGAATGCCATAACTATTTGCAGTTATCCCTGATCATCCTCAAGAAGATATGATAATTCAATTTAGCCAGTAACCATGCCAACAAAGTCTTGGCAGATATAACCAGCCATTTCCCCTAGCCCACATGAACTGTACAAAGAATGTCAGTTTGTGTAAGATCCTGAAGTACACCAACAAAGGCATCACCAGACTTTCTGGAGATCACAGTCTTCTTGCCACTCCATTTTAGCTTTCATAAATTTTTCTTCAAAATCCGTCCAATACGATCTTCAATGCAACCAAGTTCTTTTTCAATTTTCAATATACATCGATGTAGAACAAATGCATTTACTTTGATAACCCTTGCACAAGCACGAAGCAAAATGTAGTAATCTGCATGTACGACAAAGTGAGATTTCCCACTCATAACTTTCTTCTTGTAACTCACATAAGAGTCAGGAGGACAACTCCTCAAAGGAGGAACATATTGAAATCCATTTTGTTCCATATCATAAATAATATTTCCCAATCTACTGCCTCCAGCATCTTCGAATTTAGGTGATCCCTCCAAAGGAATCTCCTCGGAATTTGTAGCAATGATTTCAGGATAATGCTGTCCTGCCAACTTGGAAAAATGGATGCAATCTTTTTCATTTAAATTCACATTGTTTTCATCCACGCTCTGTGATATGTTCTGTCTTGTATTGGGAATATATGAGTCAAGGAAAGGATCTCCCTCAACATTCTGATTAAGATCAAGATCCTGCAAAAAATGAACATACAGACTTAGGCTGGGCATAGATTGTCATCTCCATTCAACAAACATGTTTCCATTATATGGGTTTCAATATTGAGAAGTTTTAGAACCTACATCCGTATAATTCACAACCGCTAATGGTAAAGGAAAACAAGAATATACTTCCACCGTGTGGATAAAAGCAACAAACCAATTTACTAACTGTTATACTATTTTGCCCCTTGGTTCATGTTTAACCTTTTGAAAATGTCATAAGATTTAATAAGGTTTCTAGAACCTTAAAACTTTTCGAGGGAATCCAAATCCACATGCAAAACTTTTGAAGGAGTTTTAGTTTGAGGTTGCTTTGACTTTGTCAAAATTCACATGTACGAGTCAAGGAGGAGTTTGTTTTGAGAGGAGTTTGAGTCCATTAAGTCTAGGAGGGAATCCAAATCCACATGCAAAACTTTTGAAGGAGTTTTAGTTTGAGGTTGCTTTGACTTTGTCAAAATTCACATGTACGAGTCAAGGAGGAGTTTGTTTTGAGAGGAGTTTGAGTCCATTAAGTCTAGGCCAAACATTTCTAGGGTTTTATCATATTAGGACTCTTTGCATGACTGTTTGCAAGCTCCTTATGGCAGCCAGGGTTGACCAAGTTGCAGTCATGGGCAGATAAGAACGTTCATTTCAAATACAATATGTTCATGCCCAGTTTCAACAAGAGCTTGGAGTGTTTGCAGGGTTAATAATCTATACAGCCATGCACAGAAAACTGAAAGGTTTGAAGTAAAGCTAGAGGTTTGCTCATGAGATCTGTAACCAAAACTATCATTAAAGTTTCATTGGAAGGCTACATGGAGGTTTAGTAAGAGGCAACAAGAGTTCCCTATGACAATCATGGGTCATGAAAGCTATCATCACAGTTATGCAGAAGATAACAAAACCCTCATCTTGGTAGGTTTGCCTCTTTCAAATGCAACCCTCAATGAAGATCACGGCAGTGGCAGTCCCTGAGATGATATGATCATGATGTAGGCATAGAGATAGCCAATTGCCATGGTCAAAGGTCAAGCAAGGATTGAAGATCTGTACATAGGTTTGCCAAAGATGAGTTTCAAGTTATGGTAGCAATTGGTGCTTTAGGCAAGTGACATTTTTGTGAAGCACAAACAGAAAAGTGTTAATGATTCATCTGCTTATGAAGGAACCAGTGATATTATCCCAGAAGGACAGTTACAAATTGAAAAGGGAACTTTTAGTTACTACAAAGAATTCTTTGATTGAAAAACGAGATGATGGAAATTAGATGGTCCTATGTAGTCTAGTTGGTCTAGTTGTTTACTTTCATCAAAATGGAGCTGGTACTCCACAGGGTGATCCATCTATAGTGGCTATTTTCATTGCAGCAATAGTTAGTAATGTAGCTTGATTCTGCTCTAAGTAGTGCATACCCAGGTTCGTCTTCTATTCTACATTCATTTTTCATCAAATGTGCCTGTCGAGTTATACAAATTCATATACATTGCCTTAGATTGCTGAAAGTGACTGTCAAGGAGAAGCACACAAGAGAACATGGGGACTGAGAGTTTCTTATGATGAGAAAAGAAAAACAGGTTTCACCAGAGGCCTTCACAATCACAGAGACCAGCATTGATGCCATACACAGATGAGATTTAGGGAGAGGGCCTGCTTGAACATGTTTTCAACAAAGGACTTTCACCAGCATTTTCAAGGTTAAATATGGTAAACAATTCAGCGAGTTGCATGGACTGCCAGGTTATGTCTGCTCAATATTCGAGATTGAAGAATGCTTCAGATAATAAACTGGGCTTTACAAACTGGGACGTATTAGTTGCTAAAGCCAGGAAGCAGCTAGGGGGGCATCAGGAAAGCCATTAAATCTTAAAGCAACACTATTTTGCTGTTACAAGGATTAGAAAGATATGTAGAACACCTAAAGCTTAGAGCTTAGAGCTATTACAGTTGGGCACGAAGATTCAGTAGGTAGGAATATTGTTACACCAGATCAGAATGTAGAAACAGTACTCAAGATATGACTGTTGAGGATGATTGTCAAGTGTATGAGCCATGCAGCCACTCACACTTCAATACAGGAAATGCACATAAATAACAGAAGCGACATCCTTCAGGAATCAGTTGTGAATAAAAACACAAGAAATTGGGTCTGTGATCGTGAAAAGTTGAAGGAAACTGCAGAGTTCAGTTTTGCTGATAAAGAAGAGGTGCCCATTACATTTGTTGATTAGGTTTTTTTGGCAGTTTCAAACTAGGAGGGATTCTGAAATAGTTCAATATCTGAAAAGGCCAGTTTATCTGTTTCTAACCACTTAATGGAATGTTGTTGATGCTAAAATTTATGTTGAATGATGGCTATATTTTTCTTCCTGATCTGGATTCTCTGACTGGTCACATTAAATCTTAGTTGCCGGTTCGGGTACGGGAACGGGCACGGGTACCCGGTACGACGATTTTTTTTTTCCTGAAATACGGTACGTTTGGGTACGGCTATATATATATATATATATATATAATTAAAAATATACAAAATTGTAAATACATTTGATAGTATGAACTAAGAGTCTATGATACTTCATCAATCATCAATCATCATTAAATCTAAAATCATTGATCAATGCTAGTGATAAACTACAAGCTTAGAAAGATAAATCATAAATGCCAATTGATAGTTCAAAATTCCAATACATATGTCATACTCATATATTAATAATATCATATATGTCTTTGTACTCTTTAGTCATGATTCAAATGAAGATCATTACAATTATTCATCAACCATCAAAAGGGTCTAGATCATCATCATTTGAACCACAAACAAATGCACTGCCAGTGCCACTTGTAGTAGGTGCATCATGTGCAAGAGTCTCATCATCATCATCTCCATCTATAGTGACTCTAGCAAGCTCTGCAATAGATGCATCCAAGTTGGCACTCTCAGGGGCTATGTCCCAATTCTTCATTGAACCATCCTTGTACTCATCTTGCTTATGTGATAGAAGACGCAAGTTGGAATGGACATAAACCAAGTCTTCTGCTTTTTTTGCACCCAACCGGTTACGCTTCACTGAGTGGATATAGGAGTATGTACTCCAATTTCGTTCAGCCGAAGAAGAACTTGCAACCTATTGAAATTGGAGAGAAAACCAAAATAACTTAGAAATAAAAAATGCAAAATAAATTAAATAATGGTAAGTAGTACTACTAAACTTAAAGTCTACAATACAAATGTTAAATAAAAAAAATTAAAAAATAAAAATTACTTGTGATAGAATCTTGATTGCAAGAGGTTGGAGGAACATAAAATCTTGCCCATGGAGGTACCACCATGTACAAGCATCTACTTTGTATTGGTCTTGAGTAGCACAAGGACTAAGTGTTCGTCCTATGATGAACAAGCCAAACTCTTTCCTAACATTTTCCACCACTTCTGGATCTATGAAGAGTCTTTTGAATGCTTGCTTGTACCCATTAGCAACTTCACTATCTCTATATGGTGGAGTTCTCCCTGGCAAAGCAAGTATCTGTGAACTATAGTATTTGGGAGATAATGCATATGCAAGGAGATGCAATGGTGTGTTCATCTTGGCCCAACGGTGGTGAATGATTTTTTCAACTCTATGAAAAAATGTTTCTTGGGGGTCATTCTCTTTTTCTGCTATTATCACCCTTATTTTTTCTATCATGGAGTCAATACCATCATAGATATCCCCCAAACATGGTTTATCTGTATCAGCAAACCTGAGCATAGTCATGATAGGATCAGTGAATCTCAAGACATAGGCCACACGATCCCACCAATCATCCCCTAGGATCAATGACTTGACCTTTCGAGCCCTCTCTGAACTTGATGTTTTCCAAATACTCCATTGGTTGCTAATAACCATGGCACCCAATGCGTCTCGCACCTTCACAAGTCGTCTCAAAACGATTGTGTGTGATGCAAATCGGGTCTCCGCAACCTAGGATCATGTAAAACATAAGTTAATAATAATAACACATTAAAATATAAATCCATAAAATTAAAAAAATTAAAATAAATTATAATTGATAATTAAATTAAATTTACCTTCAACAATTCCAATCTCGAGAAAGTCCTGAAGATGCTTTGTGACATATGGTGGTTTGTCACAAACATTTGGATCTCCTCAGCCTCTTGGTATATTTCTTTCACCCATTCTATTTGAGTGCCAATTGCTTGCATCACCAAGTTAAGGGAGTGTACAGTGCATGGTGTCCAAAAAATGTGTTCATACCTTTGCTCAACCAAAATACCTGCAGCCCGACAATTTTTTGCATTGTCTGTAATGACTTGAACAACATTTTCCGGACCCACCATCTCTATGGACTCAATGAGGATTTTTGAAATGAATTCTGCATCTTTGATTTGCCCCTCACAATCAATTGCCTTCAAAAACATAGCCCCTTTAGGGGACACTGCAATAACATTTATCAAAGGTCGATTTTTGCAATCCTTCCATCCATCGGAAACAATAGACAATCCTGTTTCAACCCAAGAATCCTTAATTGATTTGAGTGATGTCTCTACATGATTTTTTTCTTTTACTAATAAGGTGGTGCGCACCTTTTCATACCCAGGACTTTTGAAACCTGAAGGTGCAGCATTGATTGCCTCCACCATATCATGCCAATATGGTGATCTCACCAAGTTGAAAGGAAGACCATTGGCATAAATGCAACGTGCAATTTTTTCCTCTGCGATGTCTCTTGCTTCATTTTGAAATGCCCTATCCAATGGTCCTCTTTTGCGGGAAGAAGTGGGGTTTTCTACTTCGACAGAGGGTGTCTCCAAGAAAGGATGTTGAGAGGCCATTACTGAATCTTCAGGCAAAGTAATTGATTTTTTCTTTGCTAAAGGATGGGTTCTTAATTTTGCTCTTTCAGACTTCGCATCAGCTTCTTCTTGTTCAGCAATGTATTTCATAATTTTATCCTTTGACAACCCCTTCTTATCTGGCCCTGCACATGGTCTAATCCCTTGCCCACTTTGTCCAAAAAGGTGAAATCTCACTCGACTATATGAGCTCTTAAATGTGACTTTACACTCATCACAAATCCAAACAAATGCCCCACCTCCTGGAAGCTGTTCAACCATTGTAGTATGATGCCATAAAGGAGATGCTGCATCAATTTTATACTTTTGGTTTTTACCAGCAGGAACACCCACTGAACTTGAACTTGTAGCCATTTGAACTTTGATTTTACTGTTATAAGAAATATAAAATATTGAACAAATTACAAAATGAACACCAAAACACACTAAAACAAATAGCAAATCTTATTTCTTCTTTTCTAAAAAAAAAATTTGAAAAAATTTGAAAAAATCTTCAAAAACTTGAAAGAATCCATCATAAACTTGAAAAAATGAGTTAAAATGCATACCTTAAGTGATTAGATCTTCTTTTGTGCAAGTTATCCTCACTTTCTTTTGCACTTGATCAATCTTCTTCAACCTGCAAAATGAAAAAAATGGAGAGCAAAATGTGTTTGTGAGAGCAATGAAATGAAAAAAGAGTGATAGAATCATATTAGAAATGCGTTTTAGGGTTTCTTTGGCTTTTAAAATGATTAAAAAAGTCATTTTTTTTTTGTTTTTTGCCCAAAGTCCGCGGGCACGTCTGGGCACGCCGGGATTGAGCCGCGCGCCCATCGGCTGGGCCTGGGAAACCCTCAAGACGCTCCCGTGCCCAAACGCTCCCGGAGCGGGCACGTAGGGCCAAAAACACGAATCCGGCAACTAAGCATTAAATATAGCTGGAGGTAAAATTTTAATTCTTTGCCTGGTAATTCGGATGGTAAATGAGTACTAGCAAAATGTACATGTGAGATTGTGATGTCCCCTCGCTAGACAGTTCTCGGGAACAGTGTGTTAGCCCTTTATTGGACCCTTGTGGGCTAGCCAGATTGGTTAGAGGGTCAGTGGTACTTTCTGGAGAGTTTGATCATTTTGGTTTTCAAAGCTCAATGACTGGTTCACAGCAGGCGTTGGCATTTCAGGAGTCCACAGCTTCTGACGGCACGGGAATATTCTGAGTTTTGAGCGAGTTATCGAATTTTAAGTGATTAAGTTAATTATTTAACTTAATGCCTTTTTTATTAAAGTCACATCGACTTTAATATATTTTATATCACTTAAAATGTTCAAAAAGGAGATTTAATATTTTAATGACTTAAAATATTAAAAAGTGTGCTCAAGTATTAAGTGGAAACTATTGAAAAGACTTAATATAATATTAAAAGATTTTAATGATTGAAAAAGGGCGTATTTTCTTGAAATGCGTGCCATTTGGGTATAAAGCATTTCTCTGGCAATAGAAACTCATCTTTGACAATTTCACTTTGCCTTGTGCTATTCTTTCCTGTGCATTCTCCTGTGACCAGGGTTTGAACATTTTGTCCATTGAGGAACGATAACTCTTTAGTGTTGAGTGCTTTTGAGGCTGTGAAAGATCAGCTGAATCAATACAGTTGAGAGCTTCACACAGAGGTTCTACAGATACAGACAGAGGTTTTATATATTCAGATTGCTTGTTGTTTGCAAATAAATGAGGGTTTCTTACTGGTGGCGCATCCTTCTTCAGAGTCAAGGCTTCCAGCAAAGATTCTTTGCATTCTTTTCTTGGTCGTACGGCCTACCTTGGATATTGTGCCTTAGAGAGGCGTGTGAAGGGTTAGGCTGAAACGCCTCCCTTTTGTGTGATTTTTGTCTTCCATCATTGGCGTCCAGCATTTTCAGAGGATTGTATCCAGTTTCAGGGCAAGAGAAATCACATCTGGAGATTTGGCGTGCTTATATGCTTGATTTCACCATTTCCGGCTGTCAAACTGGCAAATTCCTTAATTAAATAATCTGGAGCTATTCGGGTATGTGTATCATTTGCATTCTATTTGTCTCAATAAAATAATGCAATCTACACTCTCTTTCTAAAGCAAATAGTGTTAATTTTCATTTTATGAGCAATTATGATGTGCGCCCCTTCTCTTCTGTCTATCAAACATTCTCTAAAAAATTAAATAACACATAAAGACTTAAGAAAAATAAGGGTTTTGAGTTGAGAGCCAGCAGGGCTCATCACAATGGTATCAGAGCTCTGATTCTGCCAGCTTGTGGGGTTAGAGAAATTTATGAAGTCACACAAAGAGGGTTTTGACAAGTTTTATTCCAGAGGGGGTCCTAGAAATCAGAGAGGTGATCAAAATCCTTTCCCACCATTTCCGTTTGCAGATCAGGAGGAGGAATTAGACTAGGATAATATGGCAAACAAGGCAGGAGAAAGTTCTCACAGGAATCCTTGGGATGATGAGGACAGAGAAGCTAAAGACGTGCTCAAAGGTATGGTTGCAGGGCAAGAACAGGTGGCAACTATTCTTCAACAACTCAGCACGAATGTCCAAAATTTGACCATTAATAGAAATCAAAATATGGACCTAGATCGTGAAGGCAGTATTCACAGAGAGCCTCAGAGAGTCATAGCTCCAGCACGTACCTATGAGAGAGCTACATGTCCTACGTTCACCAGAGATGATGCTGAGGTGGACGAAGTTGAACAGGGTGGCGAGATTAATTTTGCAGATAACATTATGGCTATGCATGATGAGTGGGATAATTTGCCACCGAGAGTTAAGGAGCACCTTAACTTCGACAGATTCATGAGCCAGAAGAGAGAACACACCAGAAGCAGGAATGACAGGCGGCCTAGACACAAGCAGAATGATCTCAGACAGGCTACCAACAAACTAACCTTAGTTCACTATGATGGCAGTGGTAGAGTTACAGCACGTGCCTGGGTTAGTAAACTTGACACATTCTTGACACTACGCCCCATGCCAGAGGAGGATGCCATTCGTTTTGCAACACTTCACCTTGATGGCGTGGCACATGATTGGTGGATTCATGGTATGACTACTCTTCATCATGACAGGATTACCTCGTACCAGGAGTTTACTGATAGACTGGTAGAGAGATTTGACAGAAGGGATCATGAGCTCTTCTTCAGAGATTTGGCACAATTGAAACAGTTAGGTAGCTTGGAATCGTACATTGGTGAATTCCAAAGACTATCTGTGATGGTGACAGGAATCTCAGAAAGAAGGCTGATCATATTGTTCATTGAGGGTCTTTTCGAGCCCATGAAAGGTTGGATAAAAGCATTTGATCCACCTACTTTACAGGAGGCCATGAGGAAAGCTCGCAGCATGGAGCTATCTACACCCCGTAAGCCATTTGGCTCGAAGCCTACCACCTCATACACGGAGAATAAATCAGATCCAAAGAAGGCTGATAATGCTGATCAAAAGAAGAAATTTACAGCCCCTTTAGATCGAGAAACCATGAATGATTTACAAAGAAGAAAACTTTGTTTTTACTGCAAAGGTCCGTATGACTTTAATCATGACTGCCCCCTCAAACCTAAAGGGCAAAACAAGCACATGGAGTGGTTTTATGAGGGAGAAGCGTTGACTGATTTTTCTGATCAGCAAGCTCCAATCTATGATACAGATGGAGAAGAGTCAGAAAATGAGGCAGAAATTGTATTAGAAACAGAACTTAAGGAGGCTCATATGTCCAACATGCAGAAAGAGGGTTCTTTCAGACTCCGTGGGATCCTAGCTGGTCAAAGGGTCATATCTCTTCTAGATACAGGTGCAACCCACAACTTCATCGATTCACGGTTAGTAGAGAAACAGGGAATTCAAACTCAGCAGTTTGAAGGCATACGTGTGAAGGTTGCAGATGGATACACTCTCAACTGTGAGAGGATGATACCTGACTTGCCTTTGAAGCTCAACAATTTTGAGTTTAAGGCAGATTTTTATGTTGTGAATATGGGAGGAACGGATATAGTTCTTGGCATGAAGTGGCTTCATGCAATAGGTGAGTTCACGCTTAATTTGCGTGACATGGAGATGAAATTCACCTATAGATGGCACAAATCATATTCTTAAAGCCATCAAGGACAGCAACCTTAGAGAAATTTCACTCCGGAGAATGGAACGTTTGATTCGTAATGATATGGTAGAGTGGGCTGTTGAGTGCAAGCTAATGCCTTCACAGTTGGAGCAGCAAGCTTCTTCTTACCATCCAGATGTGCAGGAACTTCGAATCAAACATGCGAAGGTGTTTAGTGCAATTCCACCAGGCAGACCTCCTGATAGAGGTATTGAGCATATTATAGAGCTGGATGAGGGCACGAAACCGATTATGATTACTCCTTACCGGCACCCCAAGCGTTTAAAAGATGAGATTGAGAAAACTATTAAGGAGCTTTTAGCTATGGGGCACATTAGGCCGAGTAAGTCACCCTTTGCTTCATCAGTTGTTTTGGTGAAGAAAAAGGATGGTACACTCAGGATGTGTATTGACTACAGAATGCTCAACAGGAAAACAATAAAGAACAGGTATCCTATTCCACGGATAGATGAGTTGATAGACAAGCTTCATGGAGCTTGCTACTTCTCAAAGATTGATTTGAGGACAGGGTATCATCAGATCAGAGTCCGAGAGGAGGACATAGAGAAAACTGCGTTTAGATGTCACTGTGGACACTATGATTTCTTGGTTATGCCATTCGGTTTAACCAATGCACCAGCCACGTTTCAGTCTACAATGAACAGGGTTTTCCATCCTCACTTGAGGAAATTTGTATTGGTGTTCTTCGACGACATCCTGGTTTATAGCAAATCATGGGAGGAACACATGGTTCACTTGGATGAGGTACTGAGTATACTTGACAGGGAGTCCTTGTACGCCAAGGAGTCCAAGTGTGCTTTAGGCATGGCAGAGCTTTTATATCTGGGACACATCATCAGCGGTGCAGGAGTCAGCATGGATCCAGAGAAAGTTCGAGCCATCATCGATTGGCCTACACCTGAGACATTGACACAGCTCAGGGGATTTGTAGGATTGTGTGCCTTCTATCGTCGGTTTGTTAGTGGGTTCTCGCGGCATGCTGCGCCACTAACTGATTTGACTAAGAAGGGTGCTTTTGTGTGGACACCATTAGCACAAGCGTGCTTTGAGAAGTTCAAACTTCTCATGACTTCGTGTCCGTTTTGGCTCTACCGGACTTCACTAAACCCTTTGAGTTACATTGCGATGCCAGTGGTGAGGGTATTGGTGCAGTTATCATGCAGGATCGACACCCTATAGCTTTCGAGAGCAGGAAGCTAAGAGGTCCTGAACGGAGCTACAGTATCTATGATAAGGAAATGTTGGCCATCATGCATGCCATGGCCAAATTCAGGCAGTACTTGATTGGTAGTAAATTCACTGTAAAAACCGATCATAATAGTCTGAAGCATTTTCTTGGGCAGCGAGATCTTAATGAGAGGCAACAAAAATGGGTCAGCAAGCTTCAGTCTTACGATTTTGACATCTCCTATGTCAAGGGCACTCAGAATGTGGTTGCTGATGCTTTATCTCGCCGTCCTCACTTGAGCTCTATTACACTGGTTTCAGAAGACTGGAGACATCTGATAGTAGCAGAGTATGCTAAGGACCCATGGGCTTCTAGCATAGTAGATGGATCAGTACAGGATGACAGGTATTCACTTGTAGATGACCTTATCATCTACAAAGGGAGGATTTTATTGGTCCCAGGTTCTGAGATGAGGGACAGGGTTTTGAGGTCATTACATGATTCACCCATGGCAGGACATCCCGGTACTTTAAGACCTATAGGCAGGTACGGGAGAGATTCTCTTGGAAGGGTCTCAAGTCTTATGTTCTCCAATATGTCAGGGAATGTCTTGTTTGTCAGCAGAACAAGCAAGAGCACACATACCCTGCAGGTTACTACAGCCGCTTCCTATTCCTGAGAGGAAGTGGGATTGTTTGTCCATGGACTTCGTCACGGGCTTGCCAAAAGCTCAAGGGAAGGACAGTATTTTCGTGGTGGTAGATCGATTGACGAAATATGCACACTTCTTCGCAATCACTACTACACACACAGCTACCCAGGTGGCAGATTTGTTCTTCCGAGAGGTATTCAGGCTGCACGGTTTGCCTCGCAATATAGTCAGTGACAGGGACAGCAGGTTTATGAGTAACTTCTGGCAGGAGTTATTCAAACTTTGCGGGACAGAGCTCACCCCAAGTACCAGCTACCACCCCCAGACAGATGGGCAGACTGAGATCGTCAACAAATGGGTGGAAGGGTACTTGCGAAATTATAATTCAGGGCAGCAGAAGGCATGGGTGAGGTGGTTATACCTTTGTGAGTATTGCTACAATACCACTCATCACATGAGCATTTAGATGACACCTTACCGAGCATTATATGGATATGATGCTTCGAGCTTTCTAGACTTATTGCTGAGTGACAGTAGAGTCCCCAGTGCTGGTGATTTATTATAGGAGAACCAGGATATTATGAGAGCACTCAGGGAAAATATACAGAAAGCCCAAAATCAGCAAAAACAATATGCTAATCAAAGACGAGTAGAGCGGTCTTTCGAGATCGATGATTTGGTGTACCTGATGCTTCAGCCTTATAGGCAGTCCACCCTTCGTAAGAAGGGCTCCGAGAAACTTAAGCCGCGATACTATGGGCCGTTCAGAGTTGTCAGACGTGTCAGTCAAGTGGCTTATGAGTTAGATCTTCCGGTGGACAGTAGGGTTCACAACGTGTTCCATGTGTCGCGCCTCAAAAAGGCGTTGGGACAACACGTAATTCCTTCTATTGATTTGCCACCCCTGGATGATGAGGGGAAACTGGTTTTGATACCTGAGGCCATTCTGGACTCCAGAGAGCGTCATCTTCGGAGGCGGGTTATCAGGGAATACTTGGTTAAGTGGAGGGATCTACCGGCAGAGGATGCTACTTGGGAGAGTGATAGTATTCTTCAGCATCCGGCTTTGAGTTTGCTTGTGGACAAGCAAATTCGGGGAGGGTGGACTGTGATGTCCCCTCGCTAGACAGTTCTCGGGAACAGTGTGTTAGCCCTTTATTGGACCCTTGTGGGCTAGCCAGATTGGTTAGAGGGTCAGTGGTACTTTCTGGAGAGTTTGATCGTTTTGGTTTTCAGAGCTCAGTGACTGGTTCACAGCAGGCATTGGCATTTCAGGAGTCCACAGCTTCTGACGGCACGGGAATATTCTGAGTTTTGAGCGAGTTATGGAATTTTAAGTGATTAAGTTAATTATTTAACTTAATGCCTTTTTATTAAAGTCACATCAACTTTAATATATTTTATATCACTTAAAATGTTCAAAAAGAAGATTTAATATTTTTAATGACTTAAAATATTAAAAAGTGCGCTCAAGTATTAAGTGGAAACTATTGAAAAGACTTAATATAATATTAAAAGATTTTAATGATTGAAAAAGGGCGTATTTTCTTGAAATGCATGCCATTTGGGTATAAAGCATTTCTCTGGCAATAGAAACTCATCTTTGACAATTTCACTTTGCCTTGTGCTATTCTTTCCTGTGCATTCTCCTGTGACCAGGGTTTGAACATTTTGTCCATTGAGGAACAATAACTCTTCAGTGTTGAGTGCTTTTGAGGCTGTGAAAGATCAGCTGAATCAGTACAGTTGAGAGCTTCACACAGAGGTTCTACAGATACAGACAGAGGTTTTATATATTCAAATTGCTTGTTGTTTGCAAATAAATGAGGGTTTCTTACTGGTGGCACATCCTTCTTCAGAGTCAGGGCTTCCAGCAGAGATTCTTTGCATTCTTTTCTTGGCCGTACGGCCTACCTTGGATATTGTGCCTTAGAGAGGCGTGTGAAGGGTTAGGCTGAAACGCCTCCCTTTTGTGTGATTTTTGTCTTCCATCATTGGCGTCCAGCATTTTCAGAGGATTGTATCCAGTTTCAGGGCAAGAGAAATCACATCTGGAGATTTGGCGTGCTTATATGCTTGATTTCACCATTTCCAACTATCAAACTGGCAAATTCTTTAATTAAATAATCTGGAGCTATTCGGGTATGTGTATCATTTGCATTCTATTTGTCTCAATAAAATAATGCAATCTACACTCTCTTTCTGAAGCAAATAGTGTTAATTTTCATTTTATGAGCAATTATGATGTGCGCCCCTTCTCTTCTGTCTATCAAACATTCTCTAAAAAAATTAAATAACACAAAGACTTAAGAAAAATAAGGGTTTTGAGTTGAGAGCCAGCAGGGCTCATCACAGAGATATCCTTAGACTGATTGAGAAAATGTGAGAAAAACTATAGATGGTCTGGCGTTCTCAATAATTCTCTAAAAAACTTTGGAAAGGAACAAGGGATGGGAAAGTCACAGGAGGATGAGGTTACAAATGCATAGTGTTGGAACTCATTTAGGGTTTGAATTCCAATGTCTCAAAGGGTGAGTACTGGAAAAGTGCCTCAGTAATTAAGAAAAAAAGCAGCTGAAACCAATCAGACTTCAAATTATCCAGCCTGGCAATCAAACAAAGATGATCGGAGCACAAAGGATTATACTGATTGGAACAATCTATGCTCAGAAACAATTCAGGAAGATACTACAAAGTGACACAACAATCAACTAAATCCTTATCAATATTCTAGATTTCAAGCATGTGTCACTCTCCAACATAAAGTGTATAGGAAGGAAAATTTGGAAGTCAATGTTAATATGCAGTTTTGGGGTGAAAAGTGACTGCATTGCAGGCATCAAAAAAAAAAATCCGGATTTTCCTCCAGGCTTTTCTTCTGTCAAGGGCAGTTACAATTATTCAAAGAAGAGACAGTTCCATTACAACAGATAGACAGTGAAAACAGTTTTCCTTCTGGTACTGATATTTTGAAGACCTCTAGATGGAAAGACTGTGCAGATGAACAAGATCAACATGAACTGTTCTCTTGTGATATCAAATCTGATAACACATTGAAAGATAAGCTGACATGTGCAGAATTTAATCCTTGGAAAAGGATCATGTAGTGGAATTTAGTGGGAAGCACATAACAAAAATACTTCGCAAGATGTAGAACAAGGACAAAGAGCATCTGAAGAGACACAGCCTACAGGGTGGAGTATTGATATGTAGAGGTTCCAAAGACAAGCGGGACAATGCTAGAGACAAGGGTAGAAAGACTCAGCGAGGACAAATCTTTAGAGAAAAAACGTGTTTGAGCAGGAGCAGGTAGGTCATGACAGTCAACAATGAAGTTGTTGTACAGCCAGTTGTAGGGATTGGTGCAATTTGCAGAGAGCACAACTTTTCTCTCCTGTCAATGCAGATGATATGAAGGTTGATTTACTGTCTCTTATAGGGGCAGCTGGACGGGGTTGTCATCAATAGCAGTACAGAGCACAGGTTTCATTATCACAAGCATATACCAAGAGATTAATAGAAGCAAGTCTCGACAGTTTATATGGACTCAGAGAAATCAAGCATCATTTGTTGACAGCTCTAATGGATTAAAGAAAAACTACCTTCTTCAAAGAAGCAAGATGTTTTCTTGTCATAGTAGGTGACAAAGAGAGAAAAAAACAGTGTTGTTCACTGTTAGTTAAGACGGTGCTAGTAGAATATGCAAAAGACAATATACAAGTGCAGATCTCAGTCATGAAATGTTGCAGTGCAATACATGGACAGCTCTATGTCAATGTATAGTTTTGATAGTCAAACATCATTAAAGACTCTTTGATAAAGCTTCACAGGTCTTCCTAATCAGCTTTGTATCTGGACAATTCTTTAGAGAGGTATAAAGTGACAGAGAAAAGCTATACAAAGAGGAATGTTCTCTACAGTGGCAGTCAAGCAGAGGTTTCAAATGGACAGTGGCACTGTGCAGGGCAGTCAAAAGAGAGAGTGAAAAAGGTTAGGACAAAAGAAATAAGATAGATGGCAAAATCCCAAGCCATTTGATTGTTTCAAACCCTCATCCACATGCCCTATTAACATGTTTGGGAAGTAATGAGCAGATGCAAGTATCTAGGGGGAAGTTGAAGGAGTTGCAAAACAAATGGAGAGAATGTAGGGGGCAGTTTTGGCCAAGTTTTGGAGCCTTTACCAGCATATAAGAGCTGATTGAGGTCCCCTAATGGTAGAAGGGGTCAAGGGAAGGCTTTTTCTTCATTCCAACACCTTTTGGAAGCACTTTTGAGGGCTGCAAAATAGGGTTTTCAGGTTTGGACGACCAAAGGAGGTTTGACCCAGCAAGCACATGTTCCTATTGTCTAGCGACTGTTGAACAGCATATAAGGCAAGCCTAAGGGCAGTTTTAAGTTAGTTCTTTCTCTTCTAGCTGCTGTATTGTAACTTTTGGAAAGTTCTTTCGAGCTGGGACAGCCTTGTAACTCATTTTGCAGGCATGTACAGCTGTTGTAAACACCTTTTTATCAATAAATTTAAGCATCTTTGGCCTTCATAGAAACTGTCTTATTGTGTGTAATCAAATGATAGATGAATATTTCTGTGAGTTATGTTAATTCTTTGATATTTGTCTCATTATCAGCACCTTTAGGCAGAAGATATATGTAGTACTGCAGGTTGTAGGTTGTGTAAAGGAGGCAAACAATTCAAAATTGTGAAGAGATAGTAGATTTCCCTTCTAGGATTGTGAACATCGTAACCTTGTTATAAAATATTGATGCATGGGCATATTAAACCTTTGAGTTGTGTATGAACCAGCTTTGTTGTTGATCAATTGTGTGCAAAGGCAGTTGTGCAAGTCTCAAAAAATTATTTGGTGCATCACCTTTTAGTCTTAGGATTCACTTTCATGTTATCCTTCTCTCTTTTCTCAACAAGCATCATTAGTTTACTCAGTTTAGGTGATAAATCCATGGGAACCAGCCCTCTCTGGAGGTTTTTTTCCATCATAGGTGACCTAAAGCCTAGAAAGATCCCATGTTTCACCAATAGGATGAGTTTTGCAACTTAGTAAGGGTGCACTATTTAGTGATAACACTAACAATTATCATCATAAAATTCCTATAGGGCTCAACGCAAAAATGCAGTACTGTTTTCCAGCTAACATAGACTGGCCAGTTTTTAGGCTTCGACCCACAATAGATAAGGCATTGCTAAAATATCAAGGTCAACTGGCACACCTCTTGATGAATAAAGGTTCTTTGTAGCCTACAAATTTACTATAGGCTAAAGAATATAGTACAATATAGTAAATCTGGGATTTTGTTTTGTATAGTCGTAAAATTGCACCCCTTGCAATTTCACATACATTATTGCACCTGCTTTAGTGTCCACTCCCTTAGCATCTTGAGTAGGCTCATTTTAGCCCCTACATCAGCCTTTTTCCCTTCTCAGGATGCTCCAGCACCCCTTTTCAACAGCTACCCTTGCATGTCAACTTTGGATCGAACTTTGTGCCTTTCCCGTTCACCTCATTTTGTAGCTTGTCGTGTCTGGACACTAGCGCGTCGCGCGGACGTCTGCGCACCGGGCTAGCGTCCTACAACGTTTCAATGTTCAAATGACTGTTTCCATGCATGTTTGCCACTTGTCACCTCCTTTGGTCGGTGGTAACGGCTCGAGATTCCTTGTAACCACCCAGGAAGCTTTTTTTTGCTTCTTTTCTATCTTTAAATGCTATCTTTTCACTTCATTTGCAATTCTCTTCTGCTTCCAACCTCTCTCCAACCTTGGCTCTAACCTTCTACTCTCCAGCTCTTGCTTGCACAACTTCATACAACTTGTTACAGTAGCTTCACTTCTAGCTTCATTCTAACTTCTTCTTCTCCTTCTTGGCTTCCATCTTGACATTCTCCTCTCTTGCTTTTGCTTGCACAACTCCCTTATTTGTCATAGCAGCTTCAAACACTCTCAAGCTCTCTTAGCAACACCCTTTGCAACACTCTTGGCTCTTGCAGCTATCTTCCTCTCCCTCTTTGTAACTCCTTTGGCTCTTGAAGCTCTATCTCTCTTCACTTCATGTTTGAGAACATCCTAGGATTCCATATCCCCTATCTACTACACTTATACTTCGTGATACGAGTTCTCCTCCTCGAGCGGGGATTGCTTTTATCACCTCTTTTGTCATACAAGTTCTCCTCCTCAAGCAGGGTTTGCTTTATCACATTGCATTTGCTTACTTCTATTCTCTCTATCCTCTTGGCTGTCCGTGGAGGTGGGAACACCAAAACGGGGATTTGACTAAGGCAAACCCCTATATAGCCCCAACACTTTCTCCAGATATTACACATGCAGGTATTGAAGACATTCATTTTCTTGAGGCTTCATCATTTGCATGGTTGTGAGAACGTCCTTTCTTTCTTCTCCTCATCTTTATCATCTCTATTTCACTTTATTTCAGTTCTATCACTTTCTGTTACTTTCCTGTATTCTGGAAGTCCTTAGCAATTAGAATAGAAGTAGTCACCTTGTCATTTTCTGTGATAAACTCGCTTTCTCGTCTATACGAGACGCTAGTGCGCCTCGAGGGTATCCCATGTTGTCGTCCTTTGGCCGAGAGCTTGTCAGTTTGTCCAGAAAATCTTCGTGGCTTGCACTTTCTGATTCTAGAACTCTCACACTGTTCCTGAGGTAGTTTAGGGCAATTCGCCTCGTGAGGCTCTCTAAATGAAGAGAACTCGTGAGTAGCGAATCCCCCTTCTCTACAATTTGGTGAACCCGACATGAAAGGGGTATATTTCAAAAAACTAGGAATTTATTTACCCCTACTTGGCAAGGTCATAACTTTTGACTCGGTGCTCGGAATTTAAAACCATTTGCACTGTTGGAAAGGTCTCCTAGAGAACTAGTTCAATCCCTAAAATACAAGTGCCTTCGGTAGTTGAATTTTAGGGACCGATGCAAGTTCCAACCTCAAATTTCACTCCGAAGACCTCAAAAAATGCAAATTAATTACTTGAACCTGGAAAATATCGAAAAAATTAGAAAATTTAGATTTTCGGTTTTTCTTTGTTCTATCATCAAAATGAATTTGATATCTTCTTTTATTAGTTCAGTATCTAATTTTATTCAAAATGCTAATGGTGTTCCATTTCATGCATGTGATAGTGACTTGGCTTTACCCATGCCACTCAGTATCTTTGATCTTTCTCACGAAAGTCCTCTTGCTTCAGAGGATATTTTGTTGCAAGAAGATGAAATCACTGATACCTTTCTTAATGTTACTCTACCTTCTCTTCATTCCAATGCACTCTCTTCTAGAGACATTGCATTTGTGAATGATGAATCTCATCTTTGTTCTGATGCACTCTCTTCTAGACATGATGCATTAGTGAATGATAAACCTCCTTCCACGTCTAATCCTCACTGAATCGATGTTGAGAATGTTTCTTCGAATAATTATTCTACTAGTTGTGATGAATTTGTAAATGTAATCCCTGTCTTTGCTGCCCCTCAAAGGCCTAAGAGACCAATCATTTACATGACTCCAGCTAGTCCTTCTCCTAAAAGGATTTGTTCTATTAGTGTTTCATTTGATAGTGACTCTCCTGATCTTTCTAAGGCTCCCTCTTTCAAAGTGGTAGCCCATACTTATGAGAATGGAATGAATAAACAACCAAGCCTTCCTCAAGCACCTAAACCTACAACTAAAGCACCTAGTGATTACAATCTTGTCGAGCAACTTCGTGTTACTCTGGATAAGACCTCACTGTGGGACTTGCTTCAGTCTACTCTGGTTTATCAAGGTATGTTTCAAGAATCCTTGCAAAATATCCTCTTGCCTTCTTCCGCTAGGCCAATAGATGTTGATGCGTTGATAGCTTATATTCATGTGGATTCACCGAATATTACATTCTATTTGCAGGAACTCCCGCCTCTGGAAGTACAAAGCAAGTGGACCCTCTAATGATTATAGTTAACATTAATAGCATTAGCATTAGACATACTCTCGTTGACGCCAGTTCGGCACTCAATGTATGTAGCATCGATCTATTGCCTAAGATTAGTATTGATTCATCTACTCTTAATGCTTCTTCTGTTGACATTCATGGGTTTGATAATGTCATCGACAAGCCCTAGGCACAATAGTCTTGCCTTTGAGGTTGGGACCCATTATCGTACCTACCCTTGATTATATTATGTCAGAAAAGTTACCTTATAACCTTCTTCTTGGTAGACCGTGGGTTCACGCTATGGGTGCAGTCCCGTCTACCTTGCATAAATCTCTTAAGTTCATTTGTAATAATCGAGTAGTCACAGTCAAGGCTGACCCTAAGGCTATGCACTTATGTGAGATGGCAACTATCGATCGAGCTTCGGTTGTGCCTACTCTTATCCCTTCAATATCTTCCAGTGTGTCAATGTTGACTCCAACAATACGTACTACAAAGGATGCTCTTGAGATAGATGTCCCTGAAGGAGATCCTTCTGAAGAAAGAAATCTTAAGTCTACTCTTTCTACTTCTCAAAAGAATGCATGGGGTTCCTTAGACTTTACAGACTCCTTCAGTGGAGAACATAAAGTTGTCCCAATCCACTCAGACCTGCCGATAACATTATATGAACCCGCTATCAAATATGGTCATTCTTCTATATAGTGGGATAAAGTGAATGCAAATTGTAATGTTCTTAGTGTTGATCCTCCTTCTGAGGAAGATGATCACACTTATATTAAGGAGGTTAATGTTGGTAGTCCTGTCAATAAGTATGATGGCGATCCCATAGAGGAGCATAATCCCCATGGCTGAAACAATGCTCCCTATTGAGATCCTCCTCCTTTGTCTTTTGTTTTCGTGTCTTCTTCTTGTGAGCAGTCAAACTTTTCTCCACAAGAGAAAGGGTTGCTTCCTGCTCCTCATCCTTTGTCTGAGCAAGAGCATATTTTGTTGCGGCTTCTAAAAGCCCTTAATTACTCTTCCTCCAACAAGTAAGAAATTTTATAAACATGATAAAACAAAGCATTCTTTTTATGCATACCATTGAGTGCCTAGCCATTCCACTAGTGAATGTAAGGCCTTGAAGGATAAAATACAACTTTGTGATTTTGGTGCTAGCAAACTCCCATTTGATTGATACACCCACCTTTTCTTCGCATGACAAGTGATATTGAGGTTTACCTCTATCCTGTATGTTCCAAGTATCTTGCATCGTTCTCCTCCCCTGTATGCTAGGGGCAGTGATAACTTTCTCTAGAGATGTGCATCCTTCTTAAGGACCCCCTCTCTCCTCTATGTCTTTCAATTGAAGCGTCCCTTGAGTGGACCCCTTTTTCTTTGAAGGGTTCCCGAGGGACCCCCTTTGAAATCTTTTCTCTCAAAAGAATTCATTTGCGTCTAGCTTGGGGGCAACCTAACTAAACCTCGCTTTTCAAATAGTGCGTCCCTTGAGTGGACCCCTCTTCTTTTGAAGGGTTCCCGAGGGACCCCTTTGAAAGCTTTCCAGCTTTTTGACGGTCTGCATGATTGTCTGCTTGCCTGCGTGGCCGCTTTTGCTTTACGGGTGTACCTATGAAGCCACTTTTCAACTCTGCGGAGTCCCCTTCTTTGGGTTTCCTCAATGTGAGACATCTTGGGGGATGCCTCCTTGCAAGTCTAGCCTTCACTAGGTTTCCCTCATGTGAGAGATCTTGGGGGACGCCTCCTTGCAGGTCTCCAGGCCTATGAGGCACTTTTCCGGGTATCCTTCATGTGAGAGATCTTGGAGGACACCTTCCTTGCAGGTTTGCGGGCCTGTGAAGCACTTACATTCTTAAATTCTCTTTCTTCTCAACTTGTATATATCGGATCGAAGATATGCATCTTCTTCATCCTAAGTATATGCCCTTCCTCTCTTCGTTTTAGAATTCTCCTATGTGCTATTGTTTTTAATTTGGGGACAACACATAGTACTGAGACAACCTTCTACATCAAGGTCTCTTTACTTTGTTGACTCAAATCCTTTAGCTTTCTATGCTCTAACATTGTTGTCTGGTGCAGGTCTTTCTTGTCTAATGCATTTGTTTTGCAGGTCTTCAGCCTGGGGGCATGCTTTCGTGGTTCGAAGAGTTATATGCTTCCTCTATAGTATCCTTTTGGCATATGATGTTATTTATGTTTAGTAGATTTCCTTTAGCCTACATATTAGTGTAGAATCATATAACCGCTAAAGTGGGGGCAAAATGTATAGTCGTAAAATTGCACCCCTCGAAATTTCACATACATTCTTGCACCTGCTTTAGTGTCCACTCCCTTAGCATCTTGAGTAGGCTCATTTTAGCCCTTGCATCAGCCTTTTTCCCTTCTCAGGATGCTCCAACACCCCTTTTCAACAACTACCCTTGCATGTCCGCTTTGCATCAAACTTTGTGCCTTTCCTGTTCGCATCGTTTTGTAGTGTGTCGTGTCCGGACATCAGCGCATCATGCGGACGTCTGCACGCCACGCTAGCATCTTGCGACGTTTCAACATTCAAATGACCATTTTCATGCATGTTTGCCACTTGTCAGCTTCCTTGGTCGGTGGTAACGGCTCAAGATTCCTTGTAACCACCCGGGAAGCTTCTTTTTGCTTCTCTTCTATCTTTAAATGCTATCTTTTCACTTCATTTGCAAGTCTCTTTTGCTTCCAACCTCTCTCCAGCCTTGGCTCTAGCCTTCTACTCTCCAACTCTTGCTTGCACAACTTCTTACAGCTTGTTACAGCAGCTTCACTTCTAGCTTCATTCTAACTTCTTCTTCTCCTTCTTGGCTTCCATCTTGACATTCTCCTCTCTTGCTTTTGCTTACACAACTCCCTTATTTGTCATAGCAACTTCAAACACTCTCAAGCTCTCTTAACAACACCCTTTGCAACGCTCTTGGCTCTTGCAGCTATCTTGCTCCTCCTCTTTGCAGCACCTTTGGCTCTTGCAGCTCTATCTCTCTTCACTTCATGTTTGAGAACATCCTAGGATTCCATATCCCCTATCTACTGCACTTATACTTTGTGATACAGGTTCTCCTCCTCGAACAGGGATTGCTTTTATCACCTCTTTTGTGATATAGGTTCTCCTCCTTAAGCGGGGTTTGCTTTCATCACATCGCATTTGCTTACTTCTATTCTCTCTATCTTCTTGGTTGTTCGTGGAGGTGGGAATACCAAAACGAGGGTTTGACTAAGGCAAACCCCTATACAGCCCCAACACTTTCTCCAGATATTACACATGTAGGTATTGAAGACATTCATTTGCTTGAGACTTCATTTGCGTGGTTGTGAGAATGTCCTTTCTTTCTTCTCCTCATCTTTATCATTTCTATTTCACTTTATTTCAGTTCTATCACTTTTTGTTACTCTCCTGTATTCTAGAAGTCCTTAGCAATTAGAATAGAAGTAGTCACCTTGTCATTTTCTGTGATAAACCCGCTTTTTGGTCCGTATGAGACGCCAATACACCATGCTATCATCCGTATCCCGCATTGCCGTCCTTTGGCCGAGGGCTTGTCAGTTTGTCCAGAAAATCTTTGTGACTTGCTCTTTCTGATTCTAGAACTCTCGTCTTGTTCCTGAGGTAGTTTAGAGCAGTTCGCCCCGTGAGGCTCTCTAAATGAAGAGAACTCGTGAGTAGCGAATCCCCCTTCTCTACATGTTCAAAGTACACCAAGTTTAAAAACAATTAGAGAATGCTCCAAGGAAAATAAGGCCTAGACCAGCAGTATGCAATGCACCATCAAGACATCATGCTCAACTAGCATACTTCCCAAATTCAAGAATAGGTTCCTCGAAGGAAGGGAAAACCGATGGACTAAAGGGTGTTAGAAACAAAGTTCAGAAACTATCTGAGAATGATCCTAGGAAAATAAGGGCAAACCAATGAACTAATGCATGTTCACATGAACTGACTAGGTAGCCCAAAGAGGGGATTCTCAATCTGAAACATGAAAGATGATTGCCAAACAGATCCAATATCTCATTACAAAGGGGCCCCATCATGTTCAAATCAAAGCACACAAAGATACTGCCAATTTCAAGATATACACAAAATCACGCTAACATATACAAAACTAAGAGAGAAAAGCATTGCTCTCCACGAAAGAGTCAGAATGCCAAGTTCTAATACTTACAATAGAGCTCCCACTTAGCATAACATCATTTCTAAATGCTCAAAGAAAAAACAAACTATAGTTCAGGTCTAGCAATTTTGATAGACTCTAGCATAAATTCATAGTGTCTTAGCAATAACCTCAGACTCAAACTCAGCATTATTACCAGCAAAAAGCTTAGGAGATGATGTGCAACATTCCTCTTAAAATGGACTGGTGCTTTAGGCACCTCTTCTTCCATTATCCTTGTTGACTGTACTTACTATCCCATTGATATATTATGCTCATTCATGAAGGTTGATATAATATCATTTCATTTTCAGCAAATCTTGTCATCAATTATATAGATTTATTTCCATTTTCAACAAAGCCTACAATCAAATTCATAAAAATATAGAACATGGGAAGCAAACAAGGTGGTCAATTGTCTTGTGGTAATGGTATTTTTTCTATGAGCAATCATAAGTACTCAGAGTTTATATCCAATTACAATAGAATAACTAGGAATAAAAGGATTCTATATTATGAAAACTAACTAAACAATTAGCACTACCGAAGTTAAAACAAAACAAGAGGTGGTCAACCAAAGGTTGTTAAACCCTGAACCATAACACCTGGCACGAGAATAATAGTCTTGTGAGGGAAGGACCCCTCAATGAAGCATGGAAATGAAGGTGATTAAAGCTAGGGACCATGAAAGAGACTTGAAGTACCCGCACTATCATCATATTTCACCAAGAAGGGGCCACAAAAGGATCTATAGTGCTCTATGAGTCTATAGTATAATGTCCAGAGCTAAGGGAGCCGGAGAGGCCGGGTTGCAGGAGATGGAGGAGGCGCTCATTGTCAGCCCATCAAATGTGCCCCAGCAAGCGATTCCTATAGTCCCCTCGACAACAACACAAGACCCTTGCACCAGCAGCATCCACACTGGCAGCAGTGGCCACGAGCAATGAAGGAGAAGAGGATGACAAGGCATTGGATGCTTGGCTTGGCAGGATGGGTACGCAAGCACAGACCCCTCCGCCATCGCCACGGATGGCCAAGGAGCCAACACATATTTCCATCTAGGATACTACACAACCAAGCACTCCAAAGAGTGCCTAGCCAGAGGCAAGTGTGCAACCAGCCAACCAACTGACGAGCGCACAAGAGAGTACACAGTTGCCGCTAGAACCATAGTCGCCCTTGAGCACTCTGTCGAGCGCACAACCAAGTGGGCAATGAGAGGGAACTTCATTTGGCCGAGTTGTAGTTGCCTCACAATCACTGCTAGAGCATTACCATGTGGTGACACGGCCAGTCGCACGGACGACCCCTCCGTCAGGCCATGCAGTTGCTTCACCCTCACAGCCAAGGTGGCGAAGACGAGGGCAGTCTGGAGAGGCAACATCGAGTAGGGATGAGTCGGCGAGACCGATACAAATGACACCGTCAAATCCTCACAACCCTCTCGGCACCCTCCATAGGTACATTACAGAGTTGAGTGCCATTGGTAGACATATGCAAGAGATTGGGGAAGTGAGTCAGCAGCTCATCACTAGACTAGATCCCCCAGTAGCACAGGAGGTCAAACGCATTTTGGCATTTATGCAACAAGGGTGTGAAAGAGAATTCTTCCAATGCTTCACATCAAAGGGTTGGCAAAATGTGCCGACAACCGAGATGATCGATGAGATGATGGTTGCTTGGTAGCCAAACCGACCGACAGCAACAGGAAAGCATGGCAAGGTTCTGATAGCGCTCCATGGTATGGAGCAATGCTACCGACACGCCTATTTACAGCTACGCCAACAGTTGCTCCTCATAGATGCGACTGAAGGTGAACGAGACAAGGCTCTAGCGCAGGCAACCTAGAGTCGTATGAAGCTCACGAAGCAGATCTACAAGTCACAAGAGGAGCTGGCTCAAGTGACGGCAGAGCAGGCACAGGTGTTGGCTACAAAGGAGGAAGTGTTGAGAGAAAAGGACAAGCAGTTGACTGAGAGGGATACTCAACTAGAGGAGGTATGGCGATTGGCAAGGGAGAGGGAGATTTAGTTGACTAAGAAGGACAAGGACTTGGCGAGTACCAAAGAGGAATTGGCAACTGCACAAGCCAAACTCGCCAAGGCGATGAAGATGGTGAAGTTGGCACAAGAGTGGCAGAAGGTGGCCACCCAAAAACTCCAGTGCCTTCAGCAACAGACGACAACAACTCCATCTTCATCTGTAGATCCAGGGGCGCACTCTCTTCCTCCCTCCTCTTAATTCCCTTTCTATACCCCAGTTTTTCATTTTCAATCGTCTAGAAGACTACTTTATGGGGGGGATGATGTAGTCGGCCGAGAGAAGTAAATAAGATTTAGTTAGTTTAATATTTTATATATTTGTCTTGTCATGTTGTCGTAGTAGTTAGTGCTTTAGGAATTAGTTCCGGATAGAATAATTAATGTTATGAAGGGACGCAACGATTGGTCCTTCAACCACCGTCGACGCACTATTTGTATTCAAAGTCTTGTAATCAATTGGTACTGTTGCTATGGTTGTTCATAATACACTTGTACTAGCATATGTTCGAGTAATAAAGACAAATGTGATGGTTTTATGCATTATATTCTAGTACATTGTTATGTTCTATAAGTTACTCTTGTTTACTCATTGCGTATGTTGGAATTCATTTTGTGAGTAAACAGGGCAATCCTAGGAGAATCCTTAGCCTCTTCAACAATCTTTGCATAAAATTCAAATTGTATTAAGGAAGCCTCTGGTTTGGATATCAAACTAGCATCCACTGCAGCAAATGGAGAGCCACTCAACATTCTCCTAGCATGTCAAAACTTAAGATTTGCAAACCTATCATGTTTATAGTAATACTTCGCACATAATCAATGACAATTGATTTTCCAATTTTTGTCATTTATCCAGTGCAAAGAATATTGTAAGATGTTAAACTAGTAAGTTATGTGACTATTGTTATTGCTGCTATTAGGTACCAACAGCATATAGAAACCAGACACTAGAAAAATCTCAGAGCCAAAAATGTTAGTAATGAAAGGAATTGTACTGCTGAATACCTTCAGCATCTTACAAGGCATGGTGTTAATACTGCCACTCAATGACTCACCATCCTCCATGCAGTCACCTTTTTTATTGGAACGATCACACTCTTGATAGCTGACAAAGGTCATTTTAAAAGTTTTGCACACCATCATTCATTTTATGTTTGAATCTTGATCATTTAAAGAACATACAAACTACCTTCTTGGCTACTCCTAGTTTAGTGTGGATCCTTCATATCCACATACTTGCCTACAAAAATAGGCCCAATCATTATCGTTGCATTCCTTCCAAGAAATGCTGATGGATAACTCTATTAAAATCCTGACTTTGCACAATCAAATTGGTAATGGTCATCAGTAAAACTAAAATGGAAACAAAATTCATATTTGAAAAGAATTGTATATCCAATCCACAACACATGCACAGCTATAATCTGGCAATAAGCACAGGATGCCATATAAACAGGGAAAAGAGCCATCCTAAGAAGTGCTTGGTGCCTTGAACCATTACTAGGAAGGATATATGTCTGTAGATCTTCAGCTGAATGAAAGAATTGGAAGCAAGGGAATTCTTAGGCCAAGTCATTACAATATTGGACGGAACATAAGGAAAACAATGCAAATCCTAGAGAAGTATGACCCAAAATGACGTATTACACATCACCGCAAATGCATATAAACTGGCAACCAATTTGTTCTTCTCAAAATGTAACTCCTATACTGAACCACTTTTGCCATTTTTTGTCTTAATTTTGGTTTATAGAGTATAAGCAACTTTTGATTCCTTCCAACATGTAAGCTACTTTAACACTTTGACACATTCAAAAATGGCAACATGGAATTGCAAATCAATTGCCAAGGCAGATTAGAAAGATCAGAGGCAATAGACAATCCAGAGTAACTATACAAAACCAGGTACAGTTTGCCTGGCAGAAAAAACAGGTTATAAATGGAGAACAAACATGTTTTAGATACACACAGACCTGAAATACTTACCACATGCTAATCTAAGTGACAGAGGAATACAAAAAACATATTGCAATCCTAAAAAAAAGGTACATTGATGAGTGGAATAAGGCTTCAATCACATGAAAAACAACACAAAAATGAATCACTTGGAAAGCAGCTATAAATGTCTTGGTTCTTGAACCTTCCCATACACCTGAATGAAGTAAAATGTAACTTCGAATAGTGTAAGAGCGCATCAGACCAACTTGCTCTTTCACAGAAAGAAAAGATGACCTACAAGATTATTTGGGCTAAAAAAAGGAGATGCTAAATCTAACTGTTGAAGAGATTTTTCTCACCTCCTCCTCCAGTTTCTCATACACTTGCCAGAAATGTCTAACAAGGAGCTCCTCAACATATGTCATCTTTGCACCAGCAAAAATCACATCTTTGCAGTATTTCAAATATGTTGGTAAATCTTTTCCATAATCTGACATCAAAAATTAGTTCTTAGTAATGTGCCTACTTCAAAAAAGTTTATGCTCTAGATTACAGACACAAAAAATAATTCTTAATAATATGTTCACTCAAAAAAAAATGGTACCGTACACTACAGATATCAAATCATTAGTATCTGCAGAAAAGACAATCAGATACAGAAAGTATTATTTAATGGAAAGATAAAAAACTTAATACAATTACCACTGCTGACACTGTTAGAGCATTAGAAAGAAGATACGTTTAAGTGCTACAGTTGAAAAGAGTAGTTTAGGGGGTAGAAAAATTTCAAAATTTGTGACTAAGAAATTGATCTAAGAACCAACCAAATATGGGATAGGCCAAATCAAATACCTTGAAGTCCATAATGGGAAGGCAAGGCAAAAACGAAAATAAGGATGATTGGCATCAAATGATTTGTAGGAATGGCTTTGCTTGAGTGTTAGCATTCCAAATATCTGAAACAATGAGGAAAGTAAAGAGCACAAAGAAATGCAACAAATAAAATGAAAGACAGACATAAGTATATAGAGAAGCCATGCATACATTATTAATATGGGAATCAAACATGCATTACTAGCTCCAATGAGCTATGCCCAAAATGGAATGAAAGACTACAAAGAAAATCTAATAAGAAATAAAGTAAATAAAATGTGTAATACACAGGAACAAGCAATCACAGGACCAGTCTTGTTGCCTCTCTGCCATTGAAGTCACTGAGTTCAAAGAACCTTTGATCCCTGCCTTGAACCTCTGGATCTTGGTGTAGCAAGGATAAATCCTACAAAAGGCTTAATTAAGACCTATGAGATGAGGCAATCCTGATTCGGGCATATAATGTAGATCAGACTAAGGAAAAACAACAATGGTCAAGAAATGATGAGGAACAACAGGTAACAACAGCAGACAATAGAGGGCAATGACTGGGTAAAGGCAAAGGCCTTGGTAGTTGGATAATTTAAGGGTAGCAAAACCCTAGGAGCTTGCAGCTGACTAAGAAAATGCACCAAAAAATATAAGTCCAACCACACTCCTATCCCACAAATTTGGGGATCAAAAGCCAACTGAAAGACCTAACTTTGGATGAATGGATGCCCAAAATTTGATGTATGCATTTAGTCCCCATGGTGCTGCAGGTGACTTTCAGACATGCTAGGAAAAAATGGCCACACTGCACCATTTGAATAGAATTAGAGACGTTAAAAAATGCTTTCAACATGAGCATCTCAGATGACTGAACAGTTTTCTACCTGCAAACTTCCCTTTTGTGCCCTTTTGTGCATTCTTAGGGTGTCACCTCACCACATGAGGATCCATAAGTCTAAGGAGTGGATCAATGGCAATGTCATGCCTGTGGGCCCAATGATATAGAATCAGCCAAACAGGTGCTATCTCTGCCTTCTTATCTACTTCTGCATGTGGAGACAATGTATTTACTTTCATGCACAGCTGGAAACAGTTAGTTAGGGTTAGTCTTGTATGTTTAATTACTTTTAGTTTTCTCATTTTTTCATTTTTCATATGTGGCTGCTTTATATAGTTGTCATTCATTGCAATTTTTGCACATCTTTAATTTTGAAAGCCATTTCTTGCCAAACACCTTTCTTTTTGCCCTTTCTTTCCAGCCTGGATCTTTCTAGCCTATCCTTTTCAGCTCTGAAATAGTTATCTGATCTCAGTAAATGTAATGCAAGTGTTAAACTTCAGCAGAAATTATGTAATGGTCACTTAGAGAAGGCTTTACTTAATTTTCTTGGCAGGTGTCGTTAAGTATGTGATGTCCCCTTTGTGAAATTCCTAATTTTAGGCCTGCAAAACAATAATAACCACTAAAAACTGATAGTAGTAATAACAAGCATCAATTTTATGGTTATATTCAGATTAATGCATAAAATCTTATAATATTGAGAGCAATACATCATAAGCTAAAACATTATAATATTTAGATCTATAGTTCATAACGTTATTAACATTTAAATGCAAAAGCATCTTGACATCAATAGTGATTATTCCAAGGCATCCTATAGCCAATCATATTAGGAATTCACTTGAAATGTTTGCAAACCACAATCTCAAGGATGGTTGTTGACAGAAAAACCTTGACCAAAGTCTAAGGTTTACTATTCTGTTATATGTAGTCAATCTTGATGTGATGTAATAAAAAGGCAGAACTTAGATATGTAAGAAGTATAAACTAAATTCTAATAAATTATATGCATTCATATATACACCCATAACATCATATATTCATATACTTTAATGTATTATACATGTCTTATAATTAAGTCATCATGCTTCATCCATATATATTATATATATATTTCCCACACTTCCTTATTCTCATATATATTTAATCCATATGATTCCACACTCTTATCTCTCACTTTTCCCTTCTTTATATAGCCTCTTAATGTCTTTTCATAATGTCTCTCTATCATATCCTTTCATAATAACACTTAATTATCTTATTCCCATGAATTTACCTTTTTCTATATAATATTTTACACTTTTATAGCTTATTTTGGCATATAAGAGGTGTTTTAAGGCTATTTAAGTGGTATATTATAATGGATATGTTGGTCTAGAAATGATCCAAATGGTATACTATATTCTGCCACATTCTCCCCGGGCCTAAAACATTGTCTTGTCCTCAAGACAACTTGGTGAAACTTGTATCCTTCATGATTTCCTTTCTTTCTATGGTTCTTCCTTAATAGCAACCCTCTTCATGTGCTCTACTACTTTCTCAACTGTTGTCATGTCCCTGATTGGGACCTATCTCCAGCTGGCAGGAAAAAGCATTTTAAATGCTAATTTAAAATAATATTAAATAATAATATAAAATTTAAATTATTTATAATAACATTTAAATTTGTATACATCTTTGGCCGACTCAATTTAAGGAGGCATCTTGATTAGTATTTATATGTCAACAATGGTTGTTTTTGGAGATGGATCACAATTTGGACGAAGAAGTCTTGAGAATTTGAAGGGACGTAGCCCTCTGCAGTTCGGCAACAAGGTGAGATGACCCCCCCTCACCCTACTGGTTGTGGTCTCTAATTCCATCGTCGGTTCTATCTGCATTCTTTTTCCTTCCCAGTGTCAAACGTCTGGAGAGTCGACTAAAGGAGAACGATTAAGCGATTAGTGTGGTCAAGCCCCAAGCTTTGGCCACCACACCCATCTGTTGCTCTTGTGCAAAGGTCGTGACATACACACTATACTCTAGGATTCATGAGGCAATCATTTCCACCAAGCTTCACTAGTGTCATCATTATGCAATTCTGACTGTGGCTGTGGTGGATATCTGAGGAGGACGTCATTCATTTCGGGTGGTTGTGCCAGTATGCCTTCATCACCGCATCATCCACCAACGAACATTCACAGGACAGGAAAGTCGATCTATAACAAGCATTGCATAGGACATCCAATCCACCACTACTAGGAGAGAGTCTAGGAACGTACATTACACGGATCCCGTAAGAGATTCATCATTAACGACATCTCATGGAGCCTCCTGCATGATCGCGAATCACACACATCCTTGCCAATTCAAACCTTGAGCGATATGTATATGTAATTTCTAGATGATTGGAGTATTCAACCGTTTGGTATTCATCAAATCTAAATATTCTTGAGTGTTTAATTTGGATCGAACATTACTGGGAAATCTATACTTGTGAATCAAATAATGGAGTCCCTAGATGTTAACTATTGATATTTTCATGGTGTTGTTTATCACTGTTCTTTAATTTTCAGTATTGCTATTATTCCTTGAGTACCAAAGGTTGCATTTGTTAGTTTTAGGATCAGAAATTAAATAAGCAGATAAAGAAAAATTTCACACAATTTCACACAGCATATACCCTGGGAAAACCCTCCTTGAGGGAGAAAAAACCCAGCAACAATATATCACTTATATATTGATAAAATATCAGCAATTTGCTTACAATATGGCCAAACACAAGGCCGATAATAAGGCCACACACAAGGCCGATCTGGAATAAATGATAATGACACCCAACTCAATGAGTATTGAACCTCTTCTTGACTCGAACTGTTGTATGTATTGTTGTGCAGTTTTGCACACACGCCCCACTTGGAGTAGGGACCCTCTGTTTTTTGATTTCGGATGTCTCTTGGACCTTTGGTTTTTATTGGATTTGTCCCTTTCAAGGTCTTGGGATGTTGGTCTTGCTTATCTTGGTCTTGCCCTGAAGGTTCAATCAATCAAATTTGTTTTTTGATGAAAATTCGGGTTTTGACCTGAGTTCGGGATTTTCCGGCTCGCTCGGATTTCCCCGGATCCTGGTTCGTCGTTTGTCAATGTCGGATTTTCTGGAGTCCGGATTTCTGGTTGAAGCCGGGATTTTCCAGCTCATTCGGATTTTCCCGGACTTCGTTGGAGTTCTGAAAAGGAGTGTCATCCGCGGAATTCATGCTCACCAGGATAGTCCGGCTGGCCTGGATTCTTCCGAAATTCTGTTTCGACCTCGGGTTTCCGGTTTTCCTCAATGTGTCTTGTCGGTCATTAATGCTTGAGGTACGTCTTCTCTGGCGCGAGTGTGAGTGAATTTAAGATCTTTCGGCGCTCTTCCTGATTTCATTATTCGTCTTCCATTTGCTCTAGGGCTTGAATTTATTCTTTCTGAGCTTTGGTCGTTGGATTTGGTCTGATTGTGCGTGGATTCCTGGGGTGTTTGTGTTAATATTATCGCCACTGGGGCACCCTAATTTGCAGTGATCACTTTGGGCTCGAGGTTCATTCGGATTTAATCCATGGTAAGTCGTTGTTGACCTCTCTTATTGTTTTGCACTTGTAATTGAATCTTTCGGGTTGTTGACAATTATTTAGGTCGGCCCTTCTTGTTTTCATGGTTACATATTTATCGAATTAGGGTTTGAACTCACCTTTACACGGGTTTTTATCCCTGCATTGTGCATCCCTTTGTTTATCGATTGAATGTTAGGTATACCCCTGTGGCTAGGCGTTCCTGTTAAGGCATCGCCTTGTTGGCGCGTAATCTGGTATAATTTGTGAAGGTAGGGTTTCATTGTGTCCACCCAGGGTTGTTAAGTTTAGTGGAGTCATTGTGATCCTCGTGCCCTGCGTCTAGCTCGACCTTACTCATAACATCTAAGACCCTGGTGTGCCCTAGTCTAATCATTTTGAGGGGTAGTGTCTGGAAACTTCGACCTTGCCCTAGTTTTCATGGCGGAAATCTGGTTTTTGAATTTAGGGCATCATTATTTCGTCGTAGGGATCAACCATTTGAGAATCTTGGGAGTTTAAATTTAACTATGTTCGAAACTTGGCTTTTGGGTTGACCTCATGTCCATTAGATTCCATTAGATTCGGAAGGGAGGCTTTGTCGGATTTCTTCACGAATTGTCTGCGCATAGAACGGTCATCGGGTTTCCGAGGCGTCCGCGGAATTTCCGTGCCTCTGGATTTTCCCGGGTTTTATCATTTTTCCGAAGTGTGGAGAATTCCCAGAATTTCAAGCTGTCCGCGGAAATCCGAACTATCCGGATTTTTCCGGTTTTCTGCCTGGTTCCACTTGATTTTGATTTTCGAAATTGGGATAAGGAATTAAATGTTGGATAATGATTTCTTGTTGTTTAATGGGTGAATCTTATGATAATCATGCATTTATTTTGTCCGTACTAATGATTTATGTGATGAATGATGTTTTGGCTACAGGAGTCCGTTTGGGTCGGATTTCTCCGAAATTCCGCCCCGACTGGATTTTCCCGGATTACCCAATTTTCCCGGATTTTCGAGATTGATGATTAATGGTTTATCTTAATGATTTCATTGGATTTTGGGACTAACCTTTGATTGAAGTATGGATGATAATTGGATTTTCACGAAGCTCTTTTATGAATGCAGGCTGAATCAAGCAAGGCAGCGACAGGAAAGTCCAAGGGAGATACAAAGGGATCCTCAGTTACAGATGCTGAAAGAACAAGGCTGGATACGAAGAATCAGTTGCCGGACAATAAGGTGGCTTCAGTTTGGTCAGAGGTCTCGGACACCAATGTAGGAGCTTGGAGATATGAAGAGTTCAAAGAAAGGTTAGCTCAGAAGGATTTACCCGTCCTGACCAAGGGAGTGGTGAAATCCGGACTGGCTCATGTGGCAGGATTTCCTCCTGCGATTCAATACTATGAGTTGATATTGGAGTGTGCCCAGCATTATGACTTTGATACGCAAAGGATTGTCAGCACTGAAGGAAGGGTATTGGCGAATTTTAATCCAGTTTCCATTGCCCAGGCATTTGATATGCCCGACTTATCATGTGTGTGTGTGCCTTGGACATGGACTTGGCTAGGACTTATTATGAGGATGAACCTACCAAAGCCCAGCAGATGATCAATTCCTGGCTTGAAAAGCCAAAATCTCATTTCTCCAAGCTACCTAAACAATTACACAGGGTCAAGTTCCGACAAGATATATATGATGCAATCACACTATTAAGCAGGGTGGCAAGCTTGAAGAGTGCTGGGGCATTGGAGAGTTGGATGGTGCATGTCATTAACAGGATTGAGCAGGGCATCAATTACCATTGGGCAGGAATTATCAGTGCAATGATTGACAGGCAGATGAAAGATGTGCTAGAGACCAAGAAATTTACCATGACATCTTATGTGGTATATGTAATTGCCAGATTTTATCCATACAGGGGATTGAGTCCAAAAGGGACGTTTGGGCAAGATGTTATCTATGAGGTATACCCTAAGCTGCACCTAGGGAATCCGAATTATAGAAGAGCAAATGATGCATTCACTATGCATATTACTAGGTTGCTCCAGATTGCAGAGCATGTGAGAATTTCTGATGGAGCCAAAGAACTGATTAAGAGATATGGAGCCTGGTTTATACAATTCCCCACCTTAAACTATATCAGAATTGATGGATGTCCGACTGCTCCATACAGACTGCCAAAATATCCCACTGACCATGTCATACTCTTGGAGGTTACCCGGCAGATATGTGATTTCGATGCTGTTGTTAAAAAGGCGAAGCACAAGATAGGGTTTGGTGGGGACTTTCCTTTGAGAATTGGTATAAGTGAGGTTTGCCCTTCAATCCAATCAGCCCAAGCATCAGGGAAGGAGTTGAGTGCTTTTGGTTTCTCTTTCCATTCTAAGAGGGCGAATTTTGACATCACTGGCGAAGCACAGAAGAAGGCAACTAAAGAATATCACCACAAAGATGATCTAGAGGACTATTGAGCGAACATCAAGGATGACTTTGAGGTGAGAAAGAAAAGATATTCTAGGCTTCCAGTTGATGTAATCAGAATGTACAATGTCAAGTTGATTCCTAATCAATTAGAGGATGACGGGAATTTAGTCCAAGATCATGAATTTGAATCAATCAAAGACAGATCCATTGGAGAGGTAAACTGGTCAAAAAATTAGATAACTGAGTTGGAGAAGCTGATGGCTCCTATTATGAAGTCTACCAGGTCATGGCTGAAACATAAAGTATGGGAATTGGAAAGTGAGAAGGTACCTTGCACCTTCAATCTGATGGGAAATCTGAATGCTCATTCCACCTCAGAAGAGTCCAGTGAGGATGGTTCTACAGGAAAAACTAAGGTAGGCTCACAGGCCCTAAGGAGAGTGAACCTGAATAGAAAAGGAAACCCAAGGGAAAGAAGAGGAGTCGAACTTTGAAAATAGGTAAGTCTGCAGAAGAGGAGGAACTTGCGAAAGCAGAGAAAGAAGACACTCCTCCAAAGCCGAAGAGGACAAGGACAACCAGGGTTTCTAAGAAGAAAGATCAAGAAACTCCTAAGGATGAGGCAAACCCTCCTGTGGTTGATGTGGAAAGCTCAGGAGAGAAAACCCAGGTTTATTCGAGAAGATCAAGGACTCCATCTCCCAAGGAGACTATGCAAAAGGCGGATCCCCTTCCAATGGCATCCACTGCAGAACAACAGAAGGCTACCTCTCCTTCACTGGGTGTACCTGAGCAAACAACTCATGAAGAGCGTGAGACCAGTGAGGAAGCGGAACCATTTAAGGATGGGGAACTTCATAGTGCAGCTGCTGAGCTTGAGGTAGGAGATGTGGAAATGCATCCTTCTCCGTTGGTTCAGTATGAAGATTCTCCTGCAAGTAGTAAAGATAATAGATCCCCTGAGAAGGAGGATGTCCCTGTTAAGACTCCATCACCCCTGCATGAAGAGGAGTCAGAGTTGGAAAACAAAGGTGATCAATCTCCTGAAAAAGAAAAGGATGAGATGGTGGATCAGCATGAGGAGGTTAAGGAGGATGAAACCCAGGTGGATCCTGCTGTTCTGGATTGGCTAAACAAAGAGATCACAAGGAAACAAGTCATTGTTGAGGACACTCCTCTCAACTAGGATGAAATGTTAGCCAAGATTGGAAAGGGTAAGAGGAAGAAGGTAGCGAAAGTGGTTTCCAAGATCGAAAGAAATGAAGCTAGTAACAGGGTTATTCATATTGCTACCCCTGCTGCTGATAAAAGTAAAGATGAGATCCCCGGGAAGGATTATAATATACAGACTATCAATCTTGGGCCTGCTTCTATGGAGCAAGATATTGAAGAATATGAGGGGTCCAGTGCAGTGATCATTGGAAGATTGAGGAAGGAAACACAGTCTAAGCATGAACTGAAGAAAGAGAATGAAAAGCTTAGGAAATGTCTAGAAGATTTGATGAAGCCTTTACAATCTTTCCACCCATCCTCTTCTGCCGCTGCTGGTTTCTTGCCAAAGGAGATCATCTCTGAAATAGAAAAGATGAAAGCTTCTACTCTGGCTACAATAAATTGGTTGAAGGAGGTACAAGCTAAGGGAGATGATGCAATAAAGGAGATCCTTTCAACCGGAAAGGATGCAATGAGATCCAGGGATTGGTTAAGTCATCTTTTATCTCAGGATAAGGACACTGATCTCTTATTGCAAAAAGCCAAGACAATCATGGAGTATGGTAAGGATCAACTGGTGATTGATGGAATTTTCTCCTCATCTAGGGTTAATGAGCCTTGGGAATGGTTTGAAGCCCTGCAAATCCGGCAGAAGGTCATCAGGAAGATCTACAAACAAAAGAAGCAAATTGATGATAATTTAACTAATGCTTATGATGGATGCATAACATTTTTTGAGATAATGACTGGCAGGAGGAAGATCGCCCCTAAGTATTTGAGTTTCGAACAATTGAAGAAATGGTGGCATGATGTCTATATCCCAGACATTGATGATTCTGTGACAGGGCACCAACTGGATGATGCGGCGACTTATCTGGCTGTGATGGATAAGTACCTTGCATATAGGGGTGATTGGGATAAAACGATTAAGCAGTCAAGGGAAGAGATTAACTCAATTGAATGTCGGCTCAAAATCCTACCTTTGCCACCCGTTGCTGAGTTGGATAGGGTACTCTTGAAAGTTCATGAATTGCTAGATCAGAGCAAAGATAAGGGAGGCAGAAGTTAATACTATGCCACTTCGTGATTTGTGTTTCCCTATTATTATAGGGCATGTATTGATCTGAGTTGCATTGGAGGACGTGTTGTGGCCAACCTTGATGATGTACCGGCATTTAATGTATGCCTTATTTTGAATTCCTGAGGCCGACTTGTTTTGGTTTTTTTAATTTTGTAAATGTCTGGATGGGCCGACATGTTTTGAGGGTTCTCTTTAAATTGGCATTCTTGCCTCATTTGTAAAGGTGGAATAGATAATAGAAAATTAGACAAGCTAGACTAAGAGAAGAGCTAGAGCATTTTGTAGTAGAGATAGTAGTAGTTCTTTCGAGCAAGTGTTGTAACACAGAACAGTGGAATTGTTGCTATATTTTGGAGATCTAATACAATTGAAGGCATTGTGGTTTCTCTGGTGAATTCTTTTGTGTTAGTTTATCTTGCATGGTTCCTGTTGTTCCATCTTTTGAAATTGCTTGAAGAAATTGGATTAATGTTAGATTCAGAATTGGATTAGTTTGGTGAATAATGTTTATGATTTCATGTTTGGAATGTTTGTAGCAGTCTCTGGTCTATACTCCCAGTAACTATCTGATTGTAGTAGACTGGTGAAGTCAACCTGGACCATACATCTATTTGTGCTTAGTTCGATTGTGGATGAATGTCTATGATTTGAAAATATGTATGCCTTAGAAGATTACACCTTTCTTGTGATATTGCATTGTGGGTTAAGCAAGAATCGGTTATTTGAGATTGGTCCATTCCAGATATCTATCATTTGTATTGTTCATCTTAGAAATAGTTTAGATTTCATTATACCTCTTACATCCTCATCTTTTGCTATTTCGTTATCATTTGGTTAGGTTTAGGATTTAAGATCACCACATTGCAAAATTTGATAAATTGGAAGGATACAGTTTGCTTGTAGTAAGGTCCGATTGTGATTACCAGCATTTTTCACATATTATCTGGGTTGTTTATGCATTGTCATGACCTGACACCCGAGAGACCTTGGGGTGATTTTCAAGAGAGATAGAATATCATTTTTTGTATGAGTTGTTGTTGTGCAGAAAACACCATCAACATGTATATCTTGACTTCTTGCAGATGCGAACTCGAACAAGGATGAATATGAATTGATGATCAATGAATGAAGGTTTCGCTCTATATATACAATATGAGGCGCCCTTAAAGAATGGCCGCGCGCTTTCAAGAAGAGTCGGCCTTGTAAGTTAATCAAGGCGTCATTTCACAAAAGGTCGGCCTCATTTGAAATGAGGAATATAAATATTAATTACAAATGAAAGTGACTTTTCATAAATCGGATCCAGTAAATAAATAGCCAACAGCTATATTTCATTTATTGCTTGTTAATTAAATCGCTACTAGAAGTATGAGGCCCGCGGCTACAACATGTTTTGTTCTCACATGAAACACAGGATTGACAGATAGCTTCACACAACTTTGATTGTCACAATGAATAATAGTCAGCTCCAATGATTGTCCAAACAATCCTGCAAGGAGCTTTCAAAGCCACACTACTTCTCAAGCTGCTACACATGCTGCAATATACTCTACCTCTGCAGTGCTTAGTGACACTAAAGACTGCTTCCTACTACACCAAGAAATCATCGCAGACCCTAGATTAAAGCAACATCCAGATGTGCTCTTCCAATCAGTTACACTATTGGCCCAATCAGAATCAGAATATCCTTGCAAATTTAGATCTACACTGAAAGTATATCTCAAGCCATACCCAACTGTGCCACGCAAGTATCTCAAGATATGCTTATCTGCAACTAGATAAATTTGCCTTGGTTCACACATCAACTAACTAAGTGCACTCACTTTAGAGCAAATATATAGTCTAGTATTGACTAGATACATCAACGACCCAATCAACTGCCTATACATAGTAGGATCTACCAGATTTGAACTAGCTGCAAACTCACTTAACTTCTTCAAATTAGTTTCCATCGGTGTAGACATAGATTTGCAATCCATCATCCCAAATCTCTTCAAGATGTCTGGTATATTTCCCTTGACTCAAAATAATCTCATTGGGTCTCTGCCATACTTCCAACCCTAGAAAGTAATGCATATATCCTAGATCCTTCATCTCAAATTCAGAAGCTAACTCCTTCTTGCATTTGATAATGAGATATTTTGCTCCACTAAGAAATAGATCATCAACATAAAGAACCAAGATTAATGCCTCACCATCGACTACCTTGAAGTAAAGATTTGAATCAACATCATTCTTGGAGAAGCCCAAGCTCATCAAATATCGATCAATCCTCTCATACCCAGCACGAGGAGCCTGCTTAAGGCCATACAAAGCCTTCTTCAATTTACAAACATGAGACTCCTTCCCATGAATCTCAAAGCCATCAAGTTGCTCAATGTATACTTCTTCAGTTACACCATTAAAGAATGCTATCTTCACGTCCATCTGATGTAACGTCCATCCCTTAGCTGTTGCAATAGCAATAATAGTCCTGATGGATGTATAATGAGCAACTGGAGCAAAGGTTTCTTCATAATCTATTCCCTCTTTCTAAGAGAATCCTCTAACCACAAATCCAGCTTTTTACTTCTCAATGTTTCCATCAGCTACATGCTTGATCTTGAAAAGCCATTTAGAAGATACAACTGATTTCCCTTTAGGTCTTGGATCAATATCCCAAACATCATTCTTGATAATGAATTGATATTCTTCAGCCATAGCATCTCTCCATACTTGTTGATTTGATGCTTCCTTAACACTGGAATGCTCAGACTCAATGATATGACTCATTAATGCAACATAGCCTGGAAACTTCTATGGTCTTTTGCTTTCCCTGAATGTGCCTCTAGGAGCTGCAAACTTTTCTACCTCCTGCACAATTTGCCTAGCCCATAGAGGTCTCTTTCGACCTATGACAATATCTCTTGGCCCATTAGTTGGTTCCAAAGGCTCGAGTACTTCGCTCTCCACGAACTCAAGAATCTTATTTTCTTCCAAAGCAATAAGAACTCTAAACTTCCAAGAGGTGAAGTTAGAGGAACCTTCGAGTCTATCTTCAACCTTGAGACCATTCACCATTTTCGAAGCTAAGATAGACACACTAAGATGAGAATAAGAGAGGAAGACCACGCTGCTTATAGAAATCTGATCACGATCTTGCTTAAACCCGCTCTGATACCATGTTAGTTTTAGGATCAGAAATTAAATAAGCAGATAAAGAACAATTTCACACAATTTCACACAACATATACCCTGGGAAAACCCTCCTTCTTGAGGGAGAAAAACCCAGCAACAATATATCACTTATATATTGATAAAATATCAGCAATTTGCTTACAATATGGCCAAACACAAGGCCAATAATAAGGCCACACACAAGGCCGATCTGGAATAAATGATAATGATACCCAACTCAATGAGTATCAAACCTCTTCTTGACTCGAACTGCTGTATGTATATCTTGACTTCTTGCAAATGCGAACTCAAACAAGGATGAATATGAATTGATGATCAATGAATGAAGATTGCCCTCTATATATACAATATGAGGCGCCCTTTAAAGAATGGTCGCGCGCTTTCAAGAAGAGTCGGCCTTGTAAGTTAATCAAGGCGTCATTTCATAAAAGGTCGGCCTCATTTGAAATGAGGAATATAAATATTAATTACAAATGAAAGTGACTTTTCATAAATTGGCTCCAATAAATAAATAGCCAATGGCTATATTTCATTTATTGCTTGTTAATTAAATCGTTGCTGGAAGTATGAGGCCCGCGGCTACAACATCAACAACATTTCTGTGATTTGTGGGGCATTTTTGTGTTTGTTTCCAGTTGGGCACATTACAATTGCACCTACTTAGCACACTTAGCAGTACCCACCTTGGCATGCTTTATCTCTACTCAAACATTTAAACTTTTCTCGATTGCTATCATATTTTACATATGAATATTTATGTTTATACAACCTCTCAAACATATATGTTATCTTTTGCCAATTGGATCCATCAATCCATTCACAATTCATTTGCATATATTCCCTCATAGATTCCTTCTTCCAATTTTTATTCCAACACATTTTTTCAAAATGATTCTTCAATCCACAAAGACTACAAGGATGAAGATCCCAACACATTTATTTTTGTGACCTTTCCTATGACAATGAGAACGATGCATTTCTTGAATAGAGTTGTTAGAACTTGGTGTATTTGTAACATCATCTTCTTTTCCATTTCTAGGACCTTCATTATTTAGTGTCACATATGGTATAATGGGCTCTTTAAAAAAAATTCTTGCATATCCCACTATGCTTGTCATCTTAAAACCAACATCCTTCGAACATCCTTTGTCATTATCATCACAAATATCAAGACTTGTAGATTCAAAATCATCATTATCTCCAACATTACTCTTTATCAAAAGAATCTTTAGCTTTATCACTTTTATCAAATGATTCATCAAATGCAAAACATAAATCATTTGTATCACATGAGACATTGCATAATGTAGGCTTAAACCTTAGGCACTTATTTTCCTTTTGACATGCTAAAAGCAATTGATTCAATTGATTATTTTCTTCTTTCAATTTCAATACATCATCCTTCTCTAAACTTTTTTTCTCCTCTATCTTGTTTAACTTTTCTCCCGTATCTTTTATCTCCCTTTTAACCTCCTCATAAAGCAACATCAACTTTTCTTGTAGTTCTTCATTTTTTAAATTAACTTTGTGTAATTCTTGTTCAAGATTATCATTTTCACATAATAATTCATATTTATCCTTACCTAACTCCTTTATCTTTTCTATCAATTCTGAATTACACCTTTTAACTTTCATCAATTGATCTTTCAAAATATCTCTTAAATACATTAAATTCTCACTTTCCTTTTCTAATTCTTCAATTTTATTTTTAACCTTTTTCTAATTCTTCTTCTAAAATATTCTTTTCACATATTAATTTTTCATTTTCTTTCTTTACTCTTTGTCCAGTCTTTCCCATTGAAATAAATCTAATTTGAAAAAAAAACCAAATTTTCACTTCTCCTTGAATTTTTAACACTAATTAGCCAATAGGCTTTTTATAAGTGGACTTGCAAGTCCACAATCGATCGCCAAACCTGTCTCACGCTTAGAAACCAGATTTGTTGACTGTTAAACCAGATTTGCTGAGCATGCAGTTATTCGATAGCCTAGATTTTGTAGTAGCTTCCACCGCGAAAGAAGACAACTTTCAGCTAAACCAATGGCCAGCTAGCATGTACAATTAAGATATCACAGATCTATATTTTTTAGGACACGCAAGGCCATAATTAATGTAGTCATTATTAAGAGATCAGATTATGCACCTTCCCCACCTACAACCTGTAATCAAATCAATCTGAATCTTATCAAATCAGATACTGCTTGATTGTTTTTCTATATATTAGATTCTATTCCCTATAAAATCTCAAACCACTTCTCGATGGCAGGCCTCTCATAAAAAATTCTTCACAGAGGTGGTCTTCTTCTTCTTTTCTCCAACCACATCATTCCTTTCCTTTCCAGGATTTGACATTTCTTGTAGAACCCATATGAATTGGGTATATGTCTATTTGAACTAGTTTTGATGCATTTCACTTTTTAAATTTTTTGTTGTGTTAGGGTTTTGTAAATTCTACTTGCAAACTCTAGCCATTTTTTCTCATCAGCATTGTCGACAGTATTACACAATTTGTGGAGAATCTTGAGGTAACTCACTTGCCATCGTTGTAGTGATGTCATGTCCCTTCCTTATCAAGGACCTAATTTCGAACTGTGGCAACAAAATAGTGTTCTTAAGCACTAAGTGAAAATTCAAAATAATAATTAAATAATAATGTTAAAATATAATATATATTTAAATTTGTATCTGGGTCAACTCCCTTTGAGTCAGCCATAGTTCAATTTCATGTTTGATTTTGATCGTCACGAAGGAAAGGCATAGACGACTGATCGTGTAGGGACGTAGCCCTCTATAGGTCAACGAACCTGGTAAGACGTAGCCCTTACCAAATTTATGTGCCTTCACTCCTCTCACCAGATTTATGTAGCCCTTACCAGATTTATGTGCCTTCACTCCTCTCAAGTCGCAATCATTCCTGAGCTTTTCAATTGTCTTCACAGGTACAAGCAGAGGTGCGGAGCCAGTGGCAACAATTAAGGGCGATCTACGTGGCTGAGCCAGGCTCTAGCCACGTCTCCTCAATCCATCCCTGCACATTTCCAAGACCCAATGTCTAGGCGAGCACATCACAAGAAAGCACAACACCTTAAACATTCAGATCATACAAAGGCAAGAGTTTTCAAGTCCATTCAACATCGATTGCCAGTCATTGGACGGCCTGGCTGTACGCGGAATCCATTCAGCTCTTATCATGCTAAAGTCAAGGAAGAATTGAATCCCAACAGAACTAGATTAATTTCTAAGCGAACTTTCCCGTTGGCATTTGATCCACGATAGCTAAATATTGTAAATCAGGTATCGAATGACCCTCATGTGAACTGTGCGAACACAGAAGTGCAAATGTATCTTGGTCAGGATCACAAATACCTATGCATGCTTGTTTTGTGAATTAGATCGGTGGTCAATATCACCCAGAACTGCACTTTGGTTCGGGCGCGATATTTCTCCTGGGCTGTGCATTCGATTGCAATGTATGAGGGCGGTATGAGCTCCTAAGTGGCAGGCAATTGGACGCATTCTTGCTTGCTAGAGCCCTTCCATCAGTCTTTGACTCAATACATCAATAGATAAATTAGACGAACCAAAATCACACTCCTTACAACTGTTTCTTCAATCTATTCACAATAAACAAAAAGTGGTATCAGGGTTTTATACTTACTAGATTCTTGAGCTGAAGACAAGATTTTTGCAGCCTCTTAAACGAAAAATTTTGGTTGCAAGTTATAATTTGTTTTCATGCATCAGACCAATCTCCCTGCAACTGGTTCTTCAGTCTATTCACAATGAACAAAAAATAGATCTAATTTTTTTGTAGCCTTCCAAATAATATAATGCATGGTGATGAGAACAAGGATCATAATCAACATGGAGTACTCTGCCGCCTCAAACGTGGGACACATGCAGCTACCAGGTGTCTCCCTGTGGATCTTGTTACTATATATTAATAATTTATAAAGCCTAAGTTTTAGGTATAAATTTATTAATGCATAAAATTTGCTTTTGAAAAAAATATTTGGAAGTTGGTATTCATTTTACTGTCTTAATTTGGCATGTTAACAAATAATACAAATTTTGACACACTTTACCAGCTACTGTGCACGATACCAAACTTCGAAGTATTTTATTTGACTCAAATTCTTTAGTTTTCAGCAGAATCCTATGTAACTTAGTGGAAACCAACTAACAAAAATTTCAAGACTCTTGGTTAGGCGAGCTTTCTACAAAACCCTACACCAATTGCCAAAGATAATGTGCTTCTAGGTACTTGTTTTATTTGTTCTTGTGGCTTGAGTAATTTGGTTATCTGCTACCAATGGGTGCCATTTCTTGATGAATATTTTTTTTCAACAGAAAATTTTGCCCGTGTTTGACTATATACTAATTGCAAAACCTTTGTGGATGTGATGTTGGAATTCATATTTAGTGACCTCAAAATATCTTTCTCTGAATTGAAATTTGTGCAAAGTTGATATTTGTCCCATGGCATTTAGATGCTTTAACTAAATACATGGAAAACTTGTCAAAACCAACGTTTTTGAAAAAAATGAACATTGCTAAATTTATTGCAAGCGGATTTTGTAATAATAATAGGTTTAGCCAACTGTCACAAACAGCAGAAATGAATTGTTACTGATGAGATCTCTGGAAAGATACTAGAATATAGCTGCAACATATTATAACTTAGTACCCTTCTACCATTAGTGGTTTTGAATAATTTTATGATACATTAAACTCCCATCTTTCCAACCGCAATAATGTGTGGTTTCTCTACATATATAAGGTATATGCACTAGGTATTGGTAATGATTCCTTTGGGTTGACCTAGGAATATTGATAGAAATGATATCCTGCTATAATGGCAATCTTTCATTGTCTTTGCCATTGATGGAGAAAAATGCCCAAAAAGGATTCCACATGTTCTGTGAAGTATATCACTTTGATCATAAAATGAAGTCTTTGTCATGTGTCTGTACCAGCATTTGAGGACATAAAGTTGCACCAGCTTATGTGCATCAATTACCTCTAAATCCTTCATTAGAGAAAATTGTTTCTAACCTGTTGTGATTCTTCCCATTTTACTGTAGATTTTTTCTTTAATTTTAGCTTGTTCATTTTATGCAAGTTTGGGACCCCACGCATCTGTTGCTGATCTACGTTTTGCAGTAGCAAAAATGAGTACTCCATAATGATTACTATGTTCGTCTCTGAGGTACAGAGAATAGAGAAACTCCAAGATCATTGTGTAGACTTGCTCTACTCAACCAAACTATTCTAATTGGACTGAGAGAAAGGAGATATAGGTAATTGCTAGCTCTAGTAAATGGACAATAATGAGAATAACCCCAGAAATGAGATACCTGTTATGGGATGAGAATGTGTAAGATGAGATAATTGCAACACTGGTTATGGTCATGTGGGTGTGATAATGAAACAGAAAGCTTGGATGCAAAGGTGAAATAATGCAGCATTTTAGATATGTGTCATGTGGGTGTGATAGTGAATCAGAAAGCATGGATGCTAAGGCAAAATAATTCAGCATTTTAGATACATAAGTATGTAGTTTTATTAATGAAAGGGAAGGGTTGTGTAAAAACTATAAGAGATGTCTATTTGTCTTCAAATGGCCCAGTGAATGAATTGGTCCTCTTATCATATTTTAATATTTGTTTGGCTTAGACATCATTTTCATTTTCATGTTTGGAATTCAAGACATTTCTTTGGAGCTTAGAAATTTTATTAATATGTAATTAAATTGCATACTTCTGTAGCCTTTTTTGAAAATAACTTATTATGAAAAATGTGCAGGCATGGATATCAGAGCTTATTGCATTGTAAACAGCCAAATGGGTATTGTAGGATAGCTACATTTAATATATTTTCTTACTATGCTATTTCATTGTCATACTTGTGTTTGAAAAACCATTTTTTTTTTTGTATCTACAAGTTTTAACACATAAGTACTTCTTTTCAAGGAAAATATCCTATCGGTGAATCCCTTGAACCTCCTGTGGGTGCAAGTGCTAGTTTATTTCTTTGGTATAATGTCCCTCATGCAACAACAACCAAGGGAAGGACTTGAAGGAAGAGATGTAATTTCTCCGCCTGACAAACCCGCCATCAAGTATGCAAGTGCCACCCTTAGGGGGTTAAAAGCCTCGTGGGCCACGAGGCATATGTGTGCTCCCGGGCTTGGTGGAAGGGAGGTACTTTGCATCCATTTATCAAGCACACCACCTATAGGGGGTTAGTCCTCATGGGTTGGGAGGCTTATTAGTGCTCATGGGCTTGAACAAGCCAGCCTCCAAGGTGAACTGAGGGATGGAAGGGCGGCCCACCTTCCATGCTCTCACAATACAAGGGCGACCAACCTTGAGACTGTAGTTTGCAAGTATTTCAAGTTTCAATGAATTCCTAATAACATTATTATGGGAATCCACATTGGAAGGGCTAGTGCCTTATTTACATTTTGATGTCACTAATGTACATGGATATCATGATGTTTACTAATGATTAGTAATATATATATATTATCATGGTTTATGATTTAATGTCAATTTCTAGTGACTAATATTGTGTGCAAGACCTAAACCAAGATTTATCTTATAATGGACAATTTAATTGGTAATTTCATTATTTTTAAATATATTGCATCTCTTATTTTGGTTGGAATTGTGGTTTTAGGGTAAAATATAGAGATATCCCAACAAGGGACATTACCAACAATGGTTGCCCTTGTATTGCGAGCACATGGGTGGATCCTCAACCATACATCTCGAGGTGGCATACTTGAGAAGATCCTCAAGCCCAAGAGCACTCATCCGCCTCCCAACCCATGAACATGGCAAGATCTTAGGACCACTCCATCGCTCAGTCCACCTTGGAGGTGCTCCATCCTCCTTGATCAAGCCCAGGAGCACTCATTCGCCTCCCAACCCACAAACATGGCAGGAGGTCCATTCCATCCATCTCGGAGTGGCATGCTTGATAAGATGCATGAAGACTGCCTTCCTCAAGCCCAAGAGCACTCATACGCCTCCCGGCCCATGAGCGTTGCATCTCAGGGTGGTGTGCTTGATGAAGGAAAGGCCAGTACCTCACCTCTCGTTAACTCAAAAGGTTGATCAGCCTCCCTATTTGCAAAACATTTCTATAAACTCAAAATAGATTGCTAAGAGAATCTACTATATTAATTGGTAATAAAATAACATTATGCACTTATGATATATATATATATATATATATATATATATATATATATATATTATTTCCAACAGATATCTTATGTTTCAATTTCTTATTTTTTCTTTTTTCCAATCTCCCTTACTTGATGCCTTCCACAAATGATCCTTTATATATGATATATCCTTCATGGTGGGGTGAATAGTCACAACTTTTATAATCATTACACCCCTTACAAGGGATGCACCCCTTCTTAATCCAAGTGTTGTTTGGTTTAATGCAAACCGCATGCCCATTAGGAATCATTGCTAATTATGCCGAAGGCGTTCCCTCTATGAAGTCTATCCGACTGACTTCATAGATCAACGTCGTGTAGTCCTCTAGAGGGGATGCAAGACAATCAGAGTGATCTGATCCATTCATCCCAAAAATGAAAATTTAATGCCGCCTATCTGTTGTACGTCATGGTTAGATCATAACCAAATGCGGCCCTAACCTAGCTCAGCTAAGCACTAGGCAAACTGCATATCATGGTGAAGTTATCGAGAAATCTGCCCTGGAGGTCATCACAAAGTTGCAGTTCAGTTTTCTTAGTCCAAGCGACTACCATAATCCCTCATCTTTTGTCAACTTACAGTCTGCTGATGTTAACAATTGTTGATTTGAAGACAACGATGATTCCTAGAGATTTGGTCTCTATACCCAGTTACTTTTTTTTGCGTTTTCAATGATATAATTTTATACCCATTTTGATTTTGGTCTGGGCCTTTGTGAAGTGGATTTCATGCCCAAGGAGCTCTTGTATTCTTTCTTTGACAATGATGAGGATGATAAGTTTGCAAGTTTGAAGTGTGTGGGACTAGGGAATTTGATCTATGTTTTTAATAAGGAACACCATAAGATGTATCTGGCCTATGTTTGTGAGGTTTCAAAAAGATTGGAGTGTAGGTGGATGAAAATTTTGCCTCTGCCTATGCCTGTGAATAGGTTTCATAGGTTTATTAGCTTCTGTTCTACAGCTGCAGTGGATAGCATTCTTAGTTGGAAGGTAGGTGTATCTAATAAAGGAATTTTGCAATTACTTCATATTTTGCGGAATCAGGTATTTGTGTTTTGTTTTGGGTGTTGTAGAAATATAAATGTTGGATGTGAGATTGTTGTTACTTTCTTTACATGAGGAAGAATTGGATGTAAAATTGGTTTCTATTGGTGCTATACATAATATATATTGGGTTTAAAATTATTGCTTGTTTAAGTCTCTAGATTCTATCTGATCAGATTCTTTTAATTTTGGGTACCAGACAATAATGAAGTATGGGACGCACATTTTTTGTGGCTTACCTGTACTCCATGTTGTGCAGTATTGAAGTACTGAGTTTGAAGTTCTCATTGGTTTAAAGCGGTTTTGGTGGAGAACTGGGTTATTCTTTTGGACAGTTTCTGGCCATTGTATGCTTAAGATTCTGCAGAAGGTTATTTATTGTATACAATCTCCTAGGTTTACAATAAATATTCATTCAATTGTAGAGATCACAATCTTATTTGAGTCTTGATTGATGATTACAAATGTCAACCCTGGACCAATGGACAGAACTTCGGTAGATTTTCTCATAAGGTTCTACTCATAAATTTCAGGATCTCTTTGCGATGAATCAATCTCATGGATATCATATTATGAGTTCCATTAACTGCAGTGTGGATGCAGCCCCATTGTGGGCACATTGCACCCAGTTTCCCTGTTCAGGCGATCCCATGAAAACTCTGAAATAAGAATACAAGAAAATTTAGAATTGTATCCATAATTAGTAATTACTTTTGGGAGAAAACTTTGAGTAGTCTGGGGAAGAAGCAGCTGGAACTTTGCAGATTTGATTCAAATAATTTAGGAATTATATTTTTCCCAAATGACAACTTCTTTATGGTGATTTGTTTCTGAATTTCTCTCACTGGATTCTGGGAATAAATTGAACATAGGTTCAAAGAGTTAGAAGTTTCTTGTTTCAAAAGACAAATTTGCTACATATTTTTTTGTAACATTATCTGACAAAATTACCATAGCCTTCATCCATGTAACCATTGCCAATGTTGCATTCACTAATCAGAAATGCAATTGGAAAATGAAAGCTCATGTGGCAATAAAATATCTTGAGCAGTTGAAGCATATCTTTGGCTTTCCCCCCTTTATTAGCAGCTATCTTTCCTCCAAAACAGTAAATGCTCCTGATTCAATGGAGGAAGATTCATGTTTATTATTTCCATAATTTGTCACCTTTTATGGGATCATCTGGGGATTTAAAAATGGGAGCTCATACCCTCTCCAAAATTGTAAAAAGTTGCTTTTGGCTTTATGCATCATGTTTACTAATAGAACAGATGATGTCATATAGTTTTCATGCAATTTGTCCTAAGTACAAAGAGCTTTTAAGCCTATTGATGACACTGTCGCAACATTAAGTGTGAAAGCCCCTGATTGACATTTGATATCGCCTTTGATCATGTATTTAGCACTTTCAGATTTGGAAGCATAGAGTGACAGTTTCTACATGCATGTATGCGGATCTGGTTCCAATTGGTTATTTCCTTTTATTGCATTGTCCAAGGCCTCTGCTTGTAACAGTAGTCAGAACAGAGGCTTTTCCTTTTTCAAATCCCACCAAGATTTTACTTACAGTGCGTTGATTCTAATTTGAGTTGTGGTCTCTTAGATTGTAGAAAAGTCTCAAAGGCTAGCCCTCTTTTTAATTATTTTTTATTTTTAAAGGCAGGTGGTATGGGAAGTTCGGTATGCAAGTTTAGGGAGGCCATTCTTAAAGAAGGTATTATTCCAGGGCTTCTTGAGCTCACTGTGCAGGGAACTCCTAAGGCCCAACAAAAAGCTCGCACCCTTGTGCAGCTAATAAGAGAATCTCCTCCTCCTACAAGGACTAGCTCAGCATCTGCGGTAATTGAGAGCATTGTATATGACATTGCTGCTCACATGGATGGCACAGATACAGGGACAAAAACTGCCAGAAAGATGCTTACAGAGATGGTTCAACTGAGCATGGAACAAAGCACGAGACATTTGCAGCAAAGAGCACTAGTCTGTATGCCAACAGATATATATAGATCAAAATGCTTGGCTAAATTGCAATCAAATGATGAGATTTCACATTAGGCCAAATTATTACCCACCAATAGTTAGTGTTGAAACTTGGATATGGAGATAAACTTTTGGTTAGTTACACGAGTTTGCCAGTCCAGGCCATCTGAATGGTACAAGGTGACTGGTTGTGGTCGTATATAATGTCAGCTACCTTCTTCAAAAACTAGATGATACAAGAGGTGCAGTCCAGGTAGTATCATTCTCCATCATCACTCTTTGGTGAATTTTGTGGAGAGAGAAATAGGTGTTGTGTGCTATTGGATAATGGAAAACTAAATTTTGCAAGCTTTTAAAATTTTAGTTTTTGGTCTTCAAAACTACAGTGTGATATGTTCATCCGTTTTGGAAATCTAGATAAAGAATTAAACAAAATACCCCTGCATAGTTTGCTTAAAGAATCTGTCAATTAGTTTATGTTCTAATTTTGTTTTAGTTTACATGAATCCATAGTTTATAGCTGCTCATAATCTCTGAGACACAAGGGTTGTTGCAAGTGCTCGAGCTGCTGAGATTTATGGCCTTGACATTATTGCAGATGGGATTCAGAAGGAGGATCCCCGACCTTCATGAAAAAGAAAATGGCTTCTACCATCAAGGTTATTGTTTTGAGCTCTATGACCCTTCACTCTCATGGCAAGATAGGATAGAAAGGGCACAAGTCTAGATACGGTTGTATGAGGTTTTTGGTAGGTTGATTATGGTTATGGATAAGTATTATTCTATATAATACGCAATCGCTCATCTCTTGTATAAGTTGAAAAAGAGGTACATGCCTTGAATGGCTCATTTGAGTAGGCAATCCTATCGAGCCTTAGTAATGGTGTGCAAGTAGGAGAAATTAAAGTTCATGCCCAATTACTCCCAGAAGACAAGCTGAGATTTATTGGAGAGCTAAAGCAGGAGGGCATGACTGTCATGGTGAGTGATGGAATTAATGATGCACCGGCTATAGGATATCCATTATTTGATTACTACTTTTGAATTGATAAAGTGGAATTATTTGCTAACTTTATAGTGTCTATTCTGAGATTCCAGAGGCAAAATGATCATTTTGTGTTATTGAATAGAAGGGAAAATAAATATTATAGAATCTTTCATGTTTTCATTGCCCCTTTAGATTAATTTTCTAGCATGCCTTAAATCTCTTCAAAATGTAGATGAATACAAAAAAGTAAATTCTATATTATGATTGTTTATTTACCACTCAAAAAAGTAAATTCTATATTTTCTAACATCTGGTTGTTAGGATTTTCTTAGTAAAGAATATTACGTACTTTTAATGATTCCTTGCCCTTAAGTCAATTTTTTATATGATAACTAAAACAGAAGGAAAAAATACAGAGGATATTATGTTTTGTAAACTTCGTGACAACATCGTAGTTCTTCTAAACTGTAATATGAAGATGATAAGTAAATTAATTACTTCATTATTGAAACTACCATATTCAAACAGATAATTGATGAAAGCTGCAACAACCTCCACTCTGCCACAATGGTGAACGAACAGGCCATTAACTGTAATTGTAAAAGTTTGCATCTCTCTTGAATCATACTGTAACTTAAGACATTAATATTTTTTTTATTTCTGCTGTATCAGGCTATAGATCACAGATTTGCTTTTCTAGATCTTTTGCTGAGGTTAGAGGATTTAGTTTGGACACTTGAATTTTGCAACTTAGATCAAGATGCTTGCAAAAAGATTATTCAAGGGGCACAGTTGCTGCCAAGAACATTTTGATACAAAACCCAAACATAAATGCAAAGAACACAGTAAAGACCACAAGCACTATAGTGACAGGACCCATGAAATCCTTGTTAAATCTGAAAATTTCTTCTACGTACTGGTTTAGTGGTTGCCCTGGCTTCTTCCCATCAACTTCTATCAAATCAGTGATGTCTCCATTTTGAAAAGAATTAGGGAGTTAAAATGTTTGACAGAATACCTTAAACAAATGTTGCCTCATGCATTACCTGCCATAATTGCACAATATGAATTTGTTAAAAAAAATCTACCAACTTCCAGGAAAATGCAGTTCACAGGTGTAAATCCAAATCTCACAAATTTTGTCAGCATTTATTACACCCCATTGTGTTACCACTTATTTACTTTTACCTAGTTGGGTGAAAATGCTTGAAATGAGTGTATATGTGCTTTATGTGTTTTGGAAATATGAAGAACAAATGTTGATTCAATTTAATGTTATGAAATGATTCTGATTGTGAAAATATATGATGCAAATGGATGTATTGTTTTCAGCTAACTACCATTGCAAAGCGTAAGTTGGATGCAGGAATTAAATCAAGCCTCCTAAAGAGAGGGGAAGTATCACTTAGGGAGAAGAACTTGGTCTGATAACCTTTGATTAAAGACCTAAACTGAGCTTTCACACACACACACTTCTAGTTTGGTCAAGTCGGGAAAAAATGGGAAATAGTAAGTTATCTTTAGTCGTGCTTGCATTTATATTTGTAAATGTTTTTGCTTAGGAGTCTAAGTGTTGAGTCTCTTTGATTTATGAAAGTTCTTCTTTGTGTGTTTAAATTTGATCGATGGAGTATATATGCATAATATGTATATGCGTGTCAACGAAAAACTCATACACATGAGTAAATACGTGCATAAGAATACGTAGATAGACATATCTACACATGCTCATGTACGGATTACCCATATGTATGGGAATGTCATTCGAACAAAAAGACACACATATATATATATATATATATATGACGATCGATATGACTGAGTATATGTGCTTAAATATAAGGTGTGATATATATGAATATATATAGTATATAAGAATATACATACATACATACATACATACATACATATCGAACAAAAAGACATATATATATATATATATATATGACGATCGATATGACTAAGTATATGTGCTTAAATATAAGGTGTGATATATATGAATATATATAGTATATAAGAATATACATACATACACATACACACACACACACACACACACACACACATATATATATTAGCCTACGAGTATGCATTGACAAAAAGGATACATCCATACTAATATGTTATATATATATATACACACACACACACACACACCTACATTGATATGTGAATGTGTATTTGATTATTGAATAATGTGTTATATAAACCTGTGAATCGAGATATATATATATATACATATAAACGTATATACATATATATATATATATATAGTCATTATGTATATTCGATAATGATAGCACTAGATTACTTAATCAGTGCATAGCATTTACAGTATAGTCTATGCTAAGTAATGCACACAAGAAGGTAACAAAGGATTTAGCATTGTGAAAGCAGCAAGTATATATTATTAAGTGCTGCTTTAAACATTTAAAGTGCTTAATGTGAAATATCCACAGTGCTATAAATAAGCACTTAGTTAGCAATGTTTAACAACGTGTTAACTTAGCTGCCAAGACTTTGTCAAAACAATAGTAAGTGATCATGCAGAAAATGAGTGTCAACCAAATCAAACAATGAACATCAACCAACACAATATGGCGTGAATGATAAAATGTGGCGCAAACTGATAAAAGCATGAATCAAATAGAAGTCTATTTATCATTATGAATTTCCAAAATGTGAAGCATTTTGTAAAATGCAAAAAAAGTCAAGCACTCAGCTGTGCCAAGTAAGTCGACTTGTTGGAGGCAATTGCTTGCATTTCTGATCATCATTCTTGTTGTCTATTATAGCATCGACTCATTCTCTTTGGCTGCATATGTGTTTGTCGTGCAACGAATTTAGTTGCCACCTCTTCTTTTGATTGCTGAGTCGAATCTCTTAAGCTAAGAAGTGTCATTCTTAATGCTCTGTTTCTAGCCTTTAGTTGCTGATTCCAGTGTATAAATAAAGGTGTTCTCAACCACAAAAGGGACACATATCTTCTACATTCATGCTGTGTTTTTTTGAATAATTGTAATTTGCATTTCTGAGTTGAGTGAGATTGTGAGTTGTGAGAAGAACTTGAGAGTTGTGAGAAGGTTTATTTGGGGAATTGCATTCTGAATTGAGGGAAGGCTGAGAAAGGAATCCAATTCAATCAATTGGAGCATTGCATAAATAGGCATGCTAATTTCTTCTCTCTTATTCTTTAATGTTTGAAATGATTGTGTGTCATTGATTGTTTGAATTAGAGGATTATATCATCTATTTATTGGGAAAGATTATTTTAATCTTATGGGAAATGGAAAGATTGCTTGTTGCACCTTGTGCTAAGATCTATCTTGTTTGAAGTGTTTGTACATATTCTATATTAAGGAATAGGTAGATATAGAGGGAACAAATACTATATTGGAGATATAGCTTTGAAAGCTAATTGTTTAAACTAGCTAAGTCTTAGAGTCCTATGTTTTACTTAGTAGATGAGATAGTTAAACATAGAGGTAATAGGTTATTCCTAGGGTTAGGATAATCCAATGAAGGGGATAGCCTATGCATAGATTTTGAATAGTCAATATAAATCGAGCTAAGAAGGTGAGTGAAATATATGACGTCCACTTGTTATGAGGGAATGAAATACTTTGGCCAAAGTCATGTAAGTTGCCACTGTTTACACTGTCAGTCACTGTGATCCAAGTTTACATGCTAGGTTGAGGTATGTCATATAAGTAGGTTGTAGCCACTGTGTGATAGATCTATATATGTAGGACACAACACAAAGCTCAAAAAAGGTCAATATTTATTATGAGGTTACCAAACCAATCTTTTCGTTAAAGGGTAGGGCCATCTATCAATTTGATAGTTGTGCAAGGGACCGCAGTTAGTCCAAGGTTGGCAGAAAAGCACTTGAGTGATGCTTCTCCTTATCAATTGGTGACCAAGATTTGAATGGAGGATTTTCCAAGATTATTTGTACTTCTTTTGCCAGTAAGCTCCACAGAGCCTTGATTACGTATTTTGCATCTATTATGATGGAAAAATTGTAAAAGTGAAATGATATCATGTTATCATGTTTTATGCTCTGTTACCGGGTTCTTCATTTTAGCCCCCCGAACCGGCCAAAATACATGTGGGTTCTGGTTTGGTTCGGTTCTTCTCTGGGTTCGCCTGGGTTCTCCATTTTGCACCCGGGTTCTCTGTGGGTCCTTCAGAAGGACCCACAGAGAACCCAGGTGCAAAATGGAGAACCTTGGCCGAACCCAGGGAGAACCCAGAAGGACCTGGGAGGACCCATGTCATCCAGCCTAGAAAAAGGCAAAAACTCAACTTAAAAACAAAAAATAAAACCCGAACAAGTGCTCAGATTGCCTTATATTGACTTGGCCGACCAAATGAGGCTCATTTTGCAAACTCAAAAGAGCAAAAACACCATTTTTTTGCCTCCAAGCTAAAAAATTATGAATATGATTACAGATTATATGGCATTATGGCGTATTTACATTTACATTTTTTAAAATTTTGAACTAATAAAACTAAATGTTACAAGCACTAACTTGGATGCTTGAGGAAATCAGAAATACCTCTGGTATGTTTTCCAAAGGTCACACTCCTCTCCCTGATTGGCCTACAGATGCCATTTTATAATTCAATTATCTGGAAATTGTTTTTTGTAACATTCTTGAAGCAAAATTCTTTGATTTTAGTTACATGCAAATTGGAACTTTCTTGCTATGATTTTGGCTATTTTCTTTTTATTGCATTTGGTTAGGAAATATTTTCCTTGTCCCCTTTGTTATGATATCAAATAGTATCTAATTAGTTGGATATATGTGTGGGTCATTGTAATTTCGGATTTTCTTTTAATCATTTCTGATAGATATGTCAGTTGTACTTTTCCGTCCGTTGGCAAAACTTTGTCAGTTGGATATACATTTTGGTTTTGTTTGCCAACTAAGTTTTATGTACAAATATTATTATCCCACACACGTAAAACAAACAAGTCACATTGGGAACATCACTATCCCCAAGGCCTTAGTTTTCATATTTTGGAAGCAGTTCTTTGTGCACCGGTTTAGAAACTGTGTTTTGGCAAGGTTAGCAACCATATCTTTCGTGGAAATCACTTTGGCCTGAGTTGACTTTCACGTTTCCTCAGGATAGAACTCTTTTATTCTTTTTAAATCATACTGTTGTTTTTTATTCTTTCCAATTTAAGGACAATTTTTTCATTTATTATTTTTCTAGTTAAAAGGGGATTGTATTGCTCAGTTCAGATTTTAAATTCCAGTTCTGAAAAATATACTTATTTCAGAATTGCTCGAGTATTTAGAATTTCAGTGTTCTCTACTTCTACAGTTCAGGTTTAGATATACCTCTTTTAGAGAAAGGATTCTACCCTAGGGGTTACAACATTGTGACAAGTTACAATTGGGCTCATAGTACCTACTCCAACTTCTAGTATTTTGTCAGATTGTAACATTTAAAGGTGTTTGTCTTTTGGACTTTCATGTTAAAAGGGTTGTCTGGATTGAATCATTGAGTTCCCAACCTGCTAAACTACCCAACTCAATAGTAGTGTTCTTGTATGCATGAAATGGCAAATTTGTCCAACTTCACAAGGCAAGCATTAATATGTTTAATTTTCTAATTTTTGATTACTCAATCATTGAACTCTTGAGTCCTATTTTGGTTGAGCTTATTCATAAAGCTATAGATATTTATGTTTCTTTACTTACTTGATTTTTGCAAATTATGAATATGATTACAGATTATATGAGGCATTACTGTATGGAGTATTTCATTGTTTCAATATTCTATGGCATTATGGCATTATGATCATATGATTATAATTTTGAGCATGCTTATGAGTCTATGGCATTGGCATTATCCTTATGTTTATATATATATATATAGTACGGCCGTACCTGTACCCGTACCCTAGGAAAAAAAAAATTGCCGAACCGGAGAACCCGAACCCGAACCCACATCTGAACCCGTACCCGAACCGGCAACTTAGGTTTTATGTAATCAATACTTTGGAAAGTTATAATACTTTGATATAATGCAATGGAAAAGTTTGGAAAAGATATTATTTCAAATGTACATGCTTTTATTTCAAATGTGCATGCTTTCTTTATGTTTATGAAAAGAAAAATTTAATTGCTTATAAAAGTTAGATGCTTATTCTATTTACTTGAGGTTAAAATCTAGGAAAGTTACTATGTAGAACATTGGGCATGTTACATAATTCTACCTTCATGTGCAAAAATGGGAGCTTTGGAACAGGGTATGGCCATTTATGAGAAAAAAAGGTAAATACATTTTCTATGGTTAGACATTGCCTTGTCCCTGTTTCTTATTTTTTTCAAGGTACACATCAACTCAAATAGTCTCCTTTTAGAAATTCACCGCATGAGAGAATTTTGTCGTATGTTGGTGTGTTGTGTGTTGTGAATAATTTCCACCTCTTTATTCGAACTCCTATTGGGTAGTGTTTCTGACGGCATAACATTTGACAGTTAAATTAATCAAAATTACCAAACATTTAAACTGTGTATCAATAATGACTGACCTAACAAGGGAAAGTTATAATGACAAAATAACAATGCCAAAAAAATTGACCCATGCATGTAGATATTTATGGTAAAGGAGCTTGATTATTTTTCTGGTTAAAGGTTTTATTTCAATTGTCTTTGGATCCTTGTAATTGGATGCACATCACTTATCCAATGAGACCTTTATTGCAAAAGTGTACCCAAAAATAAGACTTTTATTTCAATTTGACCTTTCACACCTCTTCGGCATACCCATTGCACACCAAGGTGCGATTGCTAGTTAATAAGTATCGCTGGTCTTGTTTAGGAATCGCTGCCAATTAATATGTATCGCTGTCCCTTATTTCCTTTGTCCAGGCTTAGTTTTAAGGTGCTGTGTTTTGGTGAGGGCCATGTCTTCAGGGCGAGGGCATGACAAAGTAAATAATTTTTTTTCTAGGTCTACCACCAGCATCAACAATTTTAATGAATGTGGTATAATTGTATGCTTATATTTTTAGAAGAATAGCTTAACTAAAATTTTGGCTGTTGGTAAAAGGTAGAAACTAGATATAAAAATTTAGATTAATAACCAAGCTCCTTTTGGTGGTAGTTCAGAAAAACACACAGATATAAGCAAAAACTAGAACGAATAAAGCAATGCTCAGATGAAAATTGAGTTGTGCCAAATAGGAATGGCAAAAGTGATCAAGAAACAAAACTATAAATCACTTACCAAACCGATCAGTATTATCTTGGTGCCAAGTTTCAAGATTCTGCAACATAACTGTGGCATCTAACTCTTGATCCTGAAGATGTGACATACTCCCAGTTAAACTCATAAGAGTATCTCCCAGTTGGTCCACACTCGGATGTACAGGAAGACAATTTTTTTTATTATTGACATCGTTCAGGCAAGACCTAGCTGATCTGTATGATGTTCTGTACTGATCCGTTGAGAATTCTTGATTACAGGTTTTGTTAGATGAGCCAGAATCAAATGCAGCACTGGCCATTACACTGTTTTCAAAGTAACCTTGACCATGAATATTATATAGTATCCTTGTAACAACAACCAACATACCCATTACATAAACGCGAGTTGGGATGTCAGCAACATCAGCTGACAGCCATAAACCAGGAGGCAATGACCAATCATACATGTCAGATAAAGCAGGGAAAAGCTTATCCTCTGGTAAACCTAATTGTTTGAGGAAACGACGCGAAATTGAATGAAAATTTACAGGAGGAAGCAGTAGACCAATACGTTTTGCAAGGCATCCCGATGTCAACTCTAATTGTCGTGCTGAAAGCACTCGGCTTGGCCTCAGCAAAAACTTTGCACTCAGTGGCCATTCACTTGACACTGAGCTCAAATTTTTTTCAATGTCCACAAAAGCAGCCAAATAAGGAAGCTTCCCCTCCAATACCCATTTAATCAGGTCTGTAGGCAGAACTGCTTCTCTAGCAATATGACAGGCCAAGAATGAAATAGCTAAGGAAATGGTCAGCGGAATCCGATCCTTCAAAGACCTTTGCCACACAATCTGTGCCTTTTTCCTATACAATATAGAACGAGGCTCTGCAATGAATTTCTTGTTCTTCTGGTATCGAGCTTTAAAATCAAAATCTGCAAAAGCAATTGTAAAATTTCAACATGGTTTAAAAAATATATTTAGTTTTTACGGCTCTGGCTACCTTAAAATAAAACCATTAAAGAAACCAAAGCGACTGAAAAATGCAAAGAAAAAAAAAGTTTTATTTCATGAAGTGCATCATACTTGTAGGGGGATTGAAAAACAGAGAGCGCACTTGGTAAGCATGGGTGGAATTCTGAGGAAAAGCAAGCAAACTGGAAACTCATTCTTTGCAAGGATATATGAGAAATGGGTAAAACGATTACTTTGGCAGATTCATACCTTTTCCTGATAGGAAGAAAAGTATTCTAGTAAGGACAATTAAGAATATTTCAGACAATCTGCCGAAAGAGTTGTAAATACGAAAAAAACAGGGGTTGCTATGCAACAAAGCGATACATTCAAAAAGGTAGCTATGTGTTTAGCAAGTTATGGTTTAAGCATGTTATTATCTAGTTCGTCTGATATTCCACAGAGGGTCAGGTCACGGGTATGTAATCAAAAACGAATTTCTGTTTGATGTTCGAATCCAAACATGTTAGCTCTTATTTAAATGTTCATTCAAAATAATCTTGCAGATTACAGACAAATAAACAACAATTTTTCATCTTACTATCGTTCCTCCCGTTGCGATCTTCATATAGGGCATCTGCAGCATCGAGTGATTCATCGGCCCATCCTCCTTCTAGAACATGAGTCGATGCGACAAAATGCAACCAAATCGGACCAGCTACCCCACAAATCAAAGGGCTCACTCCGAATTCCTTCACTAAGGTCTCACATTGCATTTGAATCATTATTTGCATACCATCCAAATACTTTTCTCTTATCTGACAAGCTAAAGTTTCAGGATCTATCGTAGCAAAACTACTTTGGGCTCCAAAGTCCCGCAGCATAGCATCATCATCTGAGTCACTTCCACCAGCCAGCTGTGCATAACTCTGAACAGTAGTCCTATTAACTTTCTGCATTTGTGTGAGCACATCAACTTGTGCTTGCACATCAATATCAGTCTGGGACTCAACTGGAGCATGTAACTTTCTTCGAAAAGCAGTATTGTAAATGCCTTGATAGACCATCTCATCATCCCCTATTGCCTGCTCCACGAGATCTTGAGATTGTGTTGCACATCCTTGACAGTAATAGAACCCATCTCCTCCCCTGCACATTCCAATGCATCCACAAGCATTGCACACAGTGTTCTCCATTAGGAATATGACTTTCGAGTTCTGTGAGCCTACGCAATGCACCCACCCGTCAATCAATCCTCTATGTTCTGATTATACTCTGATAAAGACGCTGATAGCAGCAGCGGGAAGAGAAAAAGATGGCGTAGGCGATGATTTGAGGGCGCTGTTAGCGTTGACGAGTGTGGAAGATCTGAGGGAGGCCGGACCCTCAAAACATGGCGCTGGCTATTTTGCTTAACCCTGCAGCAAACAAACGGAAACAAAAACAATTCCGCTCCTATTGGTTTCCCTCCAAACTCTTCCTCGCTGGTATTGGCCTTTCACTTCTCCAATTTGGCGAACTGCAGCCTAAAAACAAGGTTTCGACGAGGGTTTTAGAGTATGTTTATTAAAATGAAAATTACGGCCAAGACATTTACGTTTTAACATTACGGCATCCTTCATCCTACGTAGGTAGTTAAGTTTATATTAGCATAATTAATATATAATGTGTATTTTATATAATAAAAAATAAATTATAAATTAGTTTAGTTATCTTATTCAATAATATATCTAAATAAATAACATCAAGAGATATCTTAATAAAGCATATGGATTTTTAAAATTATTTATATTAGTAATATGTATTTTTATTTTATGTATGCATTATTGTTTGTATTTTATTATTTAAATTATTTGCTTACAAGTTGTGATAGTGAAATTTATATTAAGTTAAATTTATGTTTTATTTTGTATGAAATGAAAATAAATATAATTTAATTTGGAATAATAAATAAATTTATTATAATGTTTTATATATTAATTTATTTAACTTATAGTAATTGAATATATATATATATATATAAAGGGGATTGTCGAATGGCTTTGCAAGCGCTGCATGAGGCCGCAGCCATCTAGGCTCGGCCTGCATGTGGTCTTTTGGTGGTTGCATGCGTGTTTGGATGTCTGATTTGTTCTCTTCTTCTCTGGAGCTTCTTGGGGGTGGGTTTTTTACGCTATTCGGGGGGAGGTTTTTTTCTTTTGAAGCAGGTGTGTATTCTGGGGTTGTGGGGTTGTGATCTTAGTGTCCAGTGGAGTGTACCTTCATCGAAGGGCTCTTGGTTTTGATTTTGGCCTTGCTTGCTCATTTTGCGTTGTGTGCTCTTTGATGGACACTGGAGAATCTTCTAGGGTTTGTCCCAATATGGACTTCCGCTTTGTTTTTGGTTTGAAACCCTCTCCACAGGGTTCGAAGATTTTTGATAATAATCTTTTTTCGGTGGAACCTAAGAAAGTCAAGATGGGCTTGGCAGGGGGGCCTAGAATTTCGAAGATTAATGGATGCCTCGAATGGTGTAAAGAGAGGCCGAATGTAGTCATTCCAATGGAGATGTTGGCTGAAAACATTGATTATTATGCACGGCGTTCTCTTTATTGCAAATTCTTAGGTTTGAAAATTTCTTTGCAATTCTTGGATATGTGGGCTCAAAAGACATGGATGCCTGAGGGAGAGATGGAGATCCGCCTCCTGGCAAATAACTACTTCATGGTTACATTTGACTGCTTGGCTGATAGGAATAAGATTTTTGAAGGGGGCCTGTATTTTTATAATCAGGTGGGCTTATTCATTAAGCCATGGCATGTTGGCTTCAACCCAGTGGAGGAACTTCCGAATCGGGTTCCGGTTTGGGTTTGTCTTCCAAGGCTCCCTGTGGAATGCTAGCGAGAGGATGTGTTATACCTATTAGCCTCGAAGCTGGGGAAACCTGTGGGTTCATCTCAGCAAATGCAATTCAAAAAGGTAATGACTTTTGCCTGGTTCTATGTAGAAATTGATTTAAGTAAGCCATTGCCAGACTCTTTAGAAGTGAGTGCAAGAGATTATTCATGGGTGCAACAGCTGGATTATGAAACACTTCCCTTTCGTTGTCGTTTCTGTCATGAGTATGGTCATCTCCTGCGCAAATGTCCAAAGGCCAAGCCTTTGGAGGCTCAATCTTCTCAACCTTCGGCTAATCCACCTAGGGTGGATAAGGGCAAGGACCCCATTCAGGGTTCTGGTGGTAGGGAAGATGGTTTTATTCCCATTAGAGGCTGAAATAGAAATAAAGGTCATAAAAGGACTTTGAAGGACAGGCAGGAGGAGGACACCTTCAATAGGTTTAAGGTGTTGGAGGATCTTAGTCAACAGGAGGTGAACCCAAGATTTCTGGATCTAGATCATGGGACTTTGGATATTGATCAGCATGACCCTTCGATTGAGGCAATGCTTGCTCCCCAACAAGAGGGGGGTATGGGAGTGCCATGCTTAGATGAGGTCAGGAAAGATCCTAGTCAGGTAATACTCAACTCAGAGGTGATTATGGCTCCGCTTGCTGATGGGACTATGGCTCTAGGGATAGATTGTCAAATGGGGGTTCAGAATGAGTTGGGTGGTAGTGCTGAGGTAGTGAAAGATAGTGTGGATAAGGTTCACCTCTTGCAAAAAGTTGGTCCGGAGGTGGGCAAGAAGAATATTAAGGCATCCTCTCAGTTGGGTGTTCTGCAAAAAGTTCTCAAGAAGGGGGGCCGGAGAAAATTTCTAAGCTAGGAAGGAAGAAGGATGAGGAAAAGATTAAGATGATAGGGGAGACTTTGGTGGAGTTGGGGTCAGTCAAGACTCTGGATTCGCATTTTTCATGCCCCTCGAAATGATAGTTCTCTCTTGGAATGTAAGGGGCTTGAACAGTGGCCCTAGACAAAAAGTTGTTCAGGATTTGATTAGGTGTCATTCGCCTGATGTTCTTTTTTTTGCAGGAGACTAAGCTCTCTGTGGAGGGTATGATGGATTTAGTTCCTAAGTTATGGGGGAATGGTGGATGCCAATGCACTGGTGCTCAAGGGTCTTCTGGCAAGGTGGTGTGCTTATGGAACTCGCGTAAGATCTACCCCCTTTGGTGGGTGTCTTTTAAGTCCTCCCTTTCCATGGTGGCCTCTTGTTTTATGTCAAGGGAAATTGCTCTCTTCTCCAATGTGTATGTGCATGTGGAGTTGCAGGGCAAGCAACTTTTGTGGTCCAACATTCGTTTAGTTTGCAGCTTATTTCCCTACCATCCTTGGATTATTAGAGGTGATTTTAATGCTATCACGGAGCTTGCAGAGAAACGAGGTGGTATTGCAAGGCTGGAGGCTTCTGCTTTATTGCTCCAGGACAATATCTCTGCTTTGAATCTTGTGGATATCAAGCCTGGCAATGGTCTTTTTACTTGGAATAATAGGAGAATTGGTGATGCTTCTATTTCTAAAAGACTTGATAGATTTTTGGTGTCTAGTTTTTGGGTGGGAGACAGGTGGTTGACTAGCTCTGAAATTTTGGATGGTCGTGATTCTAACCATTGGCCTATTAAGCTAGTGGTTGATGTGCCTCAACGATGTGCTAGACAAACCTTTAAGTTCCAACTCATGTGGCTTAGGGATGAATCTCTTCATGTTTTGCTCCTTGGTTGGTGGGATCAGGGGAAGCCAGCTTATGGCACTGCCATGTACTCTTTCTCAAAGAGGCTCCAGTATGTTAAATACAGATTGAAAAGATGGAATAGGCAGCATTTTGGTAATTTATTTTAGGAAAAGAAAAAGGCACAAGATAATATAGACCTAATTACCAGACAAATTCGAGATCAAGGCCTCTCAGAGGAACTGAGTTTATTAGAGGTTGTTGCAACAAAAGAGCTTGAGGAATGGGAGTTAAGAGAAGAGATTTTTTGGAAACAAAAGTCTCGTATTGAATGGCTCCAGGATGGGGATCGAAACACTGCTTTCTTCCATAACTCAGTTAAGGATTAGAGACAAGGTAATGCTATTTCTTCTATTTTTTTGCCTAATGGGGAATCTTTGTCCTCTTCAACCTCTATTTCTGCCGAATGCATTCAGTATTTCTCTACCCTTTTCTCTGAGGATTCGCCTCCTGCGGAGGAGGATGAAGCTAAAATTTTAGATTGTATCCTGAAGCTAGTGACTAATGAAATGAATGAATCATTGCTTGCTCCTATTACCTTGTCGGAGCTTGAGAAGGTTGTGTTCCAGATGAAGAAAGGTAAAGCTCCTGGGCCTGATGGATTCCCCATTGAATTTTTTTAGGAGTTCTGGGAAGTGGTTAAATTGGACCTTTTAGAGGTTGTCCAAGAATCCTTTATGCATAAACAAATGTTGAAGTCCCTGAATGCTACATTTTTAGCTCTTATTCCTAAGAAGATGGGAGCTAACTCCTTGGATTTGTTTAGGCCTATAGCTCTATGTAATGTTGTGTATAAAATTATTACTAAGTTGATTGCGGAAAGGCTGAAGCCTTGGCTTGATGACTTAATTTTTGAAGAGCAGGGGGGTTTTGTTGCTGGAAGACAGATCATGGATGGGGTGGTTATTGCTGTTGAGGCCATCCATTCTATGGAATCCTCAAAAGATAAATCTATGTTTATCAATTTGGGCATGGCTAAAGCATATGATCATGTTAAATGGAGCTTTCTATTTAAAATCCTTGGAGTTTTTGGCTTTGTTGAGAGTTGGATTGAATGGGTTAGGAGTTATGTCACTTCCTCCTCCTTTTCGGTGCTTATCAATGGTGAGCCCACTTGTTTGTTTGGTGCTTCTAGAGGCCTCAGGCAGGGAGATCCCCTATCTCCTTACTTATTCATCCTCCTTGCGGAAGGCCTGGAAAGACTCATTCGTGCTCAGGTTGCTAGTGGCTTGCTTCAGGGATGGAGTTGGGGAGATGGTATTCCCCCTCAGTCTCATCTACAATTTGTAGATGATACTACCTTGATGAGTAGGGCTAAGGTTGAGGAGGCTCTCAATTGGCGTAGTGTTTTGGACAGTTACTTGGCAGCTTCTAGGCAACACATAAATGAGGGGAAGTCCATATATTTCTTCCACACTCCTAAGGGTATTCAAAGGAGAATTGTTGGTATCCTTCGATTTTAGATTGGTTCGCTTCCTTTTTCCTATCTTGGAATCCCTCTTGTTGTCGCTCTCTCCCCAAAAAGTTTTGGCAAGAGACTCTTGATAAGTTTCAAAGTTTGGTCAGTCATTGGACTTGCAGGTGGCTTTCTTCAGCAGGTAGAGTGACTCTTTTAAAGTCGGTGGTCCAGGCTCTTCCTGTTTACAAATGCTTTGTTCTTTTTGCTCCTTCAAGTTTCATTAGAGATTTCGAGAAATTGTCTCATCAGTTTTTGTGGGCTGGTAATCTTCTTCATAGAAAATGGAGTCTAGTGAAGTGGGACATTATTTGTAGGCCAAAGCAAGAGGGGGGTCTTGGTTTACGACAGACTGATTTGAATGGGCAGGCCTTGGATACTAAGTTGTATTGGTGTTGGTGCTCTCAACAACATATGTGCTGGGCTAAAATTCTGACCTTCAAATATTTGGGGATGGTTGAAAATAGAGAGGTAGCAAGGTTTAGTATGGAGGGGAAAGGCTCTATGATCTGGAGTACCCTTAAACGTGGTGCCAAGTTGGTTAAACATGGACTTTTTTGGATTTATAATGGGGGTTGAGATGCTCTTTTTCTGGCATGATTCTTGGGATGGATACCCACCCATTGTGTCATCTCATCCCCATCTCCAAGATTTGTGCCAAATTTTTGTGGAGGTGGGTTGGAGTCATGTAGTAGATTTCAAATCTCAACAATCTTTGGGTCAAATTTATGTGTCCAGGTGGAAGAGCCCCTTGGATTGGCTTCCTGGTGGTGTGGTGGAGGATCATCAAGAGCTTGCTAAGATTTTATCGGGTCGTGTCTGTAATTCTCTCTAAGGGGGTGATGTGCTTGCTTGGGGTCCTGACTTGAAAGGAAAATTTTCGGTTGCCTCTGGTTATCAGGTTTTGGATAAACAGGTTTTTGGAAGCTCCCAGGTTTCTTGGTGGAAACATGTTTGGAATAAATTTGCTTGGCCTAAGTGTAATTTTTTCTCTTGGCTCGTGGTTCAAGGTAAGTGTCTTACTTGGGATAATCTTTGGAAACGTGGGTTTCAGGGCCCCTCCATGTGCATTCTATGTTGTCAACATGATGAATGCTTATCGCATCTCTTTTTTTAGTGTTCTTTTGTTAAGACTATCTGGCATCACTGGTGGAATCTTTGGAGCTTACCGTGTTGCCATGTCTCTTCTTTGGAGGATTTTTGGAAGAGACAGGGTTCTTCTCCTGCTACAACCTCTTTTCTTAAAATTGCTTGGAGCATTGGTCCTAGTTTGATTGTTTGGAAAATTTGGTTGGAACGTAACAAAAGAATATTCTTGGATAAAAAATTGCTCATGGGCAACTTTGGAGGCGGATTCTTGGGGCTTTGCAGGAGACTTTGACTACAAAGTGTGACTTGTCTGTGCTAATTGATCCTGGGGACTTGGGTGTTGTAAATGCCCTGGGTCTTGCCATAGGGGAGAAGTGTATTTTGAGCAAAGTGCATCATAGGCAAGGGCATGAGAGGGTTGCTCGTGAGGGCTTTTGGTGCCTACCTGCTCTAGGGGAGTTGAAAATTAATACAGATGGGTCATCTAGGGGTAACCCTGGGCATGTTGGGGTTGGTGGTATTGGTAGAGACGGCCTTGGAGTGGTGGTTTTCTTCCTTTCTATGTATCATGGTTTGCAAACTAATAATCTTATGGAGGCAAGAGCTATTCTCTTGGCAATTGAGCGTGCAGTTTCCCTTGGATGGCGTTGGATTGTTTGTGAAGCTAATTCTCAGGTGGTTATTGATATGTTGAATAATCAAAATTTGGAGGATGTGAATTGGCAGCTAGCTGTGGTTGTCAAACAGATTATTTCTCTATGCTCTACCTTAGAGTCCATTGTTTTTCGCCATATTCTGCGGGAGTGGAATAGAGCGGCTGATGGGCTGGCTAGATGGGCGTCAGAAAAGACTGATTCTTGGTCTGTGGATGATTGGAGCAATCTCCCTGTTGATATGGCCCCTGTTCTTGAGGAATGGGTTGCTGAGGATATGAGGTGCTTCTTGGGTGTGAATTAATTCTTGTTGTTTTTGGCCCCTTGTGGCTTCTTTCTTTGGACTTTGTATTGCTGTTATGATTCAATAAAGTTTTTACCCTCCTTGTATTAAAATATATATATATATATATATATAAAGAAGAATGCATTGAGCATTGTATAAGTGGCGAGTTTCTGTAGAAAAGTTGGCATATGAGATCTAAGCATTCTTTACTTTTGTAATAAGAAGTTTACAATTGTAATTTGGTTGTTAAACATGACCTTGGAAACAACTATTAAAGTTTTTAAGAACCTTTGATTAGGTGTAGATTGTCAAATTGCAACCAAGTATATCTCCAAGATTGTTGCAAGAATAATTGTAGTGAAAGATACAAGCCATTCCCACTCTTTCAAAAATGAAAAATGTTGTGAAAATTATTGGTGGTGCTAAGTGAGGGTTCTATAACTGCATTTTTGCACTATAACAAGGTGCAAGATGTTAGATGTCTACTGGAAAGAAGGAATCAAGTTTTATTTTGAGTTTCTCAAAAAAATGTTGTTTCTAAGTATTTGAGAGCTAGACCATGCTTTTCATCTGAGAAAATTATATTATATTTTATGTGTTAACATGACTTTAAAGTATTTTTTAGAAAGCCTGTAAAGCTCTAAATTAAAAACCGGAGGAGGTGGACGAATGTGAATCACAAAAGGGGAGGAATGCTAGAAAGGAAGTTGTTCAGCCACCAAAAGGCTTACAATCAAACCAGCTTGAATGAAACAAGGCGAGCATCTCTTCATGTTTTCAACTTGTACCTTTACCCTTCTATAGATGGTCTTAGCATCTAGATTAATTCTAATAGTTGGGTTATGCATTGGCTTGTAATTTATATTTGCAAACTTATATTTGTCTAGGTGCTTTTTGTGCAACATATGGCCATTAAATACCAAGGACATTTTGCATCTCATTAGGCCATCTCCTTGTCATGATTCTTATTTTGTGATGATTTGTATTGTGTCATTTTAACATACAGTGAGAACCACAAGTACCAAAAGAGTATTGGGCTCCTAATACAGAAAGTTGTGATTCCAAGAAATTGCTCAAGCTTGCAAGAAATTGCTCGAGTCTTCAAGGTAATTGTTAAGGTTTTAATGTTCATTTAAGGGTTTGAATTAATTCCATATTTAATTTTGTAGAAGGATTAGATTACAAAGCATGTATGCAAGTCTTGATGCCGAATAAAGATTGTGTACCTCTTTTCATTTACTTGTAGGCATATTTTTTAAAAACTTACCTGAATTTGATAGAACTTCAAGTAAAGTGTTCATGGGGTTGGGGTTAATCCTAATGCTAAGTTATTGTGGCTATATGGTCGGCAATAAATCCTTGTCATTGTATTTATTTGTTTCGTGACTCTAACCAATCACACCTACCATTAGAAAACAAAGATGGAAATATCATATCAAGTAATCCTAATGTTATATATTCATTTATTGGAGATCCACCAATTTTTGGCCAATCAATAAATGATGTTGGATTTGTATTTGGGTTGTTAACCCATGCATGAATCAACTCCATTTTTGTTTGTTCATTAAGTGTTTGAGAAACCATTGATTTAGTGTGATCAATGATATCACCTTCATTAGTATCCATCACTTGTCCAAGGAATCTCATAGTTTCATTTGTATCTGCATCTAATTGAATATGCAGTGTTTGCAACTGATCAAAAATATTTTCATCAAAGTTTGAAATAAAACTGTTAAAAGCATTTGGATCAAATGCGACGTCAGAGTAAAATTTGTTGTGGATGATTTTGTAATGGGATATTTTTTTTGCTATGTGTTCAATATGTTGTGGAAAGCTTATAGAGTGTCCTCTATATTTATACTGACCACCTCTATTTGTGAATGTTGTATACTTAATTGTAATTTTTTTCTAACATATCTTATTCTATTTGCTTCATTCCTTTTTTTTCCTTTGTTCATCCCTTTTTGCATTAGCCATTGTTGTCTTCTATATTCTCTAATATTATTTTTGATACAGTTTCCTTTGTTCCTCATATTGAAATTGTTTCTTTGGATGTCCCATATCTTAAAAAAAATGATCTTGTAAATTAATGAGTATAAAAAATCATATTAGTTAAAAAAAATTATGAGATAAAATTAGCTATTAATTTATAAATTTATATTTTGTTATTTAAATTAATTTTTTAGCATAATTATTGTGATTTATTATTCATTATAGTATTATTATAATTAAATTGAAATTTTATATAATTCAAAATAAATTTAATATAATGTTATATTGCAGTACTATATTTAATATTTGTAATATTATATTATATATTTGTGCGTAGGGGATGAGCTAGGGGTGGGAGGTCTGGTAGAAATGGTGCTTAATTAATTAGGGTGTTTGTTTTTGAAGGCGGAACAAAATCTTTTTGGGTGAAAGATGGCTCGTAGTGGAATGAAAACGTGGGGGAGTGGAGGGAAAGGAAGTAGGGAAAGTGGTGAGCAGATGGTTAGTAGGAAAGCAAATAGTGCAGGTGGGCGGTGGTGTTTTTGGTGTGCAGAAGGCGGATCTTTCAAATGTAAAAATGTTTTCAACTTAGCCTTCAGGTGTGAACGAAGTTTTTGGTCTGTCGCTATATCGAAGGTTGAAAAGTTTAAATGAATCAATGGTGGAATGGTGTAATTTCTAGTTGGGTTCAGGGTAGATCTCTCCGGTTTACCGGGTTGAGCTATAGAAGAAACTTACTGGGTGGCTCTGTCTTTCGAGTATTGCTTTATTTTGTAACTCTTTATTATTATTAATAAAATATTAATCTTTACTTATCAAAAAAATATATATTATATTATATTATATTTAATTATATGAATTTTTTAGCATAGTTATTATGATGTATTATCATTTTGATTATAGTATATTATTATAATTAAATTAAAATTTTATTTAATTTAAAGTAAACTTAATATAATGTTATATTGTAGTACTATATGTAATATTATATTGTGTTTGTAAGATTTTATTAGTTTGTATTAGAATAATTATTAGTATTAATATATTTATTTTATTTAATGAAAGATAAGTTTAATATAATGTTATATTGTAGTACTATATTTAATAGTATATTATTTTTTAGAATAGGATATTATATTAGCTTAATTTTTTTAATAGAATTTTGTAATTTTTTCTAAATTTTTTCTATTTATATTTATATGGTATGTAATATAAAATTCTTTTAAAAATAGTACTTATATTTATGTTTATTTAGTTTTTTAATTCATTTTTTATTCTATTGTATTATTATAGTAATTATAATATTATAGTATATTATAAATTAAATACAACTAAATTAAGTATAAGTTTAATACAATGTTATATTGTAATATTATATTTGATAGTCTATTGTTTTTTAGAATAGTATAATATATTACTCCAATTTTTGTTAATACAATATTGTATTGTAATTTTTAAATTTATATATATTATTTTATTTTACAAGTACTTTATTTTGGTTAATCCTGGGTAATTCAAAAATGTTGCCTACCTCTGTCAATAAATACTAAAATTTTCTTGTGAAAGACTTCTCTTGGGGAAATTATAGTTGAACAAAATAAACCCCAAGCGCCCCATAAAAAAGGGATTTGATGATCCATTTGGCGTTTTTAAGGTTAATGAAAAATGACCTTCCTCATACAGTGAGCTAAGCTGAATAATTATTTATTGAAAGGCTTATGTAGATGCAAAAGGGTAGAACAACCAATTTTGGGGCATTATAATCATATATTATTCATTCTTCTATGCCTCTGGAGGTTCTTGTATTTTCTGTGAGAAGCTGTTGTGTTTCATCTACAGGATATTCAATTATATTTGGCACCCATTTAGTCCCCTTTCAATCTCATCTAAGAGAAAATTACAGTCATAAGACTTATTTTAGGGTGTGATTAAAAATATGGCCAAAGTTTACAATTAGAGATGGTTGTGCTTATTGAAATTTTGTTGACTTTCATGCATTTGTCAACCTATGTGCATCCCATATGGTTGAACAAATTGGATAGGAGGTGATGCATTCAAAACAATTTACCATATAGCCTAACACATAATGTCCTTTCAAAGATGTCTTACCTATTGTACATTCCAACTCATCATAACAAATTCACTCTGTAGGAACAATGCTATATTGAAAATATGAGCATTTGAGACACGCATGTTGCAGCCATAGTTTTCATTCTCTTGTAGTCAACTCACCTATAAGTTATAGGAAACTCAGGCTAACAATTTACGTTCCTAAAGAGAACACAATTTATTTATCAGCAGAGAACTTTGTTCAAGACTTCAACAAAATATAATGTCAAAGCTCATGTGCATCAAAAACTATTTACTACCAAGCAAACCTTATTCCATACTTCCTAAGCATATATTTTTATATTGTTCATTCAAATAACTTAGTCATCATCTGAAATTATAATTACATCTAGTTTTGAGGCATTTGTTAAGCAGATTGTTGAATTGTTCACAAACATAAAGCATACTAGTTAGGATAATATTGCGCTCAGTCAAATTCTACCACTAAAACCTTGATTTGGACCAAGAACAATGATCACATTTATCCATTCACATTTCTTATCTAATCTAGATTGATAGGAAGTAGGCCATCCATAAAAAAAGCAATTAAAGAAAAAATGTCTAAATGTAACATTTATTACCTTTTGTAGCCTCTATTTAATTTCCTCTTTCAAAGACTGCACCATATTAGCTAGCTTGGCCAAAGTGTCGTTGTTGGTACTTTTTGACTGAATACTCACTAAATCACTTAAGGTAGGATGAACTTCCATAACAACGCTAAATAAATCTATCCCTAGGACAACACAAAGATCATGTATAGTGCTCACATAGTCAAGAACTTCTTGAAGTCGATCATTCTGATGAGAATCAATTTTCCCAATTTTAATGTCAAATAATATAGTAGTACAGTTTATCTAATATAGTGGTACATTACTTATTAAGAAATTTATAATGAAACATTTAAATTATTCAACTCAAGTCATTTAATATTGAAATGGACAACAACAGCTTAATTTCAATTAGCCAAGAACAATCCCTAGAATGTAAAAGGTGCTCTCAACCTGTCCAGGCTCATAAGTGGCTTATGAAGAACAAAGACCATTAATTACAAAACTAAATCTTTGTTACAATAAGTGTAAAGACATGGAGAAAAGTGCATTACTTTTTCCCTTTGAAGTTGTTGAAACCGAAAGTGAAACTCATCAAGCCTTTTCATGGATAGGTCCTGATCATCAACTTTGGGAGTTTGAGTGGGTTCATTCAGTTGCAACTTTCCAACAATTTTACCACAAAATCTCTGGATTTGCACTTGAATACCCAGAAATTGTTTGATCCTCTCTTCCTTTTGCTGCCAAAGTTTTTCCAAATCAGGTGTAATTGCTAAAAGTTGTTCCTTCAAGGTCCCTATAGGTTTTTCAGGTTGAAAAGACAATGCCAAAAGGATTACCTAAATTAATAATGAAATTTGACTGAACAGTTGCAAATCAAACATAACGAAACATATTTGGTAGAAGTTAGGGTCAAAACCTATAAACCCTCTGCTAGATCAGTTGGCAAAGCAGATAACCCCACCAATTTTAACTACCCAATTTTGCAACAGCAATGCCACGTTTTGCATGTAATTGCCAACATTCATTGTGTGCACATTAATGACTACATTTATAAGGAAATTGTGGATGTCGCGAGTTTGATATTTATTGAATTTCCATGCTTTTTACAACAATCATACACGTCCGTAGCAACACAATAATATTTGATTGCCTTTATTCGCAGCATAACCAACCACATAGACCTTTTTTATCTTCATTTCATTCCTTATCTATTATTCGTGGCATGCACCTAGACCATTTTCTTTGCTTTATTCCATTCATTATCTATTATATAGATTATCAACGATCAATATTTTCATTGTAACCAAGATTTAATCACAAGTTTTTATGTAAATGGATGTCTGTGATTGTAGTGGTATGCCTCTCGGTGTAATAATATAATTATGTTAATTATTATTGTAGATGTCAAAATCTACAAATGGTTAAAAAACTAACATACACAAGCATGGTTAGCATATTTAAGCAAAACAAACCTTCAACATCCATATGAGATAACGTAACATGCTTTTTAAAATACACTAAATAACAAGATAACTAAAACATCTATAGAAAAACATGAAGCATATCTATCCCATATTGGATTGGTGCTATTGTGGAAAATAGCCCTTTCCCAACCCTTGATAATGCCAATGATGATGATGTAATGGACAAAATTAGTTCTCAAATGAAGAGAGTGACTTTGTAGATGATTTTGTGGAGTTGTGTAGGATTTGATCAATGGAGATGGTCTCTATTTAAATATTCTCAAGTTGAAAGAATGCTTATGAGAGAGCAATGTGGGACTAAAAATAAGCTAATGAAAAGAGGCCACTTGTCAACTTGTGGTAGGATGAGGAATGAGCACATTTTGGTGAGATGTGCCAAAGAGAGGGAGATTTCAAATTTGAATTTGAGAGTAAATGCTAACTTTGACCTTTGCAAGGGACATGTAAGAGACATGTAAGACCTATTAAATGCCTTGTTGGATGTACATGTCCACTTTCTTTTGAATTCAAATTTGAGGGAATATTCCTCAAAGATGCCACATTGATGGAAAATGCTGAATTTAATAAATCAATAAATTGATTTATTGGTGCAAGTGGGAAAAGCTAGAGGATGTGATGGGTGGTTAGGTTAGGTTAATCAGGATTAGATTAGCTTAGGTGATGATTAGCTGGTTTTGACCCATTTGACTTAAATATTTGATTTATTTAAATCAAAAAGGGATGAAAGGTGATTTTAGACTTAATTAAATAAAGGATTGATTTATTTAATCGAGGAGGGTGATGTTGGGATCAAGTTGATTTATTTAATTTAAATTGATGACTTTAGGAGATTGATAAATAAACTTGATTTATTTGTTGAGTGGATGAATATGACCTAACTGAATGCATTATGCCAATTTTGTGTGTCTACATTTTGCCCCTCTTTGAAGCAATGTACTTGTGTTGGTTCAAAGAATAAACTTGCCGCGATCAAAATTCAAAAAAAATATAATTTTTTCGGATGCCCCAGCAGAAAGAAGTACACTGGTACATTGCCCTCACGAGAGATTGAGCAAAAATATTTTATTTGAGGGTCGATCTCGCATTAAAGAGGTTCAAAATGGATTGTTATGGATGATGATGCAAATGAAATGTTTTTAAGATGCTTAGAATAACAAATCTATATTATCTTAAACAACTTAAATGATGATATGATGTGAGATGGATGAGATTGATGATGTGATATGTTGTGATTATGCAATGGATGATTTATGAGATGCTTAGACTAACAGATCTATATTATGATGATGATGCAAATGCAATGCATGTGAAATGATTGGTGTTTCCTATTATGTATGATATGAATGATATGTGGTATGTTGACGGTTTGTGGATGTAGGATGAATGCATGATGGATGCATGATGGATGCATTGGTGATGATGATTAACTATTCATGATGTGGTGTTAGTGTGGAAAAGAAGAAATCAGGTGATGACAAGAGGATCCAACAAGTCCATGATCTGACGAGACTTTATTAGAGATGATGATGATGATGATGATTTGCTTATCAAGGATTGGGATTTTGAAAGGGTCACTTACCTTATGTTTGATAACACACATAAGCATGATGCATCAAGGTATAAAGGACTAGTATCTGGCATTGTACTTAGTGTGATGGACTTTAACTTGACAAATAGATAGGAGTATTCTTGTTCACACTTGACATATGGAAACCTTACTAGGACGTACCTAACAAAGCAAGTATTCGCCAAGTTATTTTACAAGAACGTCCAACAAGCACAGCAGACAAAAGATAATGATCATTGCCCCATTCCTATCTCTCTAAATCCTTCGTTTGGATATCATCGAGAGGTCCTTGGAATGAGCGCAATAAGATAAATCAAAAGAAGAGATCAAGTACGCAAACAAGCCAACGTTCTTCATACCTTCAGCCAAAGGGATTTGTTTTGATAGGATAAGAATCCAAGGTGATATCCAAAATGATGCCCATTGTCAGAATGATATATCCTAGGACATACATTGTATAGGATGATGATGGTTTGATAAGTTGATTGATAGGTTGCTGATATAAGGTTGATTGACATGTTTGAAAGTGATCAATAGTTTGATTTTGTTTTAAAGGTTTGTTGTTTCGATTTTTATTTTACAATTGAAGTTTGCTTTTGTTGACTGCTATGATTGTTTATGTTTGTATTGCCAAAGGATGAAGGTGATGATTAGTTTATTATGGATGATTGATTATTCCAAGTGAAAGCGAGATGAGACAGATGGATTTTTTCAAATATTTGGATGTTTTTGATCTTTCAAGATGTTTTGAAGTTGTTTTTGGTATTTTTTGAGATTTTCAAATGTTTTGATTTTCAATTTTTCAATGTTTTGGAGTTTTTTGAGATTTTATGGATGTTTTTGGATTTTAGTTTTTTTTTTGAATGTTTTTGGATTTTGATGTGTTTTTGGATGTTTTTGGATTTTGATGTTTTGGATGTTTTTGGATTTTTTGATATTTTGGATGTTTTTGGATTTTTGATGTTTTGGATTTTTCGCACGATTTTGACAATTTGGATATGGATATGTGATTATATCAGTGCTTTGTTTGGGGATTTTGTTTGAAAACCAAGCTAAGGTTGATTGATAGAATCGATGGATTGATGATGATGATAACATTGTTGAGGATACACAACAATGCAAGGATTTGAATGATTAGGATGGATGATGATAACATTGTTGAGGTTGCACAACAATGCAAGTATTGATTGATCAGGATTGATGATGATAACATTGTTGAGGATGCACAATAATGCAAGGATAGTGTTTAAGCAACACAATGATCAGGAAGGATATCCCAAGATGATGGATTGATTGGATTTGATTGATCAGGATTTTAAAGCTTGATTTGGAACAAAAATTGTTTTGAATGGTTTGATGTGACGTTTGAAGTGCAACTTAGATGCAACTGATAGTGATTGTTTGGATTGATGTTCAATGAAAGATGAAGACTGATACAAAATTTATTCTTGTCAAAATATGTCATGGGCTAGTGATTTGGAATTTTTCTCACAAGTGGTTTTGACCAATTTGATTTCATGTTTACCAATGTTCGGATCACCATATAAGTTGGAGGATATGGATCAAGATTTATTCCCGAAGCAAGATGTAAATATCTGCCCCTAGTGTCTAGCAATGTGTGGAATGTTATGGATAGATGTCTGGATAGGTGTATGGATGGATGGATATGGTAAGCACGCAAAGGATGCCAAGGATTATCTTGCGATAAGATAAGGCGTTCGGATAAAGAATGCTCATTGGATAATGCTTCATGTATTAGATAACATTGGATAGGATAGGATCAATGAAAATGACCCATGTCAAGATGTTTACCATAAGCAAGCGTAAAGTGTGCCCCAAACTTTCATCAAGATCAAGATATCTTGGATGATGGATGCGGATGGATGAAAATGGATTGGATCAATGGTTTATGGATGAATGGATTTATTATGGATGAGATGGATGGAATGCTTGATTTATTATGGATGGGATGAGATGCTTTCATCTAAACTAGTGCACGTAGATGCTCGATTCTACACATGAAACACATTTGCTAGGTTTTCATCATGGTACCTGCCCAAAGCACCGCACATGCGGTTTTCTCTAGAGGATGATTTTTCTCTTTAATGTTTTCAATCCTTTTTTTGATTTTTTTAGATTTTCATATTTTGCTTTTTGCTTTTTATTTTTTTGGTTTTTCTGAAAGATTCATTCTGAACCACCTAGTGGTGTCGATGTAAATGCTTCTGTCATAATGTGCCATCGGTATCCTACCTGAAGAAGTTGATTTGCTAAGATACGTGCACTTGAATGCAACTTTTGGGATTCCTGATTTGCTTTGTCAATACTGGAGTTAACTTTGTCTCTGTGCGCACATCACGATAAAGTGCCTTCAAAATCCTTATGATGAAGGGTCGTTGCCAATACATGGTTAATTTGAGAATTGGATATCATGCATGGAGGCATGGATGGAGTGTGTTTAGGGATAAAAGATGGATTGGTTGACAACTTGGAATCTTTGACTCTCCAAACTTGGGAAGATGAGCAATGATGAGTGGATACGAAAGTGTGCATGAAATTAGGACCAACTGCTTGATACACTTTATACGTCGCTTGAAAAGCCTACTTTTGATTTTGTGGACATCTTTGATGGATACTTTTCCCTTTTTTATTTTTCCCCATAGTTTCTTTGACTAATGGAGTTTGATAGGGATGATCTTTCTTTGTATTTTTTGGTATCCACTTGTATTTGATTTGTCCATTATGCTTCTCAGCTTCTTTTTCTTTGATAACGTTCTTTGTACTTTGATTCACATCCTTCATTTGATGTTGGTCCCAATTCATGGATGGGGTGATGGGTGGATGAAGATTCATGACATGGTTGGTTGTAGTATTGACATCGGTTTCATCATAAGGATTCTTCGTGCTTCTTATGTTGACATTTGCTTGAGACGAAGTTGCCCCCACTATTGTGGAAGTAGTACCTTCATGCTTTGATTTCGCCTATTCTGAGAGCTCTTGTTTATAATGCATTCTCTGATAAATGACCACCGTAGGTGACGTTTCAATTTGCTGCTCCCCTAACTTTGAATTATACTGTTCTGTTTGACTTGTTTCCTTGAATGGATAATGTTGGATATCTGCATACTTGATGTCCTCAGTCTGAATTTGGGATATATTTGATCCTAATGTTGATAACTCAATTTGACTATAGGAGTTAAGAATCTGCTCTTTTTTTGTAACAAAATCTTGTTCTAGATGAAGATCATCTACATGTCCATCCATAGAAAGCATCTTATGGGTAGATGGAGGAGTATGTGCTACATGGATATTATCATCTTGCATAGATAAGAGAGTGTCCATTAGATTATTGTAGTATCTTGGAGATAAAAATTCTTGATCTTGAATTATTTTCGTGTTGCTTTCATCATGCTTTGGATCAAGTTCTTGATATGGGTCAGTTTCAAAGGATGGATTGCTTACAAAGGGTTCTTGGATGTCGTCATTAGGCATGGGGAATGGCTCAATATCCTCTTGATCTTTGAGTGGACTTGGATCAAGTGTCAAGTTGAGGATTCCTTCAGTATCTATAACCATGAGGTCAAAGGGCGTCAACATGTCTTGGAAAAGACCACTGCTAGACTTTGGTGAAAGATGTTGATCATGCTTTGGAATGAATTCTTGAGATATGTCCTCTAACTCATAAGGCAATGTAGAGACATTTTCAACATGATCATAGGTCAACAGATCATGCATTATGTCAATAGGATCAAATAATCCTAACACTCCTTGAAATAGATCACTAAAAAGTGGCTCTTGATGTATGGTGAATTGATCATCAGATGGGGTGGAAACATCCTCAAGGTGCTCATCGATGGAGAGATCTTGATCATTGTTTTCAACAATTGTGGTGGAGGGATTTCCAATGTCTTCAACCATAGGGTCAAATGATGTTGACATTTCTTGAATTGGATCATTGTTGGTTGGTGGATTTTGATCATGATTGAAAAGTGACTCTTGACATATGTTGATTTGATCTTCGGATGAGAGAGAAACATCTTCAATGTGCTCTTTGATGGATAAATGTTGATCATTTATTTCAAAAATTGTGGTGGGGAGATTTTCAATGCTATCACCAGTGGTTGAATGTTCATCATTATCCCCAATAGTTATCATTTTTTGTGTTTATGCTTGTGTTTGTTGGGTAACCTGAGAGGCTTGGGCAGCTTGAGAGGCTTGTTGCACTTGTTGAGCTTGTGTTTCTTGTTGCATGGCTAGATATTATTGGATGGCCTTTTGGTAGGCCTGGTGAGCTTTTAGTGCAATGTTATATTGTCTTGCTGTGTTTGGTTTTGGTGGTAGTGGTGGCGGATTCAAAATTGTGCTGGATGTAGTGATGAGTGGTTGAGACACACTTGGAGCGATCATGGTAATGAGGGGTTGAGATGTGATGGGTGTGAGAGTGGTGGTTGGAATGATTGAAGTGATCGTGATGGTTGGAATGACTAAGGTGATAGGTCCTTGGGAGACTGTGTTTTTTATTTTTTGGGATTGATGTTGTTGTTTGATTGGATACCATTTGTTGGTGTGATGTCAATGGTATATTCAAAGGATTTGATGTGATGGCTTGATTGGTGTTAGGTGGATTGATTTGGATGGAGTGATTGGTGCAAGGTAAAGGGGGAAGCCCTAAACCAAAGAATGATGTTGATATGGGTAATGGTGGTGGAGATGTCTCTTGGCGCAATGACTCAACTATTTTGGTAAGTGTAGCAATTTGATCTCGCCAAATTTGGTCTTGATTTCGATCTTGACTCCCTTGATATAGTTGATTTGGTTTTTGTTCAAGCAAATTTGGGATGCATACTTGTGGTTTTTGAATGGGATCATGGAAAAATCAATTTTGGAAATTGTTCTAACTTGGGATGATGTTCAGATTTGGCCTGATAGGTTGAAATTGAACATTGTTGATGTTGGCAATCACATTGCCTTGTTTTAGGTAACTTTGATTTTGCATGGTGTTACCTTGAATTGGATTAATACATGGAGTTGTTAACATCTTGTTTGGACTTTGAACAACATTTGTATGATTCGCAAACATATTTATCCCAAAGTTTTCTGGATTCATGTTTGGTAAAGTTATACTTGATACATTCACATTTGGCATGTAGGGATTTGATGGGATGATGTTGTTCATTTAAATACTCATGCATTGATTGTTTGGTGGAAAAACTTGTAGGTTTGGCTTTAGATCTACCATCGAAAAAGGTGTTCCAATATTTTGACTAGGCATACTCACATTTGTTGTACCATTGAGGTTTGCAGGAGATAATGATCCCATGTACGGATTGTATAGATGTGAGTGTTGATAATCAATCGACATTGCAAGGTTTTGAAAGTTTAGTTGATTTGGATTACTCATGATGTATGGATCAAGTTTGTATTCCATGTTCCTCTTGTGTTTTTACCTTGTTGTAAAAGTGACCTCTAAGGTTCTTAGGACTAATGACGAGATGGAGAATGAAAAAAGGGGTGAATGGTATGAGTGTTGAATGTTTAGGGACTTTGGATCAATGCTAGACTTAGGGTTTGAATTAGATAATGAACTTGTAAACCCTAAGATGTTAGATGTTATCTTAGGATGAACTTGTTCAAAGGGGTGCTAATTTAACTAGAGGTATGAGAAAATATGCATTCACATACTCCTAACTAAACAAGGTGATTTTGATTTTGATGATTTAGCTAAGTCTAGAATGATGTTTCCAAAAAGCTCTAAAGTTGTTTGGTTGGATGGATTTTGATAAATGTTCAGAATTTGGATGAATTGTTTGATTTGATCCTAAATGAACCTAGGAAGGACTTGTTTACTAGACTAAGATAGTGAAGAACATGCCTTTCCTTAAGAGTATTTCAAAATCAAAATACCAATGTTTGCATGAAACCCATATGACCAAAAGATGTCAAGCATGTATGTGAGGTCCAATTGATTTAATCTTTGCTTAATGGATTCTTTTTACCACAAACACATTCTTGATTAGATTTTGAATCTAGATGTCTAATGTCTCAAATTTCCCCTTATCCCACAAAGTGTATTATGCGAAAACCAAGGAAATTTGAGGCAAGAGTTACCTATTGTTAACCTTAGTAGGAGCAAATTGAGATGAAATCCAAATGTTTAGAAGCCTCTAAGGATAGAATCCCAAGGGAAAGCAATAACATGTGAATTTGTTCAAGGATATTTGCTTCTCCTAAAGGGTTTGAGATTTGATGCTCATGTTGAATGTTGGTTTGCAAATATTTTTGAACAAGCAAAGTGTTTTGTAACCAAGAACAAGTACAATCCTATGGATGTGAAAGACAGTATTTGTTGAATCCCCACTTGGACAAGTCTAGCTACACTTATCTTTAGTGAATGGTTAGATGCTTGACCCCACTGGCTCCCCTCCACGACACTCACTTATATGGGGCAACCAAGCATCAACATCCATGAAACTCCCATGGCATGTTTTCCATTTCTACTAAAGACCGTAAAAGTGTGGGGCGGCTTCAAAACGACCGTTCTTGCACCAACAAATAGATCAAGGATTTTGGAAAATTCTAGCACATGGGTTTTAATAAGGACTTTCTGTTTGTGGAGATTGACCCATACGACAAGAGTCCCCTTTCAGATCCATCTTGTCGGAATCAATTGTGTGATATTGGCGTTTACTCCAATACCCACATTTATATCTCAGTTGGAAATACTCTTGGCTTTAGAGTGTTACCGGTTGAGTCGTTCCCTTGGGTGAGTACTTTTCCCTAAGGAAGGCCCTCTAGGATAAACAAAAGTGAGTAAAGACAAAATTTGTAACTCAATCAATCTTTGATGGCAACAAAGAGAGAGAATATACGCAATAATGCCCCCACTCACACTTGCACGAGATCTTGTTCAATTTTAAACCCAAATCAAAATGTGGAGGCAATCTTTTATGCAACTTAATGTCATAAAAAAAAAGGCTTTTGATTCTCAAGATCGCCGTGAAGCACGAGAGAAGTGCATACACCTTTTTAGATGAGATTACTTTGCATAAGAGATTACAAAAACACAAAATCACTTGTTCATTTTAACTTCAAAGCATAAATGAATTCCTTTTTAAGTACCAACTTTGAAATGTGAGATTGATTGTTCGATTTTAGCCCAAAAGTAAAATCTAGTCAATTTCTAAGTTGAGTTTTAATCCAACTTTGAAAAGATAAAATCAGTGATTCAGTTGGTCTTAAACAGAAAACAAAAGCAGGAAATGGATGCTCTAGGCTGTTTCAATAAGCATTAAGAAATGCTTTTTCAAGTTCAATGTCCACTTTTTCAAATCCCATCGGCTTATGATTTATCCGCCTTGGTGAGAAGTACATATTAACACAATGGTAATAACGTTAAAGAAACCCCATATGATCAAAGATATCATGATAAATAAGCATAATAGCATGCTTTATACATCAATTCATATTAAGCATGAAAATTTGATCCACAAGTTTTATATTGAAACAATGATCAAATTAAATCAAAATACCACCATTGATTTTGCACAAGGCACAAAAATGATAAAAGTCTAAGCAATTTTCAATAACTCAATTGACAAGACAGTTGCACAAGCACATTTACTTCAAGAAATGATGAACATTCAAAACTATGACTTAGATTTCTACACCAAATGTTTCTAAAGACCAAGTCACATCATTTGTTATTTTATGTCAGTAGCTTGAGCAGTGAGATTAATTCAATTTATTGCTTTGACTACTATTTCAAATACCCCAAATACACGACATCCAAAACGTAGATGATAAATGATGATGGTATAATTTAAAGTACGGATGATGCTTTCTAAAATGATATTTAAAAAAAACCACTTAATGAAAATGCAAATGGTATATTTGTAGACTTCAAAACGAAGATAATAATGCTGCTCCCAATTTGTCCAACACAATTAATGGCATTTTTCGTAGGTTGTACCCTGTCATCAAAACACCAGCCAAGTTGTTTACCAAAATATCATAAGAATCCTTTTATGAGACAACACTGTGCCTTACAATTTATTTATCCTGCCCAAGGAACTTAGAACACCTTTAAGAACAAAAGATATATAATGCAGTTCATATGGAGTGAAAACACCACCATTAAAATTTAAAATGCACTGATATGAATTTAAAATGGCCCCATATATAGTGAGAACGGATTCACTATAGTAAAGCGCAGTCATGCAAAGTCAAAATGTTGGCACATAATTTAAAGCATTCTTAAATAAACTAATTTACCCGATGGCATGTGGCAGACAAATGTTTTCAATATTCAGGCATCATAAAAAAAACTTTTAGTACACAAGCACCCGATTCGAGAATTTCATTCATTCTCCCAAAAAATCCCAATGCTCTGACAGAAAAAATGTAAAGGCAACACATAAAGATGATATGCAAACTAATGGAAAATGCCTTAAGCTCGTGGTCTCGAGGCCCAATGCAAGATTTGGCAAATCTAGGGGAGCATAAAGAGGGCGCGTGAACTGTTGACAACGAGATATAGATAAGGCATGTGAACTGTTTTGACTGAATGCCTCATGAGGATGTGGTCTCTTGGAATGCGCGGACTGCTGTTCATTGAAAAGGATTTAAAAAATTTGAAGCAACCGTATTTGGTGTGTGAAGGAGACAACCACATCTTTCAAGCAAATGCATTTGGCAGGTGTAAAGTTGTAATCCCCTCAGAAAGATGTCACCTCCTCCTCTTAAAAAGACTACACGCCATCAAGGATATTGACAATGACTACAAGTGAACTATGTCGCAACAAATCTAATGCATTCAATGGATAGTTAATGAATAGATACTGCTATTCTGCCAATGCCACTAATTACTCCTCCTGTGAGCTCATCAAAAGAGATTAATGATAAAATATAGAAGGATAACATTAGCGCCGCTACCATTCCACCTTGCTTCAACATTGGCATAAGATCACGAGTTCAAAGACTTTAATTTATGGCATAAAAGAAAAGAACTAGTATGGCTTTGGAAACTTTTGAGCTAATGCAATTTGTAGGAATAAAGTCAAATTCCACAACCTTTGCGCAGCATCCTCCCTTTAACAAAATCACCGCTTTTGGATAAAAATGGACTGTCAATAGAAAAAATGCATAAGGGACCTTTCTTAGATGTTACATCTGGACATGCTGTGGTGTACATGTATGCAAAATGGGGAAGCAAAAAGAAATCCATTTCAGTGAATGCGTACTTGATGACCCTATCAGCATTATTGGATCGATGGAGGACAACTGAGAAGGTGTGATATTTAATGACAGATATCAATGATATTGATGAGAAACATGACCACTTTTAATGACAACAACAGTTTGTATTTGTATCACAGTGTTTCTCATGTGTTGAAGCTTCGAATAAATTCATAAATGTGTTTGACAATGATATAACAACATTGCGATTGGTATAATTAATGTTGAAATCAGAGGATAGTAAGCGAAGAAGACTGAGAGTGGGTGGAGGGATGTCAAACTTCAGAGAGTACATTGAAAGAGAAATAGACAACTGAAATCTTAGGAAATGGGTGACCAGGATTTCAAAACTTTCACTGCAAGCGGATGGTAAACCCATGTTCTATCATGAGAGAAGCCTTGAAAAATCTGCTACTGGATCCAGGCCAGTCCTTGGGGTATTAGAAACATGTTGGACACAACATAATCTCTCAACTACGCCACCTTAGCTTGAAGTACATTACCCTTACATGCTGGTTATACTAATTTAAAAAATTAGACGTAAGTCTTTTTTTTTTATTGCCATCTCGATCATTCCTATTAGACTGTGGTTAGGCAGCATAAGTTACACAAGGTACAAAGGTGTAGCTAGTCTTTAGTGCTATGTTTAATGAGTGTCATCGCTAAAGGTAGAACATTCACAACTTGCCAAAGATAGATTCGTTTATGATCTATTGACAGGTCGGCGGTTTGGAAAGGAGCCTTTAGTATTGACTTTAGCAAGATTGTGACATTCAAATTTTAACAGCAAAGCTTTCTCGTCACTTTGGGATTGGGATAATCTAGTGTTATTTATTAATAGAGGAGCAGATATTGGCAAGAAGGCTCGATGGGAGAAAGACACAGTCTCTACCAATGGGCATGCAGAGATCGACAATAGTTCAATGCAGAATGGATCTATCTACTCTCTTGGTTGTGGCTCTGGATCAACCCTTGCATATGGCTTATCTTTGAAAAGTTACGAATTAGTGGAGTTTTCCACCGAGGCTGAACCAAATTTCTGCAAAATCCGAGTGGAGTCTATAGAGTTTAGCTATGTGGAGAATAGAAATGTTGGCTTTCTTGACTTGAGAAGCCAAACTAATCCTAGGACAATTGGGCTAGAGAATGGGAAGGCTTCTAGAATAAAACCAGTGATATGCACTAAAAATGAGTTGTAGCAACATATTTCAAAACTGTTTGGTCCTTATGAGCCAACATGTCTCAAAGGTCAATTTCAGTGACCATTTACGCAATCATTAAAGAACTGGATGAGATAAATAAGAAGCAAGTGAGGACGAGCCTTCTGATGAGGAGCATGTAGCTAAAATTATTCAGCCAACAAAGAAGATCCTCTCTTTGTGGATCTAAGAAGAATACTTCAGTGGCAATGTAAATATGCATAAAATAGATTTTATTCTAAAAACTTCTTAGAAGATTTGTGGCAAATGAAATCAGTAACAAATGTAGTCAGTATGAGCAAAGGCTGAATCCAAAACATTGAATGGTAAATATGCTTCAAGATATGCTTTTTCAAAATATGCTTGAGTTAGTATGAGCACAAAATTTAACCAGAAACCCTTTTCAAAGTAATGTCTAAACAACAAAGAACATTGGTTCAAAGGCTAAAAGAAAATCATAATAATAGTGACAGAACATCGAATTCTTTAGAAAGTATCTTATTGCCCTCCCTCTAGCGCCATCTTTTTATTATATACTTAATTATTCTTATGTTTTTCTTTTGCCATTATATAGATGTCAAAATCTACAAATGGTTAAAAAACTAACATACACAAGCATGGTTAGCATATTTAAGCAAAACAAACCTTCAACATCCATATGAGATAATGTAGCATGCTTTTTAAAATGCAATAAATAACAAGATAACTAAAACATCTATAGAAAAACATGAACCATATCTATCCCATATTGGATTGGTGCTATTGTGGAAAATAGCCCTTTCCCAACCCTTGATAATGCCAATGATGATGATGTAATAGACAAAATCAATTCTCAAATGAAGAGAGTGACTTTGTAGATGATTTTGTGGAGTTGTGTAGGATTTGATCAATGGAGATGGTCTCTATTTAAATATTCTCAAGTTGAAAGAATGCTTATGAGAGAGCAATGTGGGACTAAAAATAAGCTAATGAAAAGAGGCCACTTGTCAACTTGTGGTAGGATGAAGAATGAGCACATTTTGGTCAATGTACCAAAGAGAGGGAGATTTCAAATTTGAATTTGAGAGTAAATGCTAACTTTGACCTTTGCAAGGGACATGTAAGAGACATGTAAGACCTATTAAATGCCTTGTTGGATGTACATGTCCACTTTCTTTTGAATTCAAATTTGAGGGAATATTCCTCAAAGATGCCATGTTGATGGGAAATGTTGAATTTAATAAATCAATAAATTGATTTCTTGGTGCAAGTGGGAAAAGCTAGAGGATGTGATGGGTGGTTAGGTTAGGTTAATCAGGATTAGATTAGCTTAGGTGATGATTAGCTGGTTTTGACCCATTTGACTTGAATATTTGATTTATTTAAATCAAAAAAGGATGAAAGGTGATTTTAGAATTAATTAAATAAAGGATTGATTTATTTAATCAAGGAGGGTGATGTTGGGATCAAGTTGATTTATTTAATTTAAATTAATGACTTTAGGAGATTGATAAATAAACTTGATTTATTTATTGAGTGGATGAATATGACCTAATCGAATGCATTTGCCAATTTTACGTGTCTACAATTATTATTATTATATATTATATTCTTTAACAAATAATTAAATAAAAGCTTGATATAATACAAATTAAATTGTAATGCACACAATTTCAAGAAAATTAACAATTCATTATCATGGACCATGGAAACTTGATGTTGTCAAATAATTAAATATATATAATTATTATATTTTTATATAATACAAAATATAATTATATATTTTATATAATATAGATTAAATTATATATAATATAATTATATTTACTATTATATATAATAGTATATATAGATTATATTATTATTATTATATATTATATTCTATAATAAAAATTATTAGATATAAATATGATTTTTTTTTTGTTACTCACGGTATCCCCACGACCTCCCACCCAGTGGCACATAGAGGCAAGTGGGAAGGCAAGACTAGTCCCTGGTGGGTATATGGAGCCGACGACCACTACCACCATTTAAATCCAAGAGCGACTCAAACCCAAGACCATGAGGAGCCATCCCACAACCTCAAGCTAATCGCGCTATTCGTGTCGACCTATAAATATGAAATTATTATAATTAATAATTATTTTTATATAGAACAAATTAAATTAATATATTAAAAATCTAATAGTTTAATTGAACTTTGGAGAGATTAGGAAAAAGAAAGAGAGATAGAGGAGGAGACAATTCTATATAAAGAGAGGTATGTATACTAGCACTTGCACCTAAAGGAGATTCAAGGATTATGGCGATAGAAAACTATTTGTAAATATGTTAGAGAGTATGTGCTTGTGCATGGAAAATTATAGTTGCATGTGGTTAGATTAAACAATTAATAATAAGTGCTAAATAATGGAATAAAATAAATTTAGACAAATCTAGATTTTTCCTTTAAAGAAATTAAGCACTATTTGATTATGAAATATTTGCATACAGATTTAAAACATAAACCAATGCAAATAAAAAATAAAGTTGTCATCAATTGACAAAAACATACTACAAATGGAAATAAAATGTTCCCATCCAATTATCAAATCAATAGTATCTAGCTTTTATGTGATAAGTGAGATTTTGGAGGCTTTTACCTAATATTTTAGAGGATTTTATCATTAAACTTACATAGATAGTTTACCATTAAATGGAAATTGAAACTTGTTCCAATGACTCAATAGTGCTTTGCAAGCATGAGACCTGTTTCATGCTCAAATCTCACACAATATGTAGCCTATCAACTAATAAAGAGAGAGAAACTCAAAAGATGGAGAATGAGAGAAAGAGACAGATTTAGATAGATAGAGAGAGAGAGAGAGATGGAGATAGAGATTGAAAGAAAGAGGAATGGACAATGAGAAATAGAGCATGAGAGAGAGAAATATAAGAGATAAAAAGGAAGAGAGAGAAAAAAGAAACTAACTTTTGATTGGTTGTTTCATGTCAACAATCCAAGGGTGACATGTCTCCTTGGGGAGTTATGCTCATGGTAGAATGTCATTTGATTAAGGATATGATAATTCACCTTTAAGACCCCTTCAATGTACCCATTGCACACTTAAGGAGACAAACATATAGAGAGAGAAAGAGAGAAAGAGAAAGGAAGAGAAAAGGGAGAGGAGATAGAGATAAGATATAGATAGGTGAGAGAGAGAGAGAGAGAGAGAGGAAAAATGAGACAAAGGACGAGAAAGAGACAAAGATAGATAAAGAGGGAGGAACAAAAATAGAAATAAAGGGATAAAAATATGGATAGGGAGAAAAAAAGAGAGAAGAGGGAAACAAAGATAGAGATAGAGATAGAGATATAGATAGAGATAGGGATAGGGATAGAGATAGAGATAGAGATAGAGATAGAGAGAGAGAAATAAAAATAGAGAGATAAAGAGGGAGACAAAGAGATATAAAAAGATAGGTAGAGATATAGTGGAAAAAAGAGGGACATAGAAAGAGGTAATGAGTGAGGGAGATAGAGAACAAAAGATAAAGGAAAAGAGAAAGAGAGAAGAGGAGAGAGACATAGAAAGAGATTAAGCCACATAAAGAGATAGGGAGATAAAGACAAATAGAGGGAAGAAAAGATATATGTGTGTGTGTATAGACAGAGAGAGGGAGGGAGATAATGAGAAACATACAAATAGAGAAGGAGACTAATATAGAGAGAGGTGGAGAGATAAATATGAATAGATAGAGATATAGGGAGGGTTATTGATATATCTCTAACTATAATTCTCTATCTCTCTATATCTCCCACTATCTATGTCACTCCCTCATCCCCTCTCTTGTTGCAAGAATGGAAAGATTGAAGGTGTTGTCATTGATGTCAACTAATCAACTAGTCAACTAGTTGTTGTTGGTTGTATATGTCGAGGATATTGAGAAAATTGTAATGAAGATATGTTGCAGGTGTTTAGTGGTTGCTCCAAGTTTTGGACTGAATTTGCTCTTATATTTGTACGGTTCAAATATGGTGTTCATGGTTGTTGAAAGATGTTTTATCCAAAGTTTTAGCTGTTGATTCATTGTATGGTGCAAGTTGTGTTCACAAGTTATGAACTATGGTTTTTTGTGTTTTTGTTTGAGGACTGAGAGAAATGTTGTTGGTCTGGATTTCTTGTCGACGAAATCTTATGACTCATGGTTCTAGAGTTGAGTTGTTTTGATTGTATTGAAGATACTTTCAGCATCTAGAAGATTCGTTCTTAATTATTCTATGTTTTACACTGGTTTGGTTGACCTTGTATGAAATACTACCTTTGAAGTTGATGAAGCGTGTTGGATCTATGTGGGTCCCTATGAAGCGTGTGTTTGGGTTGCCCTCATTCTAATTCCACCTGAGGATCTTTGGTGTTGAACTAATTTAAATTTGAATTTGGATGGGCGACTTTTGATATGTTTCAAAGTTGAAGATGGTATAAATACAAGATGAGTTAGTGGTGAAGAAATATAAAAAAGCGAAGAAGAGTGATAACTGAAAAAGAGAAAGTGCAGATAGATGCGACATTGATGCTAACTAGTGAGTGTGTGTGATGCGAGTGTGTCAGATTAGTGTGAAGCTTAATGTTGAGTTTTTGAATGTAGTGATAAGGTGAACTCTATCATTCATGCATGTCTATAAGTGATTATAGTGGAATCCTCTGTTGCATTGAGATTATAGTCTCTTTATAACAAGTCTTCTATGTATCTCTATGCCAGTGAGCCCTCCGGGTCATTAGACCTATTGGATAGTGTGAGTGCCTAATCTACAATCAACTAACAAGAAGCAACAAACAAGTGTCAATCATGTTAGAAATCAAACAAAACACTCCCTATAAGATTCTTGATCAAGAAATACAAGAAAACATGAAGAAATATGAAATAAACAAAGAAAAAGCATGCAAACCTATCTAAATCAACCAAACCTTCATCCCATAGGGGGAGTGGTGCTCCTTTGATGTGGAAAGAAGCCCTTTCTCTATCCCTTTGACAATCTTTGATGATTGAAGATTATTCTCAGTATAGAATTGATGCCAAATGGTGAAACTATGCTCAAAAGTGATGAAAATGGTGATAGCTATGAATTGAAATACCTATAGTAAGAATGCTTGAAGTTGTGGATGGATTTCAAGTAGAAGTGGCTTCTATTTATAGGTTCAAGGGTTGAAGAATGGAGAGATGGGAGGATTGTGGGACTAAAAGAGAGCCAATGAGATTGTGACACTTGTCACATGGCTAATGGATGAAGGTGGAGCACATTTTGGAGAATGTGCATAGTTAATGCATGTGGTTGAGATGTAAGAGGGGTGTAAGAGAGATTAATGCATTTGTAAGAGGCATTAAATGAATGTGGTTGAGATGTAAGAGGGGTTAATGTTTGGGTGAGAAAGTCAAATAAAGGGAGTTAATGAAGGAATATTCCCTAGAATATGCTTTTGAGAGGATAAATGAGGTAATTAGATAATTAAAAGAATTGCTTTTCATGTGCAAGTGGGTTAGTTAATCAAGAGTTGGGTTTGACCAAGGTTGAGTCAAAAGCTAGAGAATGAGTAATGAGAATTAGGAGTTAATTAATCAAGAATTAATTAACTTGGAGGAATTTAGGGGATTTGACATTTTATTTAAATAATTTTATTCATTAAATTAGATGAGAGGACTTTTGGGATTTGATTAAATAAATTAATTTATTTAATTAAACATGATGAACATTGGTGAATTAATCCAATAAACTGCTTTATTTGATTAATAGAAGAATTTGATGATAATTTATCAGAATTAGATGCATAATGTCAATTAGGATTATTTGCGTGTCTACATTTTGCCCCTCTATGAAGCAATGTACCAGTTGCATTGGTTCAAAGAATAACCTTGCTGAGATCAAAGTTTGAAAATTTTCTATTTTTTTTTTTCTGGATGCCCCACTATTGTCCCAGTGGAAAAAATTACGCTGGTACACTGCCCCCTCGAGAGATCGGACAAAAAAATTGATTTTAGGTCGAGCTCATGACAAAGAGGTTCAAGATGGTGAAATGAGAAGGTTAGAATAACAAATCTATATTATGATGATGATGCAAATTATATGGTTTTAAGATGCTTAGAATAACAAATCTATATTATCCTAAACAACTTAATTGATGATGCAATGCATGTGAGATGAATGATGTTTCCTATTATGATGATATGCCATGATTATGCAGGATGAGTATGTTGATGTCTTATGAATGCAGGATGGATGCATTGATGTGGTGGTGAATGTCATGATAGCATGTTAGCCTGAAAGACGAGAGAAGAATGAGAGGGTTCAACCCTTGATTCCAAGAAGATGTAGAAATCCAACAAGTCTATGAGTTGTCAAAACTTTAGTAGATATGATGATGAATGACAATGATGTATTGCTTATCTAGGGATTGGGGATGTAAAGAGCATAAATTTCCTTATGTTTGATAACACAAATAGATACGATGCATCTAGGTATAGACAACTAAGATAACATTCTATCTAGTGAGATGGAATTTGACTCGACAAATAGATAGGAGTATCCTTGTTCACACCCAACATATGAAACCTTGTTAGGATGTACTTTAGACATTTCAAACATCTAAGACCAAAAAACAAAAGGAAAAACCTAACAATGTAATAGTCAACAAGACATCCAAAACATCTTCCCTACATACCTAACAAAGTGAGTATCGACAAGGTTATATTACAAGAATATTCAACAAGCACAACAAGAAAAAGATAATGATCAATGCCCCATTCCTATCTGTATACAGCTTAAAATGGTCACATCACATTGTCTGGTAATTAATTAAATATTTTAATATTTAATTAAATATTTTAATATTTAATTAAAATCTTCGAATTCTATCTGCGTATAAATAAATTTAAATAATTTATTTATATTTCTTCATTCTTTTATTTTGATTAAATAAATAAGTTTATTTAATCATCTTTTCGTATTCATTTCTTAATTAATTAAATAAACATTACGATTTATTTATATTAATTATCATATAATCTTAGTTTGAATATTTTATTCAAATAAAGATTAAAATATTCCTTTTTTCTAAATATATTCTTCTAATATCTATTTATAATTAAATATTCTAAAATATTTAATTAATTCTTCTAAAAATTTCATATTCTTCTAAAGTCATATCATAATTAAATATTTCAAAATATTTAATTAAATCTTCCATAGTATAAAAATCAAAAATCAAATGCAATAAATAAAATTAAATAAATTTATTTATTTATTTAATTTGCGATTTATCTTCAACTCCCGGGAAGCAAACGGTCAAAACAGAAAATTCAATTTCTCTGTTTCTGTGCAGGCTTGTTCCCATGGGTTGTGTAAGCGTGAAAAAGGGGAAAACTAAATAAACAATGCCTCTACGCTTCTAAATAGGATAATTGTATCTAAAACTCAATGAATTTAAACTAAATTAAACTAAAAAGCTTCAAAATGCTATCCTATTGCTCTCTAACTCTAAAGACTTCTTTAATTTACTTAGCTCTCAGATTCTTAAGCTAATTAAACTATTAAGTGACACTTAGAGAATGAGAAATGAGATTATGCTACTCTATTTTAATCTAAATATGCAAATTCTATGCTAATGGCAGCCATGACTGCAAATGCTGATGCTGGATGGATGCTGGATGGTTGCTGGATGATTGTTGGATGAATTGGATGCTTGAGTGCTTTGGAAACCTGCAGAGTAAGATTACATTAGTTGTGATCCTTTTTGTGTAGTCCAAGAGCTGTATTTATAGCTTCCACGGCAGCACAAATGTACAGGAAACCGAGATGAGGGGCTGTGATTTCTTCTGGAGAATCCAAAGGCATGGGATGAAAAGAAGGAGCTGATCATGGAGAATGATTTCTCCCCATGAAAACACCAGGCAAGATAAGAGGGAAGGTGGGTGGAAGGTTGTTGAGAGATCTTCCTGCAGATTTTCCCTGAAGCTTTCCCGTGAATGGCAGTGCCATTAATTTGATTGGTGAGAAATAAATATTTATTGGTGAGGGAATAGTGCAAACTTTATGCAATAAATTTAAATAATTTTAATTTATTTAAATTTAACAAAAATGAGGAATAAATAATTTAATAAATCAAACTATAGGGTTTGGTTTTATTAAATTAAAGGAGAGTGATAATTAAATAAAAGATTTTTGACAATCTTTATTTAATTAAGAGGAAATGTGAAATTAAATAACACGAATTATTTAAATTGTGTATTCAATTTTAAGATAGAAGAAATAATGATAATAATTAAATAAAACAAAGTTTTTAATTTTGTTTATTTAATTAAGAGAGAATTAATGTGATAAAAATGATAATAATTAAATAAAACAAAGTTTTTAATTTTGTTTATTTAATTAGGAGAGAAAAATAGGAGAATTGATAAATGAACTTAATATAAATAAATATTTCTATTTATTTACTAAGTAGAGGAATTTAAGATTAATTAATCAAATAAGGCGTATTCGATTAATTGGATTCTCCAGACCATTTTTAGGTGTCTACATTTTGCCCCTCTTTGAAGTGATGTGTTTACACAATGTTTCAAAGAATGTTTTTGCTTCGGCTGCCAGTATTGACGAAAGGTTTTAAAGCATGCCCCAGACTTGTCCCAGATGATGAATTTTGAAAAGATAGTGATATATGCCCCCTCGGGAGATAAATTGATGAATTTTAGATATTTTATGAATTTTTCAAAAACTTTGAATTTTTATGATGGTTTGATGATGAATTGATGAAGAAACAATTTATCTCCCGACAAGATTGTAAATGCCCCAGTGATTGACAAGAATTATTCCTCAGAATGAGAAATAAATAAATCCCATAAAATTCCCAAAAAAAAAGCCTATAAATGCTCCAAAGGTCATTTTCAAAAGTCATTTGTGCATTGACTTCTACAAATTTTGAGATAGAGACCCCCCAGAGCAATCAGAGCTAGGATGCCGATCCCACACCACACCCACCAACTCGAGCGTGTGCGCCGTCATCAGCGTCCAGCCGACTATGGACCTCCGGTATGTACCTCAACTCGTCCTCGTAATTCGCGCCTTTATTTTTGATTTTTTTTGCCTTTTTTAGAGTTTTAGCGCACGGTGAACGCGGTGTAGCGCGCCCGTGATTTTCTATAGCGCGTCATAGTTTTAGCGCGTCCGGTCAATAGCGTAGCGCGTCCAGTAAGTTCTGTAGCGCGTCAGAAGTTTTAGCGCGCAGGGTCAGTTGTGCAGTGCTTCAGTGAAATTTTGTAGCGCGCCAGATATTTTAGCGCGCAGGGTCAGATATGTAGCGCGCCTGGTGGGTTTTGTAGCGCGCTAGAAATTTTAGCGTGTTAGGTTGATTTTGTAGCACTTTTGGTAGCATTGTGCGATTTGATTTTTGTCGATTTGTTTTTGATTCCATCTATTTTAGTTTGATCTTGATTGGAAATGATCTCATGATGAGCGAGATCTATTGATTGATAATAATTACCCTCATGATAGGCGAGGAATAATTATGCATTCTGAATGAATGAACCCAATTGTTAGATGAGGGTTCCCTGATGATTTGATAGGTTGATAGGTAAAAGCACAATGTTTAGAAAATTTGATGATCTTGTGATATTCTGATTAAAAGGTTTTGTTTTGCATGAGTACAGGAGCAGTTGGATGTGATTCAGGTGCGGGAGCAGTTCCCCTGGCCGTTTGATATGATTTCGTGACTGTCTCCTGACGAGAGACAGCATATTGCTTCCTGTGGTTTAGCTACATTGTTGGACATGCCCCATATTAGACTTAATAGGGGTTTATTGACGGCTTTGGTGGAGAGGTGGCATAGTGACCACAACACCTTTCATTTACCCACTGGTGAGATGACAGTGACGCCAGAGGATGTATGGCGTATCCTTCGCATACCGTTTGTAGGAGAGATTGTGGTCCACGACTCAGAGGAGGTTGGTGGGGTAGAGGCCATGCAGAGGGTCTTTCAGGATCCCCACATCGCAGGAGAGTGGATCCCATGGATAGATATATTGGAGTCATATGCTCCTCTTCCTTCAGTTTTGGCAGGTTTCGTTGGTGGATTCCTTTGTCCTGATAACAGGTCAAAGGGTCTATCGCTTGGATGGGGTCGTGTGCTAGAGGGCCTAGTGGTCCATAGGACGAGATATGCATGGGGCATGTGCATGCTTGCCCAGTTATATCATGATTTGCATTGGATAGTATATCTTGGTGGCAGTAGTTTATCTGCAGGGGCTACCCTTCTCCAGGTATGGGCATGGGAGCATATTGTTGTGACGCGTCCCGTACCAGTGTTGGCCAGACCAGCGACGAGGCCATATGTATTTCGATATAGAGGCAGGCCTACCTAGCATATGATGGGTAGGCTTGAGTATTGGAGACGGATCGTTGATGATATAGAGGCAGTGACCTGGCGTCCATACCTAGACTGTGATGCATGGGATGACGATGATATTGAGTTGGGGTTCTTGTCCGATTCTATGTATTTGATCGGGAAGAGCCCCAGGGTCTTGGAGCGTTTCTTGTTTCGTCGGGTGTACAGACAGTACGGTATTGTGCAGTGCATGCCACAGGGTGTAGCCCACTATGGACGGCGATGGATTAATGTGCCTGATTGGGGTCCTAGCTTGCCTTACAGGGCACTTGTTGAGGGTTACCGTGCCTTGCAGCCATCAGCGTGGGAGGTTCGACGAGACATTGTCGAGGCACCCATTACACCTGAGTATGGAGAGTATCTGGCTCTGCACCCGCCTCCACGGATTACCATTCCAGATGAGCCAGCACCTGTACCGGCAGCCGTACCGGCAGTAGCACCAGTAGCAGCACCAGCACCAGCACCAGCAGGGGGTATTCAGGTCGGTCAGCGACGGGGGAGAGAGGAGGATGTTGATGTCGATGTGGAGAGCAACTCAGAGACTGACAGCGATGACAGTTCTGACAGCAGTGAGGATAGCAGTGACGATGATGGCAGAGATGGGAGGGGACCGAGCGTAGCAGGTTTATCAGAGCCATCCTCCAATGCGCCTCGTAAGAGGCAGGCTGTTACATCTTCATCGGTAGATCCCTTAGAGATTGCGGGTTTACAGGTGCAGCTGCAGACATTGTAGGGACAGTTAGCACAGGTGCAGGGTTTATTAGCTCAGACCCAGGCTCAGACGCAGGCACAACTAGCTACTGCTCAGACCCAGATCACATCTCTGATTAGTGAGAGAGATGGGGCTTTACAGGCAGCAGCGACCGCACAGGCTCAGGTGACAGGATTACGAGCACAGTTGTCTACAGCCCAGGCACAAATCACAGCCTTGACGTCAGAGCGGGATACCATTAGACGGACAGCTGAGACAGCACAGGCGACTGCAGAGAGGTTACAGAGAGTGGCAGATGG